>CM047580.1:25202291-25286129 GCA_026184515.1 Peronosclerospora sorghi
ATCGTACTCCCGTCGAGGGACTTCCGGTGGCCAAAGTGCGCGTGCGGTGCGTCCAAACCGGGTATAATAGGCGAGAGGGGATAATTCAACCCTCTGCCCCCAAACACTCCGCGGTGGGCGGAGGCGACTAATGTACGTGCAAAGAAAAACGGCGACCCCTTGCTGTGGTATAGACCAAGACCAAAGGACTTCTACTTAGAAAAACCCTGCAACCAAAAGACTTCTACATTTTTAGGCAAATCCACAACCAAAATCCCTCTATCCGGAAAATCCCCAACTAACCAATAATACTACCTCCCTATGGTCCCTAATGTACCCATACAAAATTATGTAAAATACCCAAAGTCAGGTGACTCACCCAAGACCAGAGTTCTTGATACTCCTTGAATTTGATAGGCTAAAAGCCCCCCTTGTTTAGACCAATCCGAAATTCGACCAACTGCCTTGACCAAAAGTGACCAAATTTGTGGTACACTTCACCACACTCGGGGCCAAGATTACCTTGGTTTACTTGTTAGTATAGACTAACTCCTTGATACAAGGCTTACCTTAGAAAGGGGGTAGATAAGGGAGATACTCCCTTTGACTACAACACTCAATGCGCGCGCGACCGGTCGAGGTCGTGCGCCTAGCAGTATTAGAGTATTTTGTAAACTGATTTATATTTAATATGTAATTAGACTAAATTAATTAAACTAATGTAAACTATATGTAATACTAAGTTGACTAACTCATTTCGTACCTAGCCGAAATGTAATGTACACCACCTGTGTACCAGCACGTGGCAGGCTGCCACGCCTTCACCAAGGGATCCTGCCCTGATTGGTTAAAATAACCAATAAGTCCGAACCTTTCGGACTGGTCAATACTTGACCTTAACCTTCGTGTACTTACGTACACCAACGTAACCAAATGTAACCCTGTTACACCATCATCCGCAGAATTTTCTAGTTTCTCGCGGCTGCTACTAATGAGATTAAATGGCTACAATGGCGTCGTCGACAGTTTAGAGTGCTCGTCGTTTATTATTCGCTTACTTACGTTGTGCCATATATGCGCTCTACAGAGCAAAAGCCGACTGCTCCCCAACTGC
Source organism: Peronosclerospora sorghi (assembly GCA_026184515.1). Taxonomy (NCBI): domain Eukaryota; phylum Oomycota; class Peronosporomycetes; order Peronosporales; family Peronosporaceae; genus Peronosclerospora; species Peronosclerospora sorghi. Next base: position 25,203,385 of record CM047580.1, read on the forward strand.
TTAAAGCTTTGTCACAAATCGAATTTGTCCTTGAACTTCTTCAAAAACACTGCAACAACAACGCTGCATGCTGCTGAACTTCTGGTGTAACACGATTAAACACCTCAGCAAGGTGTGTGAGTATTTCCTTAGTACTCAGCACACCCACACGAGAATTTGCACCCCTCCCTATCGAATCTTCGAGTGACATTTGCACATAATTTAAGAGCATCAATAGTCCATGTTCCTTGTAGTTTTTCTCCACCACTTTGAACAACGGCGCGTACGTTTGAATCTTGCGGTTGTCGCCAGCCGTCGTCGAATGCGCGCTCGATGACTTCTTTGAGGTCGTTCTCAATAGTATCCACTCTTAATTTGTCGGCTACCCCTCCAATGGCATTTTCTTTTCAATGCTTTTAAGCGTCTGAAAATACGAAGCAGCTTCCGGATGCTTTTGCTGCTGCATGGGCCGTCTAATTCCAGCCAAGCCGTTGCGCAGAGATAAAAGCTGTGCCGAATGTTCCAACGCCAAACCCAATCGTGACTGAATTACATCTAGACGTCGAAATTCGCGCGTCATTTTTTCTGCGACATCATTGGTGTTGGCAACGCACTCCACGACAGCGCCATTCTGCGCACAGAGCAAGGTCACCTCAGGTGCCAATTGACACAACGAATGCAGCGCAAGCTCGACCGCTTTTTTTCTGGAGCTGAAGAATTTTCTACAAATGCTAAAGAATCTGCATGCAACGATTGTTGCTTCTCTTTTACGGCAGCGAGCTGTGAAACAAGTGCAGCATGATTTTCTAGCTGCTTTCTACGCCTTGAAGACCAATCAATATTTTGGGGTGGGGCTGATTAAGGAAAAGGTGGGGGCTGAATAATGGATCCCATAATTTTTAATCAAAGGGAACTTAAATTTAGATTTATAATATTTTTTATTAAAAAACAGTTTCAATTAATAAAAATTAAAATTTTGTAGTGTTTAAGAAGAATAAGATATATTACATTTTTTTAATTTTAAATTACTTAATTTTGTATATATTAAAAACTAAACAACATTTTAAACAATCTTATGACAATAAAAATCATTCAGTTCTTACATTTTAGATTTTTGTTAGCCTGGCAAATGCTTCAGTTTCTCATATGAATTTTGTTATTTTAGGTATTTTTCGTTAACTGTTCAAGCTCCGGATATCTACGACCAGATATTTTTCCATTTCATTTAGATTATTTTTCTTTACTTTCGGAAGTGCTATGCTTTTATGGTTATATAGGTGGTACATTTTTTATTTTAACCGGATTTTTAGTGGTTGTAAAGTTCCACGCAGAGAAAAGCTGCTGCGGCTGACCAACCTTAGGAAGATGAAGGTACTACAAAAGAATCATATGATCAATTTCCAGCACTTGTGGAAATTCGGGAAAGGACCAAGGAGAGTTTGAGGTCACCTAGAAGGGCTAGCGACTATCTGGAGGACGATAATACGGAAACCATTGTAACGACACCAAAGTGTACCTGGATCCAGTGTGTGATGAAGCGGAGTCTTTATTTTCAGCATGAAGAAGGTGATCTGCGGCATTTATTAATTCATGGTGTATTTTTCACGCCAAGACCCTTAATACTAGCGCGATGATGTGGTTTAAAGATGAAAGCATCGGTGGCCATCTTCTTCTACCATAGTCAATCATCTTTAGCGACAAAGATCGTGTTGAACCCCTTCATCTTGAGTGCTAAGTGGCACGTATCGCATTTATACAGCGTTTCAACAAAGTCATGTTGGCCCTAAGAGATCCAAGAGTGCGAGTGTTTTAGTCAAAACTGCTGTTCCCTCTTGAATAACATCAATAAGGAAAGTCGAGACACACGCGCAGCTCACATGCACAACAGCAAGTCCAATTCTGGAGGTAAAGCCAACGAAAAGTCATGCTCCCTCGGCTTCACAAACTGTCCGATGCAATATTCTGTAACTATGGGCGCTAGGGCGCGAGCAGTAGCAGACTAACATGATCATGAAGACAACTCGTCAGCACTACTAAGGAAAGCCAAGACACAGACTCACCTTACAAGCACAACGGCGGGTCTAATAGTGGTGGTAAAGCCAACGAAAAGTCATGCGCCCTAGGCTGCTCAAGTTGATCGGCTCGATGTTCCTGAGTGTTCTCAAGTGGTTAAGTATTTTGATTTTGGATGAGCAATTTCGACCAATCAGCATCGACCCGCGACGTCCAGATCGCGACGGCCAGATCGCGAGGCTAATCTGATCAATCAAATTACAGAGGGTCGCGACGGCCATATCGTGACGGCCAGATCGCGACGGCTAGATCGCGAGGCAAATCTGATCAATCAAATTACAGAGGTTCGCGACGGCCAGATCGCGACGGCCAGATCGCGAGGCCAATCTGATCGATCAAATTACAGAGGGTCGCTACATAACTGTCCAGTATTGAAGTCAGCGCTGAAGTAACCAAGAAGTAGTGGGTGAGAGAAGTGATTGACTTTGATGTAAGAGTTGGTAACAATTAATAGAACCAAATTTCCCCTGGAGTGCTAAGATCTCTGGCGACCCTCGAAAAACCTTCTCTACTGTTCCAATACAAAAACCAAGTGTAATACAAGGAAGTCGTTGAGTGAACGCCCTAGCAAGTGGAGCAGCAGCCGTTTAAAGCTAGCTAGTGTTGGTGGCAGCCTGGAACTGCTTTTGGAAGTGTGTCCCAAGTGTGTTCGATTGATGTGATGGTTCGGGCGGTAGTATTAAGTACCCGGGAAGTAGAGCAAGGAGGACTGGATTATTACCTCCTTGTGTTGTTGATTAAGTGGATTTATTACAATTTTCAACTCCTTCACGACAAGTGGCAACCAGATGCAGTAGCGTTGAACCGTTTAATCACATGCTTCAGTAAGCCTTTGAAAGTGCAGGTTCTCCCTAGGAAGAGATGGCATTAAAAGTTGACCAAGAAGTGGCGTAAAAAGTGTTGGATCGGAGTAATTTATTTGGGAAAGACAGAATTGTTGAAATATTCATAATAATGGTTTTTATCAAAACCGGGTATGATTGATATTTTCATTATTAGCAATATTAATAGGGACCTGATCGGGCCACACACCCCAAGTTTATAGGGTCACACCCCTGACAATTCTGTAGTAGAAAAAAGCCGCAACCAGCCTTATTTAATCTAGTTCTGCGGCCCATACCGCCTTCACTTTTCCCCGTGAACGACTCCGCGTTGTAGGGGCATCACCGTTTGTTATGGCCCGCTTGATTGAAAACACCGCATTTCCTCTGCTTCCCTGAAATTTCTGTTTCTACAGTCTCGAACGCCGAGCGGTCGCGTCTTGTACTTAAAAGAATAGTGGAATTGGAAGGATGCCAACGGGTGATGGTTTGAACGGGTTTCCGGACGGATGCGGGATCACTCAACCGCGAGATCTGTTGCTCAAGTATGCTTTGTTTGGTGCGGTGCAAGCTCTACATGTTGAACGGTATTTTTTTTGTTGAGAAACGAATCGAAAGTTGTTGCAGGTGTTTTCTGTGCCACCATCGACAGTGATAATTTTTATGGAGCCACCAATGGGTATTAAAATCCTCTGGGTAAAGTTGCTCGTTGCGTTGAGACGTTTCTTTGATTTTATGGGAACATGTAATTTCCATGGTGCTTGTAACCGTATGTGTGCAAGTAATGCTTTTCGTGTTCGCCGCATTCTTGAACTGTTAGTGCGCCTTCCGCGGAAGTAGTGGGAGATCCGCCGATGGACCTTGTTCCAGATCGACGAGTGTTCGAGAAGTATCGTATGCAATCTGTTTCCGTAAGGCATTCAGTTGATGCTCTACCTAAGTGGCGAATATGTCGAGTCCAAGCATAAGCGAAGTGCGTTCGGTACGCCATCCATGTTTGTTCGATGTAAGGAATAGCGTTGCCAAGAGAGACTACATCAACCTAAAAGCTCCCCACTTGGCATCGTGGTCTTCTTTTTTATGGCTCGTACAACGGTTTGCCAATCCTTCATAAATTTGTCGAACTCTTCATTCGAAGAAACCCTCTTCGTGTTTGCTAGGAATGTTCTTCTCAATGTGCCTCGCGCAAAGGATATGTGATGTTTGCGGAAATACAGTATCGATAGCGGACATGAGAGCTAGTTCTCGGTCGGTAACTATGACATTGGGTTTGCATGTATCCGGAAGGTGTCGCTTGAGTTGTCGGAGAGCCAAAATATAAATTGACTCCTCGGAAGTCATAAACCAGAACCCTAGTGAGAAAGTCATATTTTTTACAATCGTGCCGACAATGTGAAAGAGGGGCATCATAAAATCTACAAATGTATACATAAGCGAGTAAGAACGATTTTGGCGTGAACATTTGCAGCAGGAAATAATTTTACCTGTTGGTTCTATACGTGCAGTCCATTAGTATCACTTGGTGTCATTTATCAATCAATGCCAAGGATGATAAAGGGATAAAGAGAAGGTGAATGATTCGGCCATCAGCATCCGTCTCGAAATAATGGCGTATGTTCTGTGATTTTAGATCATCCAACAATGCTTTTAAAGAAGTACGGCCTGATAAATCATCCAAACGGATGCGTTTTCGCATTGTAAATATCACGACTGGTGATGAGAGCCTACGGATTTCGTTGCCCAGCGTTCTCAAAATGACTCGCGGAGCTGTGCCGGCTTTGGTCATTTGTCGGATCATTTCAGTGGTCTCAAGGGACAGTGTTTTTGCAGTTGGATAGGCAGCCATATCTTCACTTGCCGAATGGTTATGTTCGCCTTTGAACACAGTAAGGTTCCATTGAAAAATCCCCACGCGTTGAAGGTGACGGAACAGTGACAATCCATGCAGCGGTTACTGGTCTTCTTCTTCCGGGTTTCTTTGGTCAAGTAGTTCCGCTTGTTTGAACTGTATAGACCACCGTGTGCACAGGAGAACCAGACATTGCGGACTTACCCTTGTTTCGATTTTTTTGAGCTCAAACGGTTGATTGCATAGCCTTGATATTGCAAATGCACGAATATCTATCTCGGCGGCTTCGAGTGATTGGTACACACCTGCAGCGGAGGTAATAATGATATGTTACGGGAAACCGCAGCGGACGAGTGATGAATGGGACTTTGGTGAAGGGTGAGAGCGAAACAATAATTGAAAACTTATCCATATTTGCCGCATTTGGACATATTGCAGGGGGGTGGCCCTATCAACTTGGGGTGAGTGGCCCGATCAACCCCCTATTCATATTGTACTTATTAGTAAACACTATGTACTCGTACTCGAATCTGAATACTGTTTGGCCATTAATATGTGGTGTAGAGTACACGACACATGGAAGTTTGCTATAACTCAACATCTTATGCATATTTCATGTTAGGCTAGCTAATCACTCTCTCAGTACACATTCCATGGGTTAAGTCCCTGACTTGGTTAAGTTCTTCTACTACCTGCGAAATGTCTACGGGTGTTATTTTCACGGTCTATGGATTTTGGGTTACTGTAATCTTGAATTAAGACGTTTACAGTATATTGAAGGTATTTTTTTATATCTACAGCACAATTTTCTCACTATATACACAAAGATGGACGCTGAAACATTTCAACAGTTTATGCGCCCAAAGAGGCATGATGTATCAAGAGATTAAAGCCTTCATGAAGAAAAAACGGTAGGTTTTAGTGCCGAAAGAATGAAAATTTCGGAAATATTCCAAAACGTTTGTGATCGTCTCGATAAGCTGGAGCGTGCAAGGGCTGTACACGACGATAACGATTTCGGCTTCAACCATTTGACGATATTGGACACCCGGATGCGGTTGGCATCGCTCGAAAGTACGCCTGAAAAAAACGCGAAATCAAGCTGGTTTTAATAACCATAATTACGGTATGGGTACACCAATGGAAAATCGTCAACCCGCTTTTAGAACACCCTCCGCCAAAGACTGCAAGATGTCTATATGGGTGTTCGATGGAACTGAAGTGTATCGTGATCTGGGTGCCGGATTCAAAGAATGAGGGACAAGATTTATCCGTCAAATTCTAATTGCCGAATCGGCATGTGGATTTTTTTGGAGCGAAGACATTAAGATCGACTTACTTGGACATTACCTCAGCGGAACTGCTGAAAGGTACTACAATCCTCAAGTTGACTCATGGAGGAGTGAGTCACAAATTCTGGTGCATGTGATGAATAAAATGTTAAATGCATCTCATACTTCCATCACCTCTGCACAGGCGATGAAACTTTTCACGAGTCGAAAAAAATCGACAGCAATCCTGGAATGAGCACTATTTGTATCTGGCAAATAAGTTTCCATTTAGAAGCTGTTGGCGGTAGTGAATTTTTTTTGGATAACGTGGTTCCTTATGCTTCGCCGGATTTAAAAACGATATTAATGGCGAAATTTGACCATACGAGGTACGATTTTTTACGACATGCCGAGAATCTATGTCAATTTGTTCAGGAAGGTATGCCACGGCTGTGGAAAAGTTGGACACATTCGTCCAAATTTCCGAATAAAGGTGACAATAAGGTTGATTTCTCGCTAACCATCAGTGATAACCTGCCCAAAATTGGACGCAGTACTTAGATTCTTGACAGTGATACTAGTATGCACCTTGAAAACGACAGAAATACCTGCGTGATGGTGAGACAGTTGATGATACCTGTTACAAAACATATGGGAAGAAATTACAAGTTTCACTAAAAGGTTGGCTTATGATCCAAGTGGTTGCATGTGGAATGACGAACACAATTCGTGTTTAAAAAATCTATTACGTGAGAAATTGTCTAAGAACATTTTATCTTACGGTCTTTTCGAAGACAGAGGGCGTTAAATAGCGTGCGTAAACGGCAACCGAATTATGTTGCACACGCCAAGCGATGTCGAATTTTTGACATCCAAAAGACCAAAAAGGTTTTAAGAATCGCCGGTACAGTCATCGTTGATGATATTCCTATAATTCCGACTGTTATGCTATCATGCAAGAAAAAGATACGGATTCTGTTCGAAAGTTGGGTGTCCAAAAGGGGTCATTGATGCATTTTCCATGCTAGACTCGGACATCTCAACTATGATGTCATTGAACGTTTGTCAAAGGATGCATCTAGTGGAATCGAACTGACAGATCACAAACAAATGAATTGTTTGACCTGTGTCCAGGGAAAGCTAACAAAAATTCTTGATTTGTCAGAGATACTGAAAAAAAATGCCCCACTAGATCGTATTGGTGGTGTAATTTTTTCCGACCTCAAGGGACCCATTACACCAAAGTATCGTCTTGGCAATTGATATAAAATCAACTTTGTTAATCATAAATCTAACTATGTCCGAGTGTTCTTGGCTAAAACGAAATATGTTGCACCCCAAAATTCGAGCAATTTTCGTGTTCTTCGGCAGTTGAACTGCTAAGTTCATATACTTCATACCGATGGCGGTTACGAGTATATAAATCTCGATGGATTTTGTCAACGGAATGGTGCTCAACGACAAATTAGTGAAGCAAACAACCAGTCCAGCAATGTTCGAAGACTGATGGAGTGGGATTCTTTGTACCCGGAAAGCACCACTTTCTGGAACCGGTGGATACCTCATCTGCGGACGGAAGGGGGGTGGTCGATCAATGGTTTATCATAGAAATCAATGCATAAGCAAACAATTATGAGCCACATGACAAATTATTAAAGACGTCAAACGTTGGGGGGATACGAACTCATACTAGCCAAACACTTCACTTATGGGGGGGGACACCGTGTCACGGCTCCTGATCTCGCCAAACATTTGAAGCAGTTTATTAAGTTTCGTCGCATAGACGAGTGGGGATTCATGATCGGGCAAACGTTTGAATCCTTTTATTAAGATTTCATTGAAACGACGCGTGACGGCCAAGGAAAATAATGTGCTTCTCGTCTCAGTGAAGTAGACGAGTTGATTTATCCACTAAGCAACTAAAAAGACGAAAACCAGGTGACAGACGGTTTGAACAATGATTTTTATAAGGACTGTTAGGAAGCACTCCTCCAGGAGTTAGTGATTTCCCCTTCCCAACTCCTTTGCGAATAAGATAAACACGTTGAACATTTTCTAAACTAATTCACCTAAATTGAAAAAGATTTCTTTGTTTGGTTGCAGGATCTTGTTGAAATGTTTTTCTGTCCATTTGTACAAGAACTTAGTAAACTTGAGTCGTAGATGTCGATTTTAACCTTCAATATACCGAATTTGTCTTTCTTGAGCGTTTCTTGTTGTTGCAACCAAGAATCCGTTTCGACGAAAACAGCACTCCAAGACAGTTCGTAGACAGTAGATGAAGATAACCAAGTCAGGGGCTTTCTGAATTGAATGTGTATTAAGAAGTGATAATCTTTCCTAACATGTAAATATGCATGATATTATATGTTGAATCTAATTACGGTACTGTAGCAGTTATTTAACTACTAACTTAGTGCCTACAAGGTCAAAAAAGCATTTAAAAATGAAAATTACGTTGGTACCGTGTTCCAAAACACTTGTAAGATGTGAATTTCAACAAATCTATCTTTTGTAGTTCAAAATATCGCGACGACAGTGAACATTTACCCTAGCTTTTTCTCACGCGTAAGATTTTAAGCATCCGAAAAAGAAATATAATTCGGGCTCCCAATCAGAATTATCACTGTACGGGTTTAGACTAGAATTAAATGAAACAAAGGACATGAAGGAGGCGGGGAGAGGTCGCAAGCAAGAATGTTGGGCCACGTAAGGTTGTTGAAATTATGTGTAGCCATTTTGGCTTTAGCGTCTTTTCATGGAGATGAATCTATTGGTTGAAATGCGTATATGAATTTTCAGGTTAGAATTCAAGTTTACTTTCTAAATTTGTTATATTTGAGTTACGTAACTTAACATAATATCGTTTTCGTTTTCGTTTTTTATAAAGACAAACCAAGCTAAGATATCCGCTGCGTGGCATCCGTCGAGCTCTAGTCCCTCGAAACGCAATATCCTTCCTGGTCAAAACCTTTAGACCAGGTAGTATAAGATCTGCAGTACAAGCACAAATATTGTTTTATTTCTAAAGGTTGATCACAAGACTTTGAAGGGATATACCGAGGAAGTTTTATGGCGATTAAGTTTTTTCTTACCTTTCTTGGAGTTAATGAGAAGTATCCTTGGTTCAAGGGCTAGTGGAGTTATTTCTCGTTAATGAAAGTCGTTTCTCTCTCGTGAATAGAGGAAATTATGGAGAAGCGTGATGATGGAAACGTGGCAGGAAAAATGATGTCCTGCAGGCAATTTTAAACGGACTGAGTGATGTTTAGGCACGCGTGGTGTCAGTGGAAGAGCCACTGAGCACGTGACCGGTGGAGAACATCGTTTGGATCGAAGAAAGACTCCCCCGTTGCTTCAAAAACCAGTGATTTCCAAGAAAGGTTAAGATATTTTTTCTTAAAATCTTTTTTCGCCCGTTCGGCCAGCAGATGAATCTGCATGATTTAGCCGAGAATGAAGGAATGAAATTGTCATTATGCCAAGCCAATGTGGAAAGAATGCCACGTGGGGCGACAGGTTTTGTGCCAGGCATGGGAGGCGGGAATGTTGCCGCTTCGTATGCGCAAATGCTACCTTTCGGCCACGGAATGAATCCAAAGTTGACTGGCACAATTTTCTGGAGTGGAAATTTACCCTAGCCTAGACGCCGGGTTCAAACAGCAGGCTTATCTATTCATGGAGACCATAGAGATCGCCGCAATGGCCTTCTGATTTACGTGGATAGAGAGGCCCAAGGTGAGCAAGCTAGGAGAACTCCTAGAGGGTACAGCCTCGTTTTGTTTTGGAGCAAATGTGGCTAGAGTTAAAGATCAAAATATCGCACCACCAAGTGAAAATGTGGTTCACGCCCGAGAAAGATTCAATAAGGACGTGGACACACACCTAACTATACCTAGTTGCTTTTGTCCGTGAGAGTTGGTCAAGTGAAAAGTTGATATTGAGAACATTGTTTAAGCTAGCAGTACTGCGGCTTAAAGCAATGCTGATGACCAGATATGGCCCTGCAAGACAGGACTTCCTGTGCCATACTCAAGAGTTAATTGCTTGGGCACAAGAGCTGGAAGATGACGCTCTGAAAGCCAATCCACCCGTGCGATTGCATGCGAATTCAGTAGTCTCAACAGAAAAGAGACGGGGTTTCTATGTTTGTGCAAATGAAGGATATTTAAGAAGAAACAGCCCGGCAAGGCGCAAACGAAACCCAAGTAACCCTATACCAAAAAACCGGTGAAGATTGGTCGAAAAGGTGGTGTTGTCGTCTCTTGAAACAATACCGGATGACGAGACAAAAGAGTGTCTTAGTGGAATACCCCAAGAAAAAGCTTTGGATTGTCAACAGTGGCGCAAGTAGACACCTAGTTTAACAGGACTGATCCTGTTACAGGCTTACTCTGTGTTGTGCGAGAAAGCGCGCAATACAAGAGGGGTAGGATTAGTTGATAACAACTAATCCTATAATAAAAGTAAATATAAATATTCACTTATGTTCTAGAACGCAAAATTAAGAGTGTTTATTTAATGGGTGGTTAGCGGCTAATAGTATAGTAACTACCTAATTAATATAATAATATCAAGTATTCAACTAACTGTACTATTAGTTAACCTGCAAGATTCGGTATTTATACCGAATCGACTTTTCCTTCGTAGATTATAATAACTTATAATCTCTTATTTAAATTTCCGACAACTCGTCTGAAATTTAACTGTGATATTCTAACTTCAATTATGTAATGGCACCCCATTACATCACCCCCCCTTAAGGTGGTTGGCCAATAATAATTCTTATTTTTGGCCAATCATAGGTGGCACTTGTTGGTCAGAATTTCTCATTCACCAACTGATTGACCATCGACTCGATGGTCAAAGCACGCGGCGGCGCTCTAAAGAGTGCTGCTGAAAACATTGAAGGAGCTTCTTCCTCCGCCTCATCACTAGGTGCTGAGGTGTTGAGTGACAACGGTGACGCTGCGTTAGCAGCGTCAACTACGCAAAGGTCGGAAGACGTACTGTCTTCGACCACAGATCCTGCTAAGGCGGCATCTGGCAAGAAACAGGGAGATGTTGCCAATGCAACATCTCGCACGACGGCAACTTCCGAATGGCATGTTGCCAAGAGGGCCATATTCGGAAGTTCTGACTCCGAACAAAGTGATGGGGGTACAGCTGTCCCCACGAAAGGGTCTAGCGAGTAGAAACTCGCTAGGTGGTCATCGCCTAACAGCGATGATGACTCTGGTGCGCTGTCAGCTATGACAGCGACAATGATTATCACAGGTGGTTGCGGGAACGCAGCTCCCCACCTGGACCAAGTACTTCTCCACGTTGGGGTGATTTAACCTCGGCGCGTGGTGTTAAAGCAGGCGGTGCTCCGCCTGCTAAAAGAGCTCGAACGGAAGCGGCGCCTGCCGCTTCTGAAGCGTATCATCGTACGGAACCACATGTTCCGTACAGAGTGGGGTTTTGGACCCCTGGATGGGCTATTACCCCCAACAGTGGCGGTCACCGTAAGCGGGACTGCCAATATGCGTTGTTCGATATCAACGTGCTGGATCACTGCGAAGACATCCAGTCACGTCGATTCGATCGAAGTACAGACGATAGACGTCTGTACTTTATTGACCTCTTTTTCCAGGTTCGATATTATTCGAGCCGGAAAGGGTCAAGGAGGAACAGGGACGATAAAGACGCCCTGACTCAGAGTTGGAACGCTTTTGTTGACAACTAGAACAAAAGCCCAGATGATTACGTAAATAAAGTTCACGTAATGCGCGAGCGCTTTTTAAAGCACTCGCGAACAGGCAAAATGGAATACATCCATTTTGCTTGCATCAAAGAAGGGTTAAAGTGTGGTGTCCCTTCTCATCTTGTTTTCCCGCGGTGTCCGCAGGGCGCTCCTCGTCTTTCAGAGGAGGATTTGCGGGGGTACGATGGTTTTTCCGTACCCGCCAAAATCCAGGGCTTAATCGATGCCCTAAATGCATCAACGCCTAGTGTTGATGCTACTTCGCATTATGAGTTTGAGACTTCTTCTCAAACTCAGTTAAAAGGTCTGGGGCGTCGGCCCTCAGAACCTCAATCGTCTCACAAGAGTCGAACTCTTGGGGGTAACCCAGCCAGCGTACTAAGTACTCGGTACGCTGCCCCTTCATCGAAGGAACCGAGTGCTTCGAGATCAAGCGCTCGAGAATGTATCGCTTATTCCCCTGATTATCGATCAGGGGCGGCGTAGGTTGAGAATTCCCTCGCCGTTGTTGTTGCGGATCATGTTTCTTCGCTCCGCAAGCTCGAGGAGGGTTATTCCTCCTTGAGCAGCGATATGTCTCACTCTGTGAAGACATATTGGTCTCTTCGCGAGAATGTCCGCGACATCCTCGGGGCGCACACTGCCCTTCAGCAGAAGAATGATCTTCCTTACATCGAGCTTTCCCGCTGTAAGGAAGAGCTCGATCGGCACAAGGCTGATCTTGAGCAGTCGAAGGCGGAGGTAATGACTCTCCGCTCTGATCATCAACGGCTGGAAGCCGATTACAAGTCTCTCTTGGGAGACTTGGAGAAGCACGGTATCTTCCGTGGTTCTGTGTCTCGTCGTAAGACGAAGACGAATGATACGGCTTGAGCTGCCCAACATATAATGTTGGGTGGAGCCGCATTGCTGTGGGAATGTCTAAAGTATAGACATTCCCCCGAATCTCTTGGACCTTGAAAGGTCCAATGTACTTAGGAAGCAACTTCCGTGTAGGAAAGTTGCTTATTGCATGTATAGGCAAATTAGTAGTACTTAGTAATACCAATTCGCCTTTCAGAAAGGAGTTTTTGTTCTTCCTTCCTTTCTTGTCCGCATTTTGCTTCTGCTTATCAAAAGCAGAGGCAAGTGCATCTTTTATATAGCGTATTACAGCTTGGCGCTGTAATACGAATTCATCTACTGCTTTATCAGCAGTAGGTGCATTGTCCTCGTTGTCTGCAGCCATTGCTGCAGACACATATTCATCGTATGCAGCTTCAGTTTCAATTGAAGCTGCTTCCGCTTCTACTGTACTTTCAGTAGAAGGGCCATCGTTTTGTTCACAAGTTGCAGTCGCAACTTGCGCATTGACTCGCTCAAAATTTGAGCGGGTCCCTTCCCCACTTAGATTTGGCGTACCGCCAAGTAAAGCTGGGGTTCGTGTATGCCTTAAGGCATTCACGTAGAACGGTGTATGCTTAGTTGAAGCATGCACCGAATTGTTAATCGCAAATTCAGTGAGTGACAGGTAGTCACTCCACTGTTCAAAGGCATTTGCGTATGATCGCAACATGTCTCCGAGAACGCGGTTAACCCGTTCCGTCTGCCCATCCGTTTCCGGATGGTCCGCAGTTGACATCTTCAACTGGGTTCCCAACAATGAGAGCGTTTCTTGCCAGAAACGTCCTGTAAATCTCGGATCTCTATCCGAGACAATGTCTTCCGGCATTTCGTGCAAACGGAATACCGTATCAACGAATATCCGCGCTGTTTGAGCGGCGGTTACATTCGCTGATACTGCAGTAAGATGTACCATCTTACTGAAACGGTCTACAAAGACCACTATTCCAGTCTTCCGACTATTGTCGGGTGGAAGACCGAATACGAAGTCCATTGAAATGGACTTCAACACTCTGTCGGAACCGGCAGAGATTGCAGCGGAGCCTGTGCAGACTGCGCAGGCTTAACGCGCTGGCAAATCTCGCTAGCGCGTACGTATTTGCGTACCCAGTTGTACTCGTTTCGCCAGTAAAAGTCACGTGCGAGAGAAGCGTATGTCTTCTCTCGACCTTGATGCCCCGAAATCGGTGCATCATGATACTCAAACATAATTTGATGTTTGAGATCATCGTCGTTTGGAACGACGATTCGACTTTCATCTTTTTGGTCTGTGCTGTAAAGCAGCAGACCATCGTGCAGTCGATATCGATGCACGCAAGCGCGGAGGAACTCTGGGAGTTCGTCGCGTTTCTCACTTGATTGATTAATTAAGTAATCAATAAACAGACGTGTCTCCTCGTCTGTTTTGTACGCCTCGCGTACTTGTCGTATAATTGACGACGACAAAGCAGTGCAACGGATCGCGTTTGCACTGGCCCCATCGGTTACGGACGGTTTCGTCTCGTAATCGGGCCTTCGTGATAGCGCATCCGCTATCACGTTCAACTTTCCGGGTTTGTATTCAACCGTAAAGTTGTACTCAGCAAAGAATGACAGCCATCGAGCCATTCTTTGAGAAATGTGTGGTGAATTCACGGCCGTGCGTATCGACGCATGGTCCGTGTAAACCACAAACGGTCCATCTCCCAATAGATAGATCCGAAACTTAGCCAGTGAGTACTTCATGGCAAGGAGTTCCTTGTCATGCACTGGATAGTTGCGCTCGGCTGGGCGCAACTGACGCGATTGATAGCAGATTACGCGATCACGATCATCGTGATCACGCTGCATCAAAGCACAGCAGATAGCGAAATCGCTCGCGTCACAAACGACGTGGAACGGACCCTCGTTATCGGCTATAGCCACGACAGGCGCTTCAGTCAAGCTTTGCTTGACTGCATCAAAAGCATCTTGGCATTGGGTATCCCAATGCCATTCGACATCTTTCTTAAGTAATTCAGAAAGAGGTCGTATTAACCCAGCATAGTTGCACGAATACTTGTGCAAATATGTTGCCAACCCAAGGAACTTTCGAGTTCCTTAACGTTGTTTGGCGTAGGCCATTCAACGATCACCCTGATCTTTTCTGGATCAGGACGCACCCCGTGCTTGTCCACAAAGCATCCAAGAACGGGTATCTCAGGTGCACCAAAGGTGCACTTCTTTAGATTTGCATAGAGCTTATGCTTACGAATAAGCTCTAACACTCGACGTAGATGTTCCCTATGGACATCTACATCGCTTTTATCGTGTTCACCCTTACTATGGATGAACACGTCATCGAAATAACTTGGTGCGAATTCTCGCACCGGGCGTAATAGATGCGTTACGCATCTGTTAAACGTAGCAGGGGCATTTCGAAGCCCCTGCGGCATAACAAGCCACTCCCAAAGCATGCCGCTTGGGGTGCTTACAGCCGTGAGAGGGATATACTTCTCACGCATTAGGATTTGATAAAATCCATCTCTTAGATCGAGAGCACTAAATATGGTGCTCCCACACATGCCATCTATGATGACATCTTTCCGCGGTATCGGTGTCTGTGCCGGTACCGTTGCTGCGTTCAGCTTGTTGTAAGAGTGAACGATTCTCCACCCACCTGTGGACTTCTTCACACAAAAGGTGGGGGTAGAGTGCGGTGAGGTAGACTCCCGCACTTGGCCTGCTTCACGACGAGCTTCGAAAACTCGTCGATCGCTTTTACCTGATCACGTGGCAACGGCCATTGCCGCGTGACACAATACTTCGTGCCTGGCACGAGGTCAATTTCATGACGAGTTCCCTTATCCTTAGGGAGATCGCTAGGTACTTCTTCTGGGAATACGTCAGCGTATTCATGAAATACCTCGTAAAATGGGGAGTTCGCTTTAAGCGACTCCCAGCTCTGCGCTTCAAAGCTCTGAACTTTGGTTTGATCATTGGGAACCTCTTCCCAATGTTTCCACTTGTAATGTGGATATTCGTTCACGAATATCCACTACATCATCTGTTGCTACGATAATACAGATCTGTTCGATATGATCATCGTGCAAGTTTCTCATAAACTTCTTCCAGCTTAGCGCTGGAAGAGCCATCACCTCCCAACCTTCTTTCGGAGGGTGTTCCATCAACAGAGACTGGGTAGCTAATCCGGTATCCGTTTGCGTCAAGACGTTGATCGTCTCGACGGAACTGCCCATGCAATCAGACGCACTCGTGTGATTGACTCCTACACGTTGATTACGATTCACCGCGTGCGAATACTCATCATCATGGTGGCCACTGCCTACCATGTAATTTTCTTGGCGATCAGATGTGCTCGTCTGATCGGCCGCCTGTTCTGCGACACGGTGGTCTTTATCACCCGTGTGCATGGCTAATGCAACGTGGTGGGCACTCGCCACCACGGAGTTGTGCTCACGATTGCACTCGATCGTGAGTTCACTCTCATCAACACGGAATTCTTTCGTCGTGTTGGAACCTTCGGTCGCACAGTGGGTGTTTCCCACTGTGGATACTATTTCATTCTCACGGTGGGTGTTTCCCACCGTGGATATCACTTCATTCTCACGGTGGTCTTTATCACCCGTGGAATGTTTCTCTCCAACACGCAACGACTCTTCTGTTGCGTGTGGTAGTCCCTCTGGACTCTCACCAGCGGAGGTACCTTCCGTTGATCGTGTCAGAACAGACCTGGTGGTGCCATCGCTATCCACCAGACTGTCTGACGCTGCGGTTGTATCCTCTGATACAGCCGGATTACACACAGGGTGATCAGATCCTGTGCGTCCGCCGCAGTCGATCGATAGGCTAACCCAGTCGATCGAAGGTTTAAACTTGTACATCCATGGGATTCCAAGTATCACATCGAACTTGTCATCTAAATCGAGGACGATGAATTCATCCTCGAATGACAGTTCATTCAACTCGAAGAGTGTTTTAATCACAGGCTTTGGAATAGTCACGGTTGCACCTGTTGCTAACCGGACTGACAACATACTTCGTGGGGTTTCTACCTCCACGAAGCTCAACAGCGTTAGACTCTGAGTTCTAACGAAATTGTTTGACGATACTGTGTCAAACAAAGCTCGCATGGGGACATCGCTCCCGTGCGGCTTAACCTCCAGGGTGATAAGAGGCTTCTCATCACCCTGCACCTTTTGACAGGACATAGTCCCGTCTGGGGCTATTACCCTCACATGCCCTATGTCGGCATGTGGGATTACATTCCCAGTAGGGCGCCCCTCCCCTACTGGTGATTTACGTTTTTTGCACCAACAGGGTGATGTCCCTGTTGGTGTCGCCGTGCAGCGGACGGTTCCGTACGCTGACTGCGTGGCACCGGACTCGGTGCATACACTCATGGGCAAAATGCCACACTTTCGCGCATCGATTGCAGCGAATGTTCTTCTTAAATTTCGGTTGCTTCGAGTTCGAAGCAACCGCAACCGATAGGTCCATCGGCTCTGGACCTCCACCGCCCATGCTATGGCGCGGGTGGCTGTTTCTTGAGACGAAGTGTGAGCTTCGTCTGCCCGACTGCTGCTTGTTGACATGCTGTTGTGGCATGTCAAAAGCGAAGGGCTGTTGATCCCTTCGGCTGTACCCAGAATGCGATGACGCTGATCGCATGCTTAACTCCTCACGGATGCTCATATTGATGGCATCCTGTAGAGTCTTTGGAGGGTGCCGGTAAAGACTCTGTTTGACGGGACCATCATTGAGTCCCTTCATGAAGCCAGTGACCTGCATAGCAGGGGGCACCGGCTCATACACAATATCTGACAGCAAATATTGCGTCTTCTGAGCGTAAGCTTGAAGGTCAAGCTTACCTTGCCGGAGTTCCATGAACTCCTTCCGACTACTTAGCTCCATTTATGGAGCTTCAAAGTTGAGCTTTAGCTCAGCTTTTAATTCCTTATAATTAAGGAACGCAGAGTCATCAGTGGCTCTGCGACTCATCGCCCATGCCCTGGCTCTGCCGCCCAGACATGTTGTGGCGAAGTACGCCTGTTGACGTTCGTCAACAATATTTTGCGCAGAGATGGCATCTTCCACCTCTGCGAACCATCTACGAAGGGTCTCGCCCCCTTCGCCGGTAAAGGGCGGTACTCGCACCTTTAACACTTCAACGCTATGCGTTGCAGGTGCAGATGCGGTCCTCTCTGCCTCTTGCGCGGGGTGTACTGGCTTTTCTAGGTGGTTTCGCCTAAAGCGATTCACCACCTCTATCACTTCCTCCGGGGTCTTAACCTGGAGGAAGGTAATGATATCGGTCCCCATGGACCGAACCATTTCTACCGTCGCGTCTTTACTACGCGACGAAAAGTGGGGGAAGTGTTTCGTCACCACTTCTAGCGTTCTCTCTCGCTCGGCAGGCGTCATGTCTCGCGACATGATGCCGAGCGGCTCTTAATCTTCGCTCCGCTAGTTAACTAGCGGAACGGAACTGTGGTCGTTAGGACGGACCACAAAGTGCTACCAGGTGTTACAGGACTGATCCTGTTACAGGCTTACACTGTGTTGTGCGAGGAAGCGCGCAATACAAGAGGGGTAGGATTAGTTGATAACAACTAATCCTATAATAAAAGTAAATATAAATATTCACTTATGTTCTAGAACGCAAAAATTAAGAGTGTTTATTTAATGGGTGGTTAGCGGCTAATAGTATAGTAATTACCTAACTAATATAACACAAGTATTAAACTAACTGTACTATTAGTTAACCTGCATGATTCGGTATTTATACCGAATCGACTTTTCCTTAGTAGATTATAATAACTTATAATCTCTTATTTGAATTTCAGACAACGCGTCTGAAATTCAACTGTGATATTCTAACTTGAATATCAATTATGTAATGGCACCCCATTAACCTAGTGTCGAGCGCAGATTTATTAGAAGATGTCAGGAAACGCAGTGACAACGAAACATTCGCATTACCTGATGGTGGTATGCTTAAGGCTACGAAGGTTGGCAAAATTATTCTGAAGATTAATTGTCGAAATTTGACGGTTATTGAGTTGACCGAAGTGTATTGTGCACCTGTGGTGGAGTTAAGTTCAAATTCGAACACCGAAGTGTCCGGTACGGGGGGGGGGCACCCCGCGAACCTTCGCCTGTATTCCGATCGGGCGACCTATCAGCACTGCAGAACGCCTGGTCCGATTTAGCTTCTGAGTTCTCACCTTGTGTACCCGTTGGTATGGGTGGTTATACACTCGGTGGAACGTCGCGCAGCATGAGTCTTGATAAGTATAGATATGGATGGTACCACTTCTGGATTAACTTGTACCAAAAACCAACGAAAGATAATGCAAATGAACCGATCTGCAAATGGAGCGGAAATCGTCACTCCAAATGCGAAGAAAACTTGGGGTAGACCGCGAAGCGGTGTGGAGACCCAACCAATAGAAATATGGGGCAGACCGCGCGCATCATTGTGGACCCAGGCAATAGAAATTTGGGGCGGACCGGAACGGCGCGTAGACTCAACCAATACTATGGGGAAGATCGCTCGACGCGATGTGGGGACCCAGCCAATAAATGAGAAGAACACGTTCCAAAAGTGTGGGGCTTGAGGGATGTGTGACCGATGCGGAACGCTTCCCGTCGTGGGACTTCCGGTGGACGTAATGTGTCCTGGCCGGGAAAAATTAGCTAGAGTGGACCGTGTTAACCCTTTGCTCCCAATAAACCCTGCGCTAGGAGTGGCTACTTATGCGAAACAAACAAAAACGAACACTATATTTGATATCCAATTAAAATCCAATATGCAAACTACATGCAAAACCGTGTGTCTCACCTTAAATCTGCATACTAAGCACTCCAGACACAAGATTGACCCAAAATATTCACCCCTTTCAGCCAACCCGATCACTCCAACTTGATCACTGGTACACTGGTACATGCTAGTCAAAAATCTTCATATTCACTTCACCACAACCTCCCTTGAGTCTGGTCGCAGGCGCACAACGGTAGCGGCCCAATCTCACCGTCTTCAATTTCATGCATCCACCCGAGTCCATTTCACCGGGTAATTCCACTTGATCTCCAATCGCCACATTTCTTCTTGAACATTTGTCTTCGTAGGCGATCGGCATTTGCACTCTCCACAAATTCCCGTCCCTGGCCGATCTGACCATTCCGACGACTCGGGAAATACTCAGGTTGTCAGTGAACAAGATGAGCACTGAGTCGAGGTATATCGGCCTCAGAAAATAATCTATGCTCTCCAACAGGAGTTGAAAGTCAAACGCGAGAAGCGGACCGTGGTCGACGTTGCGTTTCAGAGGATGAGCCAGGACGTAAAGCGGTTATCCAGACAAGTAGAGGCCGTAAAAGCCTATCGCGCACTCCTAACAGCTGAGAATAAGCATATCAGGGCCTTGGTTCCGCAACAAATCCATCCAGGTATGTCAATCCACCGTTAACTCCACCTTGAGTCGGTTCTCACTTCCTTCTGTATGTAGATCCATTGCCAATCGATATCGTCCGAACCGTGAACACGCTGATTGATGCCGACCAGCAGATGCACAACTACTTCGATCAGCTCCGACCGGTGTTGGAAGGGCTGATCGGCGCTCGTCATGATATGCGTCGCTTCAAGATCTGCCGATCGCATCTCCAAGAGCATCTCGCGCTGATCACTCGCAGAGTTCCGAGAATCAGACCGACCGGTCGCTTTTGTATTCACAACAGCAACCGACGATCGCGATGAGTAACCCAGCCAATAAAACACGTTCCAAACGTGGCCGAACTTGAGGGGTGAGTGAACGTAATGGGCGCTTCCCGTCGTGATACTTCCGGTGGAGCTCTGTCCTGGCCGGGCTTAAATGAGCAAGAGGGCACCGTGTTATCCCTCTGCTCCCAATGGCTCCTACGGAGCGGCGACTTATGCAAACCAATGTAATACGAACACTATATTTAATAAACCAATTAAAATCCAATATGTAAACTATATGTAAACCGTGTGCCTTACCTCAAATCTGCGTACAAAACACTCCAAGCCCACGATTGGCCCAAAAAACTCCGTCCTTTCAGCCAACCCGATCGATCTGCCTTGACAACTGGTACACTGGTACAAACTGGTCAATAATTTTCAATAGCACTTCACCACAGTAATGTCAAGCCTATCGCCCATATTTCCAAGCTGAAGCTGGTAGACAAGTCAGCCAGATTTGACTCCTAAGAAGTCCTATTGCCCGAAGACAGTCAAGAACGACCACCGAAGTACGATGAGTTCGAAGTAGAGAAAGTACTGGGTGTCAGATCGGTCAAGAAGATGTGTTTTGGTCGGAATCACGGGGAATATCTGATCCGCTGGAAAGATCAAAAAGAAGAAACTTGGATCGATTAACTCGATCTGAATTGTGGTGCTCTTCTAAGGGAGTTCCATCGAAATCGAGTGATCCGGAATCTTTACGGAGTGATGCAACTCATGAAGTTGCAGATCAAGACTCACAATAACATCTGTCGGCATGTATACCGATTGACGTGAATATTTGTGTTTTATTATGATTACGACTACGAGTGTGTGACGATCTGTGATGAACTGGAGTGATATATCATAGGTAACAAAGTGACTTAAGGATGTGAATATTTTTCGATGGCAATGGTAACGAGTCTCAAGGAGTGGATACAGTTGGATGTGGTAAGGGTGGACCAAGATTAATGTGGATAAAGGCTACGGCAGATGGGACAATCGGGTGTTCTGAAAATGAAGTTTATTTTTGATGAATATATGAACGATTACCCAATCGGTGCCTACGACGTCAAAGTTCGCGATCTCCCCATAGACGACTGATAATCATGGCTGGATAATCCGCGATATTGTGGCGAAACTGGTTTCGCCAAGGTTGTTCCTTGTCAAGCTGATTCAGGGCGTCCAGCAAGTTTTCGACCACTGTTTTGCAGTGGTAGCCAGGATACCAAACTCCGTCTTCGGTTAATTCCCCGGCTTTCTCCACGCGACGCTTGACCATATGGAGGACAACCGTGTACAGGAAGATGTAAATGTGGCATTCACGTGCCTTCATGCCCTCCAGTACGAACTGGCAGATGGACAGCCAGACTTCACCCGCCCGTCTCCGACGATGCTTCCGCTTCTTCTGGAAAGCGGCCAGATCTTTTTCCAGTTTTACCCGACCTACGGGAAGTACTAGATAGTGCGTAGACTCCCAAATTGCTTGGCTATGGTCATTGTAAAACTTCCCAAGGCGATTCCAAAACAAGCTCATCCAGGGAGTCGGCGTAAACACGGTGTCCAAGTCGGGGCGGAGTAGAACTTTCCATGGTGTAGCCTCGTACAGACGGGTTATCTGTGATCCTGTGACAAGATCAGGTCGCCCTTCAGTCGAATTGGGATGACTCATCGCTGGTGGTAAAATCCAGTAGTCTAGGCGTGATAAAGTGGGGAACAGATGCTGTTTCGTCGGAACCGACCGGCGCAAGAGATCGATCTTCCCCGGCGATCAAGGGGCGGAAACAGCCAGACCTGAAGGGGGAGAGACCCACCGGCTTTCAACGCTCCCAATTACGCATGATGGTGTAGACCAGAAGTGCCAGACATGATAGAGGGTCTAGATGCCTTACCGTCCAGTCCGGATGTCCCTTCAACATTGTTGTCCTTCTTGTGCGCCACTTGGTCGGCTCCTGACGCTGGCGTCTCGATGGATGTAGTGGAACGACGACGTTGGGAGGATCGAAATTGAGAGAGAGCGAGAATTAGCTCATCCAAAGCCATTGATCCACCCTCCGAGTCTTCCCCAGGCGAGAGTGACGTTAGCGTGATCCGGACAGTGTGTGGGGTAGAGGGAGCTTGAATTTTCGTTGCTTGAATGAACGTACTTGGACCCGCTGTCGCGATTGAAAGCTTCGCCAGTGTCTTGGCCTTCTTTTGCGACGCTGCTAGCTTCTCCTCGTAGTCTGGAACGTTCGCTACGATCCGCGCCCTCGAGCCTCTTGCCGCGTCCTTGCGCTTCCGACTATCTTGTGTGAATTTTGTGGGGTGTAATTTTAGCCAATTAATGGCGTGATAATTCACCCGGGCTTGATTTGGAGGCATAGCCGGTCAAATTCGACTGAAGACCCGCGAGGGCGCTCGAGGCTGATCCGCAGGGACTGGAGCTAGTGATTGAAGAATTGAACAGCAGCATAGCCTATCCATCACGGCACTGGTGAATGTTTCCCCAGAGACAATTCAACTCTTGGATCTAAACGCTGAGTCGACCTTGGAAGGTGTTGAATCTCTCAGTGCAGCCTTGTATCGAGAGTTGCCACTCGGTGATCTGTCGCTAAGTCGCGCTGCTGCGAGTGCAGGAACGACCGGTCGGACTGATTTTCGGACCTTCGCCGGGTGATCAGCGCGAGCTGCTCTTGGAGATGCGATTTGCAGATCTTGGAGCGATCTATATCCTGGCGAGCGCTGATCAGCGCCTCCAATACCGGTCGGAGCTGATTAAAGAAGTTATGCAACTGTCGGTTGGCAGCAAGCAGCGCGCTCGCTGTTTGGGTGATGCTAATCGTCAGTGGATCTGCATACAGAAGAAAGGGAGAACCGACTCAAGGTGGAGTTAACGGATGATAGGCATACCTTGTTTGATCTGTTGCGAAACCAAGATCTTAAGACGCTTATTCTAGGCTATCAAGAGTACACGATCGGCTTTTACAGCCTCAATCTGTTTGGAAAATCGCTTTACGTCTTTTCTCAAACGTTGAAATGCGGCGTCGACCATGGTCTGCTTCTGATGCCCAACTTTTAACTCCTGATGGAGCGTATCGTTTGATTTCCGAAGCCGATCGACCTCGACTCGGTGCTCGTCTTGTTCACTGACAATTTGAGCATCTCCGGAGTCGTCAGATAGGTCCGATCGACTAGGGACGAGAATATGCGGAGAATGCGAACACCGATCGCCTACGAGGACAAGTGTTAATGAAAGAAATGTGGCAATTGGAGATCAGGCGGAATGTCCTGGAGAAGTGGACCCAGATTGATGCATGGAAATTGGAGACTGTTGGTGAGATTGGTCCGCTACCGTTTTCCGTCTGCGACCCGGCTCAGGGGAGGCTGTGGTGAAGTGAAGGTGAATCTTTTTGACGAGCATGTACCTGTATACCGTTGATCAAGTTGGAGCGATTGGGTTGGTTGAAAGGGGGGAGTATTTTGCGCCAATCGTGTGTCTGGAGTGTTAAGTACGCAGTTTTAGGTGAGTCACACGATATTTCATGTAGTTTACGCATTAGGTTTTTAATTGGATATTAAATATAGTGTTCGTTTTTCTTTGGTACGCACAAGTCGCCCCCTCCTACCGCGGAGTCATTTGGGCAGAAGGCTAACACTGTCCCCTCTAGCTCAACTTTCCCGGCAAGACGCGCAACAGGCGCATAAGGTCCTGCGGAGTTCCCACGACGGGAAGTGTTCCTTTAACGTCACTCACCACCCAAGTCGAACACGTTTGGAACGTGTTTTTATCATTGTATTGGCTGGTTCTACGCATTGCATCACGCGGTCCGCCCCAAATTATTGGCTGGGTCCCCACACTTCTACACGCGGTCTGCCCCAGATTATTGGTTGTGTCCACACACCGCTTCGCGGTCTTCCCCAAGTTCATTGTATTTGTAGTGACGATTTCCGCTCCATTTACCGATCGGATTGTTTGGGTTATCTTTCGTTGGACATTGACGTGTCGAGGGCGACTTTCTGCCCTTGACACTAGTTATACCAAAGTGGTACATCCCATACTGGTACCCACCAATATTCATATTGCGCGACGGTCCACCGAGTGTGTTGCCAGCAAAACTAATGGGTACACAAGGTGAGATCTCTGAAGACAAATCGGACCAGGCGTCCTGCAGTGCAGATCGGTCACCCGATCGGGATGCAAGCGAAGTTTCGCGGGGTACCCCCCGTAAGTTGGTCGACTGGGCGCGATGGTGGTCGAGTTCAGAACACTTCGGTGTTTGATTTCGAACTCGACTCCACCACAATTACGCGATACGCACGCCACATCTGATCCAATACATACTGCAGTGTCTACGACACCTTCCACCAGATCCCGATGTTAGAATGGAAAAAGCAAGAAGCCGCTCCATCAAGGTCTTCACGGAGTTTTTTAACTTTCCACCTTTCGGTTCAGGTGAATCCAGACGAAATTTCTGCTATTTCTAGCGTGTCCATAGACACGTACGCCCAATCACGGACCAGAACCAAGTACGGGGTAAATTTTCACCCCTGAGATCTTTCGGATTATTTTTTGAATCTTTTCCGGGCGTGGCCGTAGACCCGGATCTATAACATTTTCAGCCACTTGATTGTCTTCCGCAATGCCTGCGTGTATCGTAGGGGATCCTAGGGAAACCACAGACGAGATAATCCTCCCCTCTCAATTCTTCGTCAACAGTCAAGTCATTAAAAAAAACAGTGATCTGTTGGTTAAACGGAGTGAAATTTTAATGCTTTCTTGGAAGAGGCTGTCAGGGCTCCTAACCAGAGAATCCCGTGCTGAGATCGACGATACACTTTGTACCCACCTCTGAGATCGTTCTTCTTCCATTTGGTGCAGCGTTTTACTCACTTTTCGCATTTCAAGGAGGAGCTCCTTTCGTGTGTCCTCCTGGCCGAAGGTTTCCTCTCCGTCCATAGAAATTTTCGTAAAATAACCACTGCAGCGATAATAACGTAAACAAACGAAACAATTACCGGCTCTATACAATAATTCCAAGAGATTAATAAAGATACGTAAAGGTGAAAAACTGATGCGAATTAAACAGATGTAGAAAACAAGATGAAAGTGCTTGTTATCACTGATATGCTTTACAATAAGAGGTTTGTTTGACTACTATGAGGTAGACCAACACTGGCCAAGGCATGATTAGTGATGGGCTTCATTTTTGTAGGGGGGGGACGTATTTCTGCCATGCATAAATATATACATGTGTCCATTCCTCCCCCATCCTTGCGTCATCATCAACACGTGCGGTCCCGCATCGTTTTGCTGGACTATTATTTTTTGCCAACAAACTACTTTCATAAAATCAAACGCTAGTCAATTGATGAAACTAAATCGAATATATGTTTAATAATTTCTTGATATCTTAGTTTGAACTGCCAAACCCAACATGTCGGTAAGAAGCTTGAGGTCGATGAATTTTTTCTTGATATTATATCATCATAACGATCGGTTTCTTACACGATATCCCAAATTCCAATTTAATGTCGAAGTACCTTTATTTTCGAAATCGTAACGAGGCCAGACCAACATTGCCATGAAAGTAATATTTGCGATGTGCTTGCCTAAATGGAGACTTTCCCACGTAATACTCAAGATAGATTGTGACCTTTCCACAAAAAACTTAAATTCTTACACACCCCGGTCTCCCTTTGGGCTCATAACCGACAGGAAATTGATATTAGTTGGGGGCACGGTCAACTATCTAGGTGACTGTACGTCCGTTAGCGTCTGACAGTTACTTTCAGCCAAGAACAAACTTACTTGCTTCTCGTGCCTCTAGGCTCACGTAGGGCAGCGCAGGGGCGCACAGATAGCAAGAAAGTTGCTCCTAGTTTAAAGTAGAAAGTATAATAACATAAAAGCGTACTTAAGAATCCGAACCTAAAATCTTAATAAAGACAAAAATACATTCAAAATCTTAAAGTAGCCAAAATGCATATATGGCCTTGTGATTGAGTGAATGTGCTCTCGGGACTCTCCGCGTTGCGCATACTTAGAGACTTACAAGGGGTTGCGCTTGATTCAAGAGATACTTTTACGTATACCATTTCACAGGCTGCATTGTCCGTTGAAGAGTTGTTAAATAGAGTTCGTATCCATACTTGCAGATTTAGACGAAAACTTAAGTCGTAAGTGCGTGAAAATAATCCAAATATAACGAAAACTCAGTAAAGTCGATATCTCCATAGACAAGCACACCTTAACAGCGAAAAAATGTAACTAAATCAACGTAATGTATATTGAGAAGTGTTTAGCTAACCTAACATGAAAATTTATACCAGATATTTAAGCTATGGTAAACTTCCATCTGTTGTGTGGTATACATTTCTTGTGCGTAGCAAAAATATGGGTCAGGTATACTGACCCCCCCCCGGTGCATAGCCATGAGATTTTATAACAAATTCAACACAGTTACAGTAACCGTCACGTCACGGCCCTATTTTCTTTAAATAAAGTATGTGATATAAAACTGATGACTTAATACGGAAATGGGGGGGGGGCAATATACGCTGACCCAAATCTCAAGTATATATGGCTGACAGATACGCATGTGGTACTCCCCGAGGCTTTACCTCTCATGTGTTATCCCGCTTTCAAACTTCTACGTCGCATGGAAAACAGAGACAATACCACTTGACTTTGAATATGCAAAATATGCGAAGCCGAAGCAACATGCGTATTTTCCGATACGTCTTCTGCGTCAAGTGGTTTATCGAAGCGATTGCAACGAGCGAGTCCACCTTGCATGCTTAGATATGCCGAATTTACAGCAGTGTACACTTCAATCAAACCGTCTTCTTGCTGAGGCGACCGTCGATTTTTTGATATGCCCGACGT
The DNA here is from genome assembly GCA_026184515.1 of Peronosclerospora sorghi. Lineage (NCBI taxonomy): Eukaryota > Oomycota > Peronosporomycetes > Peronosporales > Peronosporaceae > Peronosclerospora > Peronosclerospora sorghi. The sequence continues at coordinate 25,230,594 of CM047580.1, forward strand.
ATTCTCAATCCGTGTCCGCCCCGTCAGCGATCCGTGCCTTACTGCAGCCTGGATGCACAGGAAGCGGAAAGTTACACATGCAGTCGGATTATCGTCAAGCACTGTCAAGATCCTGGTATTACAAACGATCGTGTTTGACGATATCAATGTGTTCGCATGGAAATACATCACTAATAATCCTAACGGGCTACAAATGAGCTAAGACTATCGAGGCTAGAGCTACCGCGTCCATGCGTTCATGATGCTTCTAAGATGATTCGAGCTCGCATGGCAGTTGTGGCGAAAAACGTATCATAAGAGGCTACGAAAAGCATCGCGAGATGGAAATCGTGGTAAAGCTCAAGCCAAAGATACTGTTCGCAATCACTCATTTCGTCCTGATTATTTGTACGCGCGCGTTCCTATGGACTTGGTAAGTACTAGCGCGAGTCTTTCCACTAGAGAACGATAGCGACAGAAGAAATAACGTAATGCCAACAATAAAACGCAAACAACGTATATTATCCACGTTAATTCCAGTCGATCCACTACGTGACTTGACGAGAAGCCGTAACTCAATCCACAATCCAAAGAAACTCCACGGAAACTTCCACTCGCAGGCGCGGCGTACTTAGTCCACAGTAATCACTTGAGGGAATTAAATCAAAATCCAAAGTGATTTTATCAGTGTTAAGTTATAGACTTAAACTAATAATATACATATATGTAATTCGCCGTACTTAACCTAAGTTATGTACAGTACACCAGTCTTTCTTCGAAAAGTCAAAAAACAAACACGATTCATGCGACGCCAGGTGCCGCAGGAATCGCACGCCCTTCCAACAGATACCACTATCAGCAGACTGCGGTATTGCCGCGCTACCAGAATTTGATAGCATTGGCGGCTCGCCATCGTACTTTTGTGAGAATGCTCAACGTAGGCCCATGTATATAGATAGAGTCGCTCAGCATGCCGTTTCTCATTGTTCACATCTCTCAGGAAGTTTGACGTTGAAGAACAAGAGCAGGCAGTACAGGCAAGTCGAAGGAGATGATAAGCGAGTATTAAATTTGTTGCGTACGTTTCGGCCATTGCGGCCATTGCTTCTGACAATCCATTATTTCGTGCAGATCAAGGGAATAGACCTGCGTCACTACACGGCCCTCAATGACACAATGGAGAACTGGATGCATGTAGCTTACTTGTCCAGCGAGCTAAAATAGTAATACTACAATGCTGATGGTACTAGTCAAACCTGCCGTGAAGCTACGACAACGTACCCTCCAATTGACCGCTCGCCTTTACTCAAGACGCCCACGAGTTCACCTACTAGACGTCCAATGGCTGGAAGATGTCTCCTGCCGACGTGCTTGAAATGCGATCTAGAGCACGCAATTCTTCATTGAGATTTTCTGGTGATGAGCTCGGTGAGCAGTTTCCTGCGGCAATCAGCGGCGTTCTCGCGTCAACAGCGAGATTCAAAGGCACCATCTTTTCTGCATGACATTAAGTCATCGATTTTATATTACATACTTTACTTGAAAAATAGGGCCGTGACGTGACGGTTACTGTGACTGTGTTGAATTTGTTATAAAATCTCATGGCTATTATGCACCGGGGGGCGGGGGTCAGTATACGCTGACCCCAAAAATATGTGTGTACTCAGAACCGAGTACTAATTATGCTAGTAATACGAACGAAATACAAATTGCTACCTAAAATAATCCCACTCAGTTTTAATTAAAGCAAACAATAGACAGACTGTTTTAAAAATGTTTTTTAAGGAACGGACACAACCAAACCATTTTTATTTAGAAAAATTACATGCATGTCCTCGCTTTTTGCTTAGATTACATGCATGCCCCTGATTTTATGAAAATTACATCCATGCCCTTGGCTGCAGCTGTCGGCCAATGAAATTGTTCAATTTATCCAAAAACGGTGGAAACGAAGTAGGAGCGAACGTCCAGTGAGTATTCCATTACCCCGAAGCGATGGTTCCCGAGCTTTTGACGCCCGTTCTTGGACCTCTAGCCGAAAGGCAGCGGCGCGCGACAATGACGGCGCTTGGCAAGTGCGTGCAACAGGTGGTGATTTCGAGCTCATTTGAGTTCCGAACCACCAAAGCTGACAAAAACCGTTACACAATCGTGTGCGCGCGACACTTTCCCTTGGCGTCTCCATGCAGCCACGGTTGCTGAGCCGGGACGACACATCGAAATCCGACGGTTCACGGAAGAGCACAACTGCACCGGTACGGAACACCTCGGCAACAAACACGCCACGGTTATGTACATCGCCGAGCGCTTCGACAAGCAAGTTGCGAGATACGCCTTATTACCGTCCCAAGGAGATACTCAATGACTTGCGTCGTGAGGAGGGCGTGACAGTAAACTACATGAAGGCATTTCGAGCACACGAGGAAGATGCGTGCAGGCGAGATGGCTCGTTTTAGACGGCCTACAAACTCCTGCACTCATTTTGCACAAAGGTGAAAGACGTCATGCCTGGGAGTCCGGTCGTGCTCGAGAAAGACGCAGAAAACCACTTCACGCGCCTGTTCCTAGCGTTTTCGCCTTCTCTCAGGGGCTTCCGCCACTGTCGACCTCTTGTTAGCCTTGACGGAACACATCTCAAGTCGAAGTATCTTCGCATTCTCTTGTGCGCCACAGCTATAGATGCTGAGGGCTCGCTGTTACCACTAGCGTTTGGTGTGGTGAATGCGGAGAACGACAGCAATTGGCTGTGGTTCACGTGTCTGCTTCGATACTCGCTCGACGACAACATTAACGGTGCCAACCTTACCTTCTTGTCGGACAGGCAAAGAGGCCTGATTGAGGACGTAAGTGCTGCATTTCCATGAGCACACCACGCTTTTTTCATGCGACACCTAGCAGAGAACGTGCGCCGTCAATCCAAGAGCGTCCAAACCTTGGATATGCTTTGGAAATCTGCTCGGGCTGCCACCGAATCTGACTACAATGACTACATTGGCCAAATCGCTCAGCTAAATCCTGAGGTTTGTCAGTCACGCTTATGCCTTGTGGTGGATTACGCACCCCTTTCCTTGCAGGTTCCCATCTGGCTGCAGAGCCATGCTGAGGCTAAATTCTTGTCCTCAGAGCACTTTCGTGGTCGGCGTTACGGCCTCATGACGAGTAACGTCGCGGAGTCGCTGAATGCGTGGATTGTGGAGACCCGCGACAAATCCATCTTCGCCATGTTGCAGACAATCCGGCGCGGCCTGATGAATTGGTTCGACGAGCGTCGTACCCGCGGTAACAGTTTTGCCATGGCCCTGGTTCCCTCCGCAGAGCTTCAATGGGCAGGCAACATATCTCGCGCCCGCCGGTACCAAGTTTTCCGTGCTGATGAAGCCACGTACGAGTTCATGTCGGAAACCAAGACCAACGTCGTCAAAGTGGACAGAGGCGAATGCACGTGTAAGATGTGGCAGCTCTCTGGTATGCTATGTCCCCACGCTTGCGCCGCGCTGCTGCAACTTCGCAGCAATGCGCAAAGCTTTGCGTTACAATACTACAAAGCGGACACGTACCGGCTGACATACGAGAGAACCATCGAACCTATTCATTTGGAAGAAGCTGAGCTCCGGGTGAATGGCAATGTCAGAAGCGACAAGTACCGCGAACATGGGGCGCGAGACCATTGCCTGTCGCCCCTTACTCTCCACCCTCCGGGACGCCCCAAGAAGAAGCGGCTGCGAGCGCGTCTTCCGCTGTTCACGTTGTAATGGCCTGGGACATTCGAAGCGTACGTGCCGTAATCCCATCTGAGTGACCAGTGACACATAAGGTAGCGGAATGGAAGGAACGGATGGGGAAGAAATGTGGGGGGGCGGCAAGTGCTTGGATGCAATTTCCCAAAAACTCAGGGGCTGGCGCGGTTGGCGCAGGTAAGCTGGCAGGGGCATGTATGTAATTTTCATAAAATCAGGGGCATGCATGTAATTTCCGTAAAAAGCGAGGGTATGCATGTAATTTTTCCTTTTATTTATTGATTGCTGTAGCGTGTTTCTGAATGCTACTGTTTAACTAATGACTTGACGGGGGAGGTAGCTCCATGATACCAGGAAAGAGCACTTCAGCTTGAATGGGATAGTGATCCGATGGGTAGCGGCCATGGCGATTTTCAGTGATGACTTCCGTGGTTAAGACTTTCATCTGTGGGCGATAGAAGATCCAGTCAATGTGGTTTGCCCCGCGAACAGCCGTCTTCTCCTCGTCATTGTTAACACCGGCCCAGCCGTGGTACGTGTATGATACGTCACCGATCTGTTTCTCTGCTTCCGGCCAGGCTTCATGTAGCTGTGGCCCGTCTTTCTGAGACGTAAAGTAGCTGTAGATATTTGTGTAGCGATACGTGTTGAAATCTCCTAAAAGAAAGAGCGGGGCATCGCCAGCGATTTGCTGAATGCGTTTCCATAACAGCTTTGACCCCTCCTCCCGCGACTTTGGCCCCACATGATCTAACTGCGTGTTAAACACGAAAAGCTTTTGCTGCGTAGCCTGCAGACGGAACTCGCCCCATGTCACCATACGTACACACGCGGCATCCCAACCTTTAGTCCACGATACGTCTGGTGTCTCTGAAAGCCAAAAGTCTCCGCTATCTACTCGCGTCAGTACCTCTCTATCATAAAAAATCTGCTCAAACTCGCTATTTTCATCACGCTCGACGCCAAAACGTTCGTAAGGATGGACCAGCAAACCCTACACAGGTATAAAAATTATCAGCACGTTAGAAATTTCCTCTGGCTTGAATCCGCTCTCACCTCAAGCTCTGCCAACTGCGCCTTGAGTCCCTCCTGAGTACCAAGAACTACAGGATGGTAGCGATTGATAATGTCCGCCACGTAATCTTTGCGGTACTGCCAGCCATTAAGACCGTCGCTCGTGCCAGCGAATCTCAAGTTGAATGTCATGATCTTCAAACTTAGCGGCGATGAGCTTAGCGACTGCCTCGGTTCCATCTCTTCTAGTGTTGAAACGCGCAGACTCGTTTTCTTCATAGTACCTGATGCGATGTCGTCCAAGGACGTCAAATTCTTGTGGTTTTGATACCCCACCAAGAGCAGTAAGACTACCATGATACCAACGAGAGTGAAAAAGCGTTCTTTAGCGGACGATCGCGGTTTCCTCGACTGCGAATGGCGGTAGTATGGATTGCGCGGACCCGGGTTGGTCGGAAAGAAGGACTGGAGGCCGTTCATGGCGATAGGACTTTGGCAAGCAGAGCGCCAGAATCGCTCCCTTTGATTGAGGCTCCGCCCTTGATGGTAAGGTATGCCCCCCCATAGGATTTATTTACATTTTTACCCAATCCCATACTGGAAGATGCATGAAACGATCGGATTGGATTAAACTCAGTGTGTTGGTGGTCACCGAACCATGGTGGACAGCAATGAGGCCCTGCGAGCGATTGAGGCACGCGCCATCCGCGAGACGCGGCTGGAAACTTATACGAGTACATTAGGATCGGTAGCGTTAGTTGTGTCGATGCTGCTTTGGCTGACGCTTCCGGCGCTATGGAGCGTTGTCAATGGCGAGTGGAGAGCCGACATTCTGCCCAGTCTTGTGGGTCTTGCAGGTACGGATACTTTCCTTTCTCGATGGTGGATCAACACAACGAAGCTGAGTATTGCGAATGCACTTGGTACGGGGAAGGTCACGTAGTGTTTGTGTTGTCGGTCCTGTTGGTGCTTCGAGTGGTGCAAGTGCAGGGGCAAGAGCTGTACGATCAATTCAATTCCAAGGTGTGGTAGCGTGTTTAAGGAGACGCTCCAGTAACTCTACGAATTGAATCATTGTGTACGTATAGTATCTAGTGAAAGGAAGCAAACCGGAAGCTGGTCCAACGCCGCGGGATCGAGCTGCGCAGTGTACGCTTCGATTTTTTTGCCATTTACGATAGTGGCTGGATTAGTTTAATTTTCTTTCGATTGTTCGGGCGTTGTAACTTTTAGTGGAGGAGATAACGAAGGTCCATTCGCTGCGAGGGCGTTTGCTCGACAAGAGCTCTTCGTCTGCTAGAAAAGGGCTGACGCAAGAGGAGCGCTCCTTCTTCGACCCGTCACCGGTCAAGACTGTCGAAGACGGCAAAGCATATCTCCGTCGTATTTTGAAGGCACGAAAACAAAATGAAGCAGACGATCCACTGCAGTCCATGTATGGAATGGAAAATGCGTACCAAAGCGACGCGTTTGGTATCTATGGCAACGCGTCCATGGTACCAAGGGTATACCAGGCTTCAGGGTTCGATCCATCCCTTCGTGATGTGAGCTTTGGAGATGACGAAGAAGATCCGCTGCGTACTTCGTCGCTTCCGCATATTGCGTGGCAACAGCTCGAAGAGTGGGGACTTGCCATGTTCATGCACTTGTATTGTCGTAATATTCGCCGTCTGCTTGCCTATCATGTCAAAGATGTCGTCGAGGCGTTCTTGGATAATGCTACGGCACTTACCGAACGTGGCGTGATGGCGGACGTGCTCTTACGTCGCGTGCCGTCCCAAGCGCTACTGTGTCCGCCAGGCCAATCGAATCAAATGACAAATGTGTCGCTAGCGGACATGCTGCATCACCTTGCCAAGAGCCCGCTGTTTTTTAGCCAGGAGCGAGGTGTGTTTTTGTTCGAGGAGCATCAAAGTGTGAGTACCATGTCTGGTCTAAGCTCTGGAAACATACTAAAAAGGAATGTCGTGGATGTTTCCAGTTTGAAAAATACCTCAACGTTGGCGATCCGAGCAGCACCGACTATTCGTCACTAGAACGTCAACACTATGTCCTCGAGCGACTCCTGATGCTGTCGAAAGACCGCAGTCTCGATCGGTTCCGATGGAACAAGGGCTCGGCATGGAAAGGCAAAGAGTGGACGGAGAATTTACCCACTGACGCCGAAATCCTCATGAATACATTCTGCTGTCTCATGGACAACCTGTTGCCCGCAGACAATGAACGGGATCGGCCATTTTGGAAATCCTACTATTTCAGCAAAGGGCCAAACCGTCCGTTCACGCCACGCGTGCGTAGTCGCCTCTTCCTCGTACAGACCGTGGCGCGTCCACCACATTTTAAGGCACTCGTGAAAGGAGCAGTTCGTGAGATTGTGCCGGTGCGTGCTGCCTCGACGCGATTTGCTCCATATTGAAAGGGATTTAACGTCGTTTGTGGATGCTGCAGGGGGAGGAAAACTGTTTCCATGCCATTGTCGTGTATCTGCATGCTGTTAAAAAGATAAAGGCGGTACGTCGACCCTGTCGCCGGTGCGGTATTTGTATACAAGTCCAAGTATCTGACGCTGGCTTCGTTTTCTGCTCCCTTGTAGGGCTATATGGAGAGCATCAATCTGCATCGTATTATTGACCAAGTCTTTGATGTTTCCAAGTAATCCGCAGCAAAAAGTAACTCATTCTGCAGCCGCCGTTCGAATACATGAGTCTCTATTGACCCCCAATCACGAGGATGTTTTCGTACAGTCCTTTTCGTGGGCTTTGAGGTTTTCACGAGTCTTGAACGTCTTTTGACGTGTTGCGGGACAATATGAGCAAGCATAGGGTCGCTCAGTTTGATGCCGTCGTTGCCAGTGCCGCTTGAGCGTCTGTAGGTTTCTCAAGCTTCTGCCTGTTGCTTGAGCGTACTCGCACTGATCCTCAGGGCAATGTTTGGGCCCCACCGGAAGTGGCGTCTGTCCACCAGTCACTTCCGACATGGGCGTTTTCGGATGTTGCTTGCCGTGGAACGTGAGTTGATAAAAGTTGGCAAACCGGTTGTGACAGATACAGCATTCAAACGGTTTATATCCATCTCGCAGCATTTCGACGGGAGCGGTTAGTGCAGGCTGAACATGACGAGTTCGTTGAGATTGAGCAGGCGTTCGAGCAGCTTTCGCGGGCGTATGGCCTTGCAATCGCAAAATCTCTGCTTTCAACCGATCAATCTCATCTTGTTGGGCTCGAATTGTATTCTGCAAATGCCAATTCTCATCAAAAGGGGGTGGAACGCCACTACTAGTGTTGCTTCTTCCATTCCCTTGCGTAGGAGACGCACTCGCTCCCGTTTCGACGTGCGAACTTAATACTTGAACAGCATTGTCATCGATGATTCTGTGGCTGCTTCCATTGAGCGGTTGGGTTGCTGCAGAGAAATCGACGGGTGGAGCATGTGTTAAGCGGTGAAACCGCATCGCCGCTCGAGACGAGTACCGTTTCTCGCAGCCAGGCACGCCACAGACATAAGGTTTCTCGCCCGTGTGGACGCGAACATGTTCCTGCAACGTCGACGTGCGTGCAAATAATTTGAGACACGTGGGACACCTCAGTTTCTTTTCCCCCGTATGGACAACGGTATGATCTCGCAAATGCGCATTGTCCGTAAATGACTTGCCACATCCAGGATGCATGCACAAGAAGTTGCGCATGCGCTTGGCACCGGCAATCCTTTTGCGCTTTCGTGTGGGTGCGACTGACACTGCATCCGTTACGACCGACGGACCTGCCGGTGGTGGGATCACCATGGGATGAGCTTTCGCAGCTGGATGAGCACTCATTGTTGAGGTAGGAGTGGCACTGTGAAATCCTCCAAGACGGCGGCTGCCGTCTGTCTGCTCGACTTCGTGTCGCTGCTCAGCCTCGTCCATGGTAGCAGCACGAAAGCCAGTGCTGTCACTGGAACAGCGATTTCGTTCTTCCTTCTCGATAGATTCAGCAATAGGGGAGGTAATCCAATTCCTGCCTCCAATGGTCGAGCTCGTGGATAAAGTTTCAAGCAGGAATTGCGGTTGATAAGCAGACGCGGCAAAGAGTCTCGGCGTCAATGGAGCAGTCGACCATCGAGGCGACGGCAAGCTGCAAGCTGATGAGGATGCACACGATGTGCCAGCTACTGAATCGAAAGCGGTTGGCGAGAGAGGAAACGATCGAATGGACTCAATATCTAGAAATCGTTTAGACGGGGGTGAGTGAGTTTGCACTTAAATATCAAAAGTTTTGAGGATGCGTAGTTGTCACCTTCATGAGGAATCGACGCGACTCCGTAGTGAGCGGGCAGCGTAGTTTCCCGAGTAGGAGAACCAGGCGAGAGAGTACTGGCGCCTCGTGAGGGAGACGAGAGTGGAGCGTGTGGGTTTGAGGCGTCTTGAGTCGCAAGAAGCGCGTGCTTCGGCATGGAAAGGAGGATTGGATGAATTGTGATTGGATACAACTCTTTACAAGAACGACGATGATTGGTTTAAATGATCTATCGAGATTGTTTGTTGTGCTCATGATCGTCACATATCCAGCTCCTTCAGGCCCAACCACTTGGTCATGTACACGCACGAGCGCGGCGAAATGACGTTGCCTTCCTGACATTGATCAAATACCTACAAAAGTATTGAACGTAGTGCAAGTTACGTCAAGCATGGAACGTTTTCTTATCTGAATCAAAGAATTTTTTAGCGCACCGGACATACGCCACACGGAGTCTCCGATAAATAATTGGGAGTCGTAATTTGCTGCGAGATCTTGTACTTGACTTCGTGGGAGGCCTAGAAGAGCAAAAAAAACGTGGCAGTATGAGCAGGAAGCAATACGGATACAGAGAAAGTGCATGACGTACACCAGGGGTGAGACGCATGGACCGAACTTCCTCGACACGACCATCGTACATGAGCGTTTGTATGATCGAACGAATTTCCTCTGGACCCAGCGCTACTTTTGAGATCCCCGAAGCGTGCACCTTATCGGTGATCGCATTCAACGTACTCATGCCCGAGGCCTTGATCATTTCGTACACGAAGTTACTGAGTGTATTAATGAAGACATGGTCGAATTCTTGCTCATTGTACCAAGGACCACCCGTAATTTCCGTTGAAGGCACTGCAAAACTAGCTGTCAGAAAATTGTTTACATATACACTATCACAGAAATAAAGACGTTACCAAGATCAAAGAGCATATAGAGCTTTTTGTTTTTGCTGCTGATAGACTTGACGGACTTGACGAGACGCCGCGTTTCCAACAGTCGCAACGTCTTGGTCACAATTTGCTAATGTCCAAAAACCACATCAGTTTATCATCGACAGACCCCCAACTCGGCAACACAATGTACTTGCCTGTGGAATGTTAGTATGTGACTTGATATCTCTCGTCCAGATACCCTTGTTACCTGCACGCTCAATCTCCTGCAAAACCAGACGCTGCTCCAATCTGTACCATTTCGCCCCACCAATTTACGTTAACCTTCCTGAGCAGCTCCACATTCAAGCAGCTAAACGTACGTGAGTCCACGCATACGTTCTGCTTCTTCTGCGTTCACCACTCCGTACGACAGCACATTGCGTTTCTTGAAAATTTTAATCTTGCCTTCGCTCAAGAGTGCGTTGATCACGTCGGGCAATTGGTCGTACCCGCCTCCTCCTTCCGCTTGGAAATATTCACGCACTTCAACATCCGTTACCGGCTCTCGGAAATTGCGCAACAGACCGAGAAACTTGGCCATGACGCTGGGCGCGCCGCTCTTGGGCGGCGTCGACGCCATGTGCTATGATAGCGAAATAAAATGATCATCACTGATTGGTTAAAACAACAATTTACTTTGCTCGCCAACCAATGTCACTTTGATCATGAAGTTCGCGTACCAGTTCCAGCATCTATGTGGCAGTGTCTACTCACAGGGCAACGTCGTGTTTACGCCGGACGGCAACTCAGTGCTTAGTCCCGTTGGTAATCGGATCACGCAGTTTGATCTCATTCAGTACGTCGTTTTATTTTTCCTTGCACTTTTACGGAAAAGCTTTCGCTCACGTCCTCTCGTTTGTACTTGTAGCAATACGTCCAGGACATTTAGCTTCGAAGCACGAAAAAACGTGGAACGTATTGCTGTTTCGAGTGATTCGCGACTATTACTTGCCGTGGATGAGGACGGACGCTGTCTCCTCGTGAATCTAAAGCGTGGGATCGTGCTCTATCGCTTCCACTTTAAGCAACCCGTGCGGGCACTCAACTTTAGTCCAAATGATCGCTATATTGCCGTTGCCATTGGGAATAAAGTCCAGCTCTGGCACACACCCGGTCTCGTACGCGAATTTGCACCGTTTGTACTGCATCGCACGTACACTGGTCATTATGCCGACGTTGTGAGTGTTTCGTGGTCTCACGACGCCAAGTTTTTCGTCACAGGAGCAGAAGACCTCTCGGCGCGAGTGTTCTCGGTAGATCCGTACCCGAACTTTAAGCCGCTCACGCTCTCGGGACATCGCGATATTGTCGTTGGCGCGTTTTTTGCGGACGACGACAAATCAATTTTTACAGTCGCACGCGATGGTGGCGCGTTTCAATGGAAATATAAACTTCCGGATGCTGAACTGCTGGATGGAACCTCGGGCGAGAGCGAGGATGAAGGCTGTGAGAGTAACGAGGAGAAGGAAAGCGAGAGTTCTCAAGACCCAAGCGACGGTGAGGAGACAAGAAGGACGAACACGAAGCGGAAATCTAAAGTAGTGGAACAAGACGCTTCGCCTGAAATTGCCCGTGCCGTAAAATGGTACACTTGTCAGAAGCATGTTTTGAAAATGGATTTTGCCAAAGTGCTCTGTTGCACGTTCCATTCCGCAACCAGCATGCTCGTGGCAGGCTTTGGCAACGGCACGTTTGGGTTGTATGAGGTACCTGCCTTTGTCAACATTCACACGCTGAGTGTGACGCAGAATCAGTTGGAAACGGTCGCAGTCAATGCCACTGGCGAGTGGCTCGCGTTTGCGTCACGGAAGCTGGGCCAGTTATTAGTGTGGGAATGGCGATCAGAAACGTATGTACTGAAGCAACAAGGCCATTACTTTGACCTGAATGCTGCGAGCTACTCACCCGATGGGCGGCTGCTTGCAACTGGTGCTGACGATGCAAAACTCAAGCTTTGGGATACGACCAGCGGTTTCTGCTACGTTACTTTTACGGAGCACATAGCTCCTGTCACAGCTGTGCAGTTTGCTCCCTCGGGACAAGCTGTACTGAGTGCATCACTGGATGGCACCGTGCGTGCATTTGACCTCAATCGATATAAGAACTTTCGTGTTCTTACAACCCCCGAGCCCACGCAATTCCTGTCTCTTGCGCTCGATCCAAGTGGACAGATTGTATGTGCGGGTTCCATGGACCCGTTCAACGTCTATGTGTGGTCACTACAAACTGGACGCCTCACCGATGTTCTTAGTGGTCACAGCGGCCCTGTAACGTCGCTCTCGTTCGCTCCATCGTCCGCTGCTGAGCCCATTCTAGCGTCAGCATCGTGGGACCACACTGTGCGTCTTTGGAACGTGTTTGCGAGCAAGAAGAGCTTCATTGAGCCGCTGGCGCATCCTACAGACGTGTTGGCCGTAGCCTTTCGTCCAGACGGCAAACAGCTCGCGTCAACGACGCTCAATGGTGCAATTAACATTTGGGACGTGAAAGATGGTGAACAGATTGGGACAATTGATGGAAAGCGCGATATTGCAGGAGGGCGCAAAGATCGGGACCATATTACCGCGGCCAACAATCAGCTCAGCAAGCACTTTACAAGTATTTGCTACTCAGCAGACGGTTCGCTTCTGCTTGCGGGTGGACGCTCCAAGTTTGTGTGCATTTATGCAGTGGAGCCCCAGCTTTTGCTTAAAAAGTTCCAAATTTCACACAACTTGTCCTTGGATGGGATTCTTGAGAAGCTCAATAACCAAAACATGACCGAAAGCGGATTAAGCAAGCATGAACTGGACGCTCATCTCGATGACTCGGAAGCTTCAGGTCGCACAGGCTCCGACCTTGTGGGTGCCAAGCGTGCAGTGGATCCAGGTAGTCGTCGCAAAAATATGGAGGTGATGTCTAAAGCTGTACTCTTTTCGCCAACGGGCCGTGCGTGGGCCGCGGCAACGACCGAAGGGCTGCTGATCTATGGTCTTGACGAAAGTTTGGCGTTCGATCCGTTCGAGTTGGACGAGAATATTACGCCGGAAACCATTCAACAGACCCTGGCACGTGATGAATATGCTCGCGCTTTGGTCATGTCGCTGCATCTGAACGAAGAACCGCTGATTGCTCGATGCGTGGAAGCTGTGCCGCTCGCTAGTATTCCACTGGTAGCCCAGACGCTGCGTGGTAAAATGTACTTAACACGTTTGTTGCAATTGCTCGCGAAGCGGATAGAAAGCAGTCCACATCTCGAGTTTTATCTACAGTGGAGTCTTGCAGTGCTTAACACGCATGGCCAGACTCTCTACGATTCATCCAGTCATGCTACGTACCTGCCTACTCTGCGATCATTACAGAAAAGCATTGCACGTCACCTGCAGGATCTGGCCAAGATGTACGTTGATCACACGCGTAGTAGTCGATGTCTTGTGTCTAACATTGATCGTTTCTCGTTCCAGTTGTGATGATAACCAGTATACGCTCACTTACCTTAAAAATCTCAGCAAGTTGCACCAGAGACAGGAATGTAATTGATCGAGCAAGATAATAATGAGATGGTAAGGGGCTTCCCCGGTGGAATCGCTGGGGGACGTAGTGTTAAATAGACATGTTGTATGCTTTTCATAATCGTCTCAAGGCTCCGTTGCGTTGCTTGTATTATCTCTCTCGCCATCAGTCTTGTCAATGCTATGTGTATCATCGATCGGGAACCAGATTTTAATTTCCCGATTCGAGCCCGAGACCAACAGCAAACGAGTCGGGTGAGCCGCAAGCGCGATCACAGGGTGCTGATGTCCTGTTAAAGTGGAACATACTTCTCGAGTGTCGATATTCCACAGGAAAATGCGAGTGTCTTCCGAGCCACAGGCAACAAGCGGCTGCTTAGTACTGGGGTCCTTGAAAAAAGCACATTGCATGCCAAACTTCTTGTTCACATGCCCTCGATACGAACGTACGCAGATATCGCGCATATAATCCCACAAACGCACAGAGCCATCGAGCGTGGAGCTGACCACGTATCGCCCATTTGGTGTAAAGCCGACACTTCCAACAGGTGCAGTGGGTTCCGTGATGAAAGAGCGCAGACACTGACGAGAAGCGACGTCCCATACACGTACAAAGCCGTCGTAGCCACCAGTGACCAATAACGAGCCATCGGTCGGGTGGAAGTGCACACTCACTACGGGCTCTTGATGGGCACCCAGCAGTGCAACCGTTCGACCACTGCGAACGTCCCATAGCCTCACGGATTCATCATGTGAACCTGTAGCAACTAGGGATCCCTGTGGATTGAATGCCACACAGCTTACAAAGCCCGTGTGCGACTCGACGGATGAATTGAAGGACGTGACTCCACCATCTTCATCCATTCCCAACGAGCCTTCTAGTAACGACAATGGCGTCGACAGGGCAGCGTCCAGACTACGATGCGTCATTCCCAAGGTAGCGAGCGTCTTGGCCGTCTCGACGTCCCAAAGCCGCGCTGTCCGGTCGTCTGACGCCGATGCTAAATGTCGCGAATCGGGAGACCAAGCGGCGCACGATACACCCGCTTCGTGTCCATGGAGAGACGTCTTTACTGCCACCTCGAGCGTGTTCGTGTCGTTTCTCCAGCGCCAGATCTTGACGGACGCGTCAGCAGCTGGTGACAGTTACAAGGCGTCAAAACAAGAACAAGAGGAATGCGAGAGCAATACAAGAGGGACGAGTGGTGCACGCACACGAAGAGGCGAGTAGGTTTTCATCCGGTGAGAATGCGGTGCTCGAAATGGGCTTTGCGTGCGCAATGATTGTCTGCGAAGCTGTGAACATTGCACGTATTGTTTCTGACAGGTTCGTGATAAGTTTTGGCGTTCAAAGTTCGAGAAGAGAAGAAAGTAGGTACTATCGACTATTGTTTTTGACCATGGCCGAGTCTCGATTCGAGGTACTAGAGGAAGAAACGCATTATCCGACGACGGCAGCTACGAGCAAGAAGAAGGAGGAGATTGACGACGTGGAAGAAAAAGAGGAGGAAACCCTCGAGCAGCAACTGGAGCGACTGGTCCTGAGTGTCAAGAGGGACGAACCTGCAACAACAGATGGAACGGACGTGCTCAATACGACGGAGAATGTCAAGAACGCATCGAAAGCCAAAGAACTTGGCAACAAGTGGGTATTTGTGTATAATTTTGAGAGCTACTGCCGAAACGTTGACAAGAAGTTGTAAACAATTGGTGCTGGGACTAGATTCTTCGCCTGTGGGAGCTACTTGGACGCGATTGAGTGCTACACCACGGCATTAAAACTCTGCCCCGCGGAAGAAGATTATGCGTATAACCGGGTACGTTGTCGAAAGTTGACGGTGGTGAAGGGTTTATACTTAGTCTCGTATTTTTCTAGGCCGTGTACTTTAACAACCGAGCGGCATGTCTGCTGCGTCTTGGACGGAAGGAGGAGTCGGTGGAGGACTGTACACAGGCAGTGACACTGTCACCTACGTACGTAAAGGCGTTTCTCCGTCGCGCGGAGGCGTTTGAAAAGCTCGACAAACTAGAGGAAGCACTGGCGGACTATGACGCGGTGCTGAAAATCGACCCGACAGTGCGTGCGGCGGTGGTGGGCCATGAACGTCTGCAGAAACTCGTGCATGAACGTCAAGAAAAAATGAAGGCAGAGATGCTCGAGAAGCTCAAGGGTTTTGGGAATACGATTCTAGGCAAGTTCGGACTCAGCACGGACAATTTCCAAATGGTGCAAGATCCCGCGACAGGATCGTACAGTATTAACTTCCAGCAAAACCCTGGACAGCCAAACCCACAACGACCTCCCAACCATAACGCTTAAGTGGACATAACAGAAGAAGCCTTTGGGTTCAGTGCAGCGTGTGCAGATTTATTTCCCAACATCATTCTTGCGAGGGGCAACTCTTTTTATTTGGACAGCCTTTTTCCCGTCCTTTCGGCGGCAAAGCACCCTCCTTGAATACACGTTGCTAAAGAACGGACCACTTGAGTCTGACGCTCCTGAGCTCGAATCCAATCTATGCGCTCGTTGTTCACCTTCAATGTAGGAACGCAGCGTATACATAGATGTGGCCATGTTGCGTTTGTGCTAGATTTTGTATTCTTGTCACCAGCCACGATGTTGTCATCAGGGGTGTGCGGTATCGATTTTAAGGGTCGGTATGGTATTTCTAGGTGAATACCGAAAATAGATGGAGGGGGTATGGTATTAGGTATATGATACCGATTTTCAAATCAACGGTATCGGTGTTAGGGTATTGCTACCGACTTTTGCCTCAAGAGTGCCCCAGTACTGGTACCACTACCGAGTTTAGGCCACACGGTATGATACAACCGGTATGATACCGAGACAACGAGAGAGCGGTACCTAATACCGGTAAGCATTACCGTCTTTTGGTAGCAGCGGTATTTAATACCGATATCAATACCGACTTTGCCAAGAAGCGGTATCCAATACCAGTACTGATACCGACTTTGAGCAAAAGCGGTATCTAATACCGGTACCAACACCGAGTTTAGAGTACAGCTATTTGAGTACGTGAGAGGTAGTTATTATGGAGATCTGTGAGAGGGGTACAGTACAGTAGCACTTGTTGCAACATGTGGCAAGCTGCCGTAGCAGCATGCAGAAGGAGAGCAGTGGCAGCAAAAAGCCGTGGTATAATGCTTGACACAGCATCGGTATTGGAAGAAGGTGCTAAAGCTTGAGTCTCTATTAACAGAGTAGATATAACGTGGTACTCGTGATAGGTGAGGATGGGCACTGGACACCAACAACATTGGAGGAGTAGTTAGAAGGACTATTGTTGCATTACTCTGCGTCCTTATAATAGTATACTATCAACCACTACTTGAGATGCTCAATATATATTAGAGTTCAGGTAGCTTCTTCTGTTGTCGTCAATCAGCTGGAGGCTACTAGTGGGGCCACGGCATACAACTCTCTAACGAGACCGAAAAATGATACCGACTTTGTATTGGGCGGTAGGGTATATCAATAAATGACACCGACTTTGTGTAGCGCGGTATGGTATACCGACAATTGATACCAAATTTGTCTTGAGTTGTACGGTAGCAATACAAATGATACCGACTTCGTGTAGAGCGGTAGGGTATACCGGCAATTGATACCGACTTTGTGTGGCAGGGTAGGGTATACCGACACTTCATACCGATTTTAGATGGGACGGTATGGTATACCCTGGCTCAGTACCAACTTTAGTAAGGCCGGTAGCGGTATCGGTATAAGAAAATACCGGTATACAATACGGTATATGCCGGTATTCTGTAATACCGGCATCAATACCGCACACCCCTGGTTGTCATCCATTCAAAATCATTTCGGCACTTATGGCCGCTCAAGCGCAGAATCTGTTGTCGTCGGTCCTAGCGCTCTCATTGCAAAGTGACTTGGAAACTAACGAGATTGCCTTTAAAGCGTTTTTGGCGCAGCAATCGGCATTGATTCAGGCTCTGGAGCGTCACAATGTGTTTGGTCTGGTGACGGACGGTAAAGCGCTGACGAAATGGCAATCGCGCCTTTTGGCTCTTATGGAGGGATCAAGTGCGGCACAAAGGGTAGGGTGGGAGTTAATGCTGACGACGATGCGTCAGAGTCCATTCGAACGCCTCGAAGCGCTGGCCGTGAAGCTGCTCGAGCGTGTCGTGAAGGTGTTGAAGCAGCAGCAGTCGCGTAAGGAGGAGAACGAAGACACGGAGAAAGCAACATTCTCTGCGTGTGGCGTAGCGCAAGTACTGCTACTTCATGTAGAAAAATATAGTCCAGATACGCGTCGTGAGATGCTGGAGTTGCTTGGAAAGCTCCTGCAGCCGCTAGTGGCACTTCTTTCGACGTGCAAATCAAATCTCGTTGTTACTTTAATGGATTTGATTGCAACCCTCCTGCGCTCGTCTCCCAACTCTCTGCGAAGTTATGCAACTAAGATCGAGTCTGCTTGTGTAGCTACACTATTCTCCTGTGCTGACGTGGACAAACTCAAGGCTCACAGGGCGACAGTTTGTCTGGCATTACTGTGCAATGTATTCGACCAGCCACAGCAAATGTGGCTACAAATGGCTCAAAAGGCGTTGGCCGCGGCACACCAGCAGCTGGATCTATTCGCCAGCAAACGATTTACTTTACCTTCCGCCGAAGAAGTCATGGGAAAAAAGTTGTGGGTACAGGGTGCAGCTAGTCGGCAACTCCCTTTATATCAGCGTGCCGATGTGACACTCAACAGAATGAACTGGGCATTGAATGCATTGTGTGAACTGGTTAGTGCTCGCACTTTGACTCAATGTCGTGGACAAATTTCGGAGCGCGAAGTGCAACAAATTCTTCCAGATATTATTCTATTCGCGCGGCGTGCCTTGGGAATACGTGCAGACGAGGTGGGTAAGCACACGGGTGTATCAGACGATGGCGAGCGGCTACCGATTTGCGTCATTTACGCTGTGCTTCCGCGTGTCTATGCGCTAGCTCTGCGCACGCTAAGTTCATTTGTCGAACGTGCTGGAATCTGCGCTCTGCGCCATGCTAGCACGATCACACGTGCTCTTTTGCTTGCTTCTGAAAGCGTCGGCGACGGCGAAGATTTACAGGCTTTGGCAAATGCAACGGCAGTGTGTGCACGTCGTATGGGTGCCAGCACTGTGGAGAAACTAGGAATACCTTTGCTCAACGAGCTGATGATGCGCAGTAAACGTAGTCTTGGTGAAACGAAGGCTACGACCGATGCGGCCATGACGTTGGCCGCCCAACAAAATGACGCCAAGGACCGAGGCAAGAGCAAGAAAAGGAAGCGTCAGGCTGCTGCCGCTGCAACCCTTGCAGCTCTGAACGAGAGTAGAAGGGTTGCAGACCAGGCGCGATTCGTGTCTATGCGTGACGAGAGAGTTGGAGCGTTGAGCCTTACAACCATTTTGACTGCTGTCGCTAGTTGTGTCAGCGTTTATGGAAGCTTGTTGCCAGAAGATTGTCGGTCTTTGGTGAATGAATTTACGCTTAAAGCACTGCAGTGTCGCCAAAATGTGAGATCAAGTCACGCCAATGATGCCATTGATCCAGTGACGCTTGCTCTTCTATCTGGCACAGTAACAGCTGATCACACAGGTTCCCATGGAATGAACCTGCTCTGTGGTATTCAGTATTGGCAGCGTCGCGTGGCTGGTAGCGGTGGAGCATCCTCGGCACTTGAGCTCGTAGCACTCAACGCTGGTGAGGCGATATTGCATCCACGTGCACCTCCAATGACTATTAACGTTCATGAAGGCCCTAAGAACGAAGGGAAAGCAAGTGGCGGCTTCTCAAGAACCAATTCACATGGAGTGCGGTTGGTTACTCTCGCGGGGGATGCAATGGACTGGGACGAAAATGAAAGTGAAGATGCGGAAACAGAACAGAAGATCGTGCAACAGAAGCAGGAGTCGGTGAAACCGGATGCTGGAACTGTTCTTGACGATGGAGAAGAGGAAGACGAAGACGAAGAGGAGGATTACGATGATAGCCACGTGCCCAACGCTTCCACAGCGATCGTTACTGATTTGGAAATGGATGAGGCTGAAGCCAACAACAAAGGTCATGATAAAGTAGACGACGTCCCAGCTGTACAACATGCTAGCAACAGCGAGGATAAGAAATTGCCTACAGCTGCAGTGGTAGAGGAGGAGGAAGAGGACGATTTTCCTGACATTGTCATTGATGATGACTAGAATTCCTTCAGCGCACACGTCGTTGCATTTCGACTTTTTACTCTTAGAAAATTTGTTTTTAATGTGGACATTTTACGACAGGATCTAAGTCAATTTCTAAACAATATCATCTTTACTAGAGCCAACTGGAAGCAGGGGGAGCTTCATCGAAGCGTCTGTACTTAGAAACAGATCGTCTTCCCCGTCGTTAGTATCAAATTTTGAAGAGTCATCGATTTGTGTGTCATCCACTAGTTTCGCCCTTCCTTTGCCTTCCGTTTCCCTTGCAGAGGAATTGTGTTGGACAAGAAACCCGACTCCCGTTGCTATGCAGAGCAGTGCCAGAGGGTACAACACCTTGTGTGTAACGGGAAGTAGCTCATCGTCTTTCAGATAGAAGATCGTACCGCCAACAACGCTAAAAGTGATCCAGCAAGCTTGGAAAATGGGGAACACGGTCATGATGTCCCCCAAAGCTGTCGCTACGTTGAGAAAATGCGTCTGCACGAGGATACACACGAACATTCCGCCAAGGAAAATATACGTCAGACCATATTTGAACTGGTTATCGCCTTTGAGCGTTAGGACGATCATAATAGCCGAGCACTTGGCTAGAAGCACCGTCATGGCACCCACTATCCCCGAGCAGATAGCATAATAATACGGAACTCTAGAGTCTCGGAGCGCAGTCTCTTCATCTGCATCAACATCCTCGGTATTATTTGAATCAAGTAGCTCTCGTAGCTCCCTGCTTATCGCCGGCGGGTTTACTAGACCTACGGGGAGAACAGAAGAAGATGAAGAGACTTGGAGCAGTTTAACTTCCATCTCCAACAGTCGCTGCTCAAGCCTCTGAACCCGAAGATCGAAATTCTTACAAAAGAACAGACACAATCTAGTAAGAGCTAAGCGCAAGTCATAATAGCTTCAATCATGAACAAACCTTCATCAGCTTCTTCTGACGTCTATTAGACCAATAAACCTGATTTTTCAGGCGATTTGCGACTGAGCCTTCGATGGTCGCAAGCATACTCACGACACAAACTCCAACACAAGTGATATATACAACAAATGCTGCAACCAGCAAACAAAAATATCAGCGTGGTAGCTGAAAAAACTAATTGTTCCAACACTCACGTACGAGTTCTGACAAATCTCAGCTCGAGTTCTGGTAGCGGGTACTCCACATTTGGTTCCGCAATACAAGCGATGATAACTACACCTACAATCACAAACAACACGCCACTAATATCCGTCTGTACAAGAATAAAACCATATTAGGTAACAAAGACAAGAACAACCACACCATTATTTCAGTATCGCATTTCACCTTGTAAAGTTTTTCACCATTGAGACACTGAGCTGTAACCACATTGGTCACCAAAGTGACCCCACCACCCAGTGCTGCGACGAGCGACTGTGTGGCAAACCCGAAAGCTGTAAAGTCTCCAATGCTTCCAAGCACGACGAATGCGGTTCCGAGCCACCACACTGGACGACGGAAATAGCGCTGACGCTCACGCACAGGCTTTGATGCTTCACGCAAGTGGGAATATTTTTGAATATTCACGCCTAGATTCGAGACGATGGAAGCTACAATAGCTAGTAGAGCGCCGAATGCCTCCCACATCTGCATTGTAAATCAATCGTGTGATTACGGCACATGGTGTGTCTCACATAAAAGTATATTTTGTCTGAAAAAGTGCAACAATACCAGTGTCACAAGTAGACGCAGCAAACCATACGCAGCGAGTCGACAGGCGCTGCTACAGCAGAAAAAATGAATCGATATAAGATCACGAAACACTTGGGCGATGGCACGTATGGATCAGTGCTCCAAGCTGTGAATCGCGAATCCGGAGAAACGGTACAAGTGCTGACCGCAAAGATGGCGTGGGCGAATTGATTCAGTTCTTGCTTCTTGTGAGTCGAGATTAGGTGGCAATTAAGCGGATGAAAAGGAAGTTTTATTCTTGGAAAGAATGCATGGAGCTTCCAGAAGTGAATGTACGTGTCGACTCAAGCGATTGCGTGGATCACGTGAAGTGTCGCGTGTTGATAGTTTTTTTTTCTCTCCACTCGCAGTGTCTGAAGAAGCTGAACCATCCGAATATCATTAAACTCAAAGAAGTAATACGCGAGAATGACGAGCTATTCTTTATTTTCGAGTATATGGAGTGCAATTTGTACGACACGATAAGGAAGCGCGACCGGCACTTTCCCGAGTCCAAAATACGCCACCTCATGTTTCAAATGTTTCAGGGGCTCGCCTTTATGCACAATCACAACTTCTTTCATCGAGATATTAAGCCCGAAAACATATTGGTGAAAGGTGATAGTGTGAAAGTTGCTGATTTTGGGCTGGCGAAAGAAATTCGGTCACGCCCGCCTTTTACCGACTATGTGTCCACTCGGTGGTATCGAGCCCCAGAAGTGTTACTGCGATCGACAACGTACAATGCACCCATTGATACGTGGGCCATGGGCTGCATCATGGCCGAAATGTTCACACTACGGCCGCTTTTCCCGGGCACCAGTGAGGGTAACGAGCTATACATAATCTGTTCTGTACTTGGAAATCCAACGCACAGAACGTGGCCTGAAGGGATGAAACTCGCCGCACAAATGAACTACCGATTTCCACAATTTGTTCCGACATCCTTGGCGCGCTTGATCCCACATGCGAGCCCAGAAGCGCTTCAGCTAATGACAGACTTACTTAAATTTGATCCAACTGAGCGCCCAACATCAAGCCAAGCATTACAGTACCCGTTTTTCCAAGTCAATGTGAATATGACGTTGCCATTGACTATATCAGCACCGCACCAGCAACAGTATGAACAGGTGGACGTGGCGGAGAAGGTGGAGAAGGCGACTTTCACACCGCCACGACTACATGTATCGAGAGGGTGTCAACGAAGTCAAAACAGCCGAAACGAACAGAGAGTGGGAGGATACGCTAGCTTGCGGCAACAAGTACCTGTTGCTTCTTATGGTATATCGCGTGTACACCGCAATGCGATAGCAGCAGCAGCAGGCAACAACGTTCTTGCACGAGAAACGTTGATCAACGGGCACGGCTCAGAATGTGGAAGTAACACCGTCGGTGACGTTCACTGCCGTTGCTGCGCACGTCATGCTAGATACGGACCAGATAATGCCTACCGCGGTGAAACTAATCGATCTAGCTACCGGGTAGTAAATTACCGTATGCCTCACTCCATGTCGGCGGCGGGGGTCTTCCATTAGGCTCTACTGTTGCTGTAGGTAGAGCTTGCCTAGGTGGCTATAGCAGAAAGAAAAGCATACTGACCCTCTCAACAGCAAATAGACAAAAGGAGTCGAGCCTAGTTGAAGGCCACGCAGCGTCTTCTAAAGTCGTTATCCGAACCACCACGTCAGTCGACCTCATACACTGCTAACGACGAAGCCACCACACATAACGTAACTATTAAGATTGCTTAATATCTTTGCCTCCTTGTTGTGGGTTCATGTTATTGCTGTCGTCCTAGCTTCGTTGTCTATTGCTGCAAATTGGCACCGGCCTGGTCCATAATTTCCTTTTCGACCTGCGCCATTTTAACACCCAGCACACTGTAGGCTTGCATGTACTTTCCTGCGCAGCGGTCAATGCAGCTCATCTCGCCCACGTTCAGTTGGCCTTCGTTATACTTAAACTTGCACTTTTGGAAACACACCCGCGACAGACGCTCAAACAAATCCGCGTAGGAAGCCATTTCCACTTTTGCCATCATAAGCTGCGACTGCTGCGAAGGTTGCTGAGGCACGCCCGGAGCCGCGCCACCCCCCATCATACTGCGGAAGTTCATTTTGTCTCACTTATTGTGGTGGTGATGGACGACACTAAGGTCGTTTAAGTACGATTTTGGGATAGTAGAGATGCTAGAATATGAAGATAAGCTGAAGAGTTTCGATATTCCAAGTTTGATGCATCATCGCGCAAGTAGGTATACACAATTTTTTTAGGGCGTGACCCCCCCTTTGCTGCGTACACACCTTCCTAGGGTTAGGGTTAGGTTACACAAGCTCTAGTAAAGACTTGTAACATCGTTCTTGGAGAAAAGAGCGAGGACACCGTGTTGGTCATGAAAGCTCCACGTCGACACCAAATAATACTTATTTTTTGAGATACAGCTCCATAATCACATTAAAGTCACGTAAAACCTTCGACTACGGCTAATGACAGCACATTTCGCTTCTGTATTGTAGGGAATAGCAACAAAGACGTGCGCTTAAAAAAATTACTGCCTGACGCACTTGCTTATGCCTGGCAGTGATGCGTACAACTACACGGCGTCCACGTTGATCAGTACCCCATCAGGAAAGCGTATTACTTCAGACTTTTTTATCGCGAATATTTACATGCATTTTTTGGCAACTGTAGTTATTCAAGCCACTTCGCAGAAGTGCCGAGGCGTCCGAAATTCTGCTCGACATCTCAAGTCGCCTGAAATCTATCGAGAAGGCTACATAGTAAACGGTCTATGTCCCGAAGCCCCGATCTCTACGTCTAGTAGAATCACAAGGGAAGAAACAAGAAAACTGATGTTTGGCACAAGTTTCTATTGGCAAATCTGCACAATGACGGTGTCCTTGTGTTTGCAGTTCATTCCATAATCAATAAACTGTCTCACCAATGTATGTCACAGTTTTAAACATATCACAAAGCCTTGGTGATACCCTCCATGTGCTTTACAACCTCTAGCACTGACTTGAAACTAAAAGGCTCCGTAGAAGCCATATCAGCTAGCACCTTTCGGTTCAGCTCAATACCCGAGCCATTCATCTTGCCATAAAGCTTTTGAGTACGAAATTTTTTCCTGTCGTGCACCTGCGTTGATCTTTTGAATCCATAAAGAGCGCATGTCCTAGCAATTGCAAATGCAATAAAATTAAGAGCGTGGAACACAGCATTTTCTTACGTGTAAGGGAAGGTGTTACCCTAACGCTAACCCTAACCCTAGGGGTGTGTGTACGCAGCAAAGGGGGTGTGTACCCAGTCACGCCTTTTTTATTCTGTGACGGACTATAACTTAGTCTAGTCAAATAAAATCACTTTTACATTTTTTCTTCTTTAACGACTTAACCGGCACTTCTTTCGCGCACGCTACTTTTGCGCGCACTCTAAGTTTTGTGTTCTCTGTCGTTCATTTCAACCAGCGTACTTGCAGACGCGCGTTCCAAAACAAACAGTACGTAGTAACGCAACGTTTCAACTAGTGAGCAACAGAGACAGAGGAAGAAAACGTAATGACAACAATAAAGTGTAAACAAACGTGTATTATCCACGTACAAACTTATCAATCCACTACGTGACTCGAAACGAGAAATCCGTAACTTAATCCACAATCCACGTGACCAAACGAGAGAAACTTCCAACCACAATCCGGCGTAATATGCTCCAATTAACCACTTGAGTGCAACAGATAAAATCCAAAGTGATTTTATTAGTGTTGAGTTAAGTATTTAAACTAATAATATGCATATATGTAATTCGATAGGTTTTTATCGAAAGTCACAAAACAAAAAACGTTTCAGGCGACGCCGGGCGCTGCAGGAATTGCGCGCCCTTCCAACACTACTTCTTGACTTTCCGGTGAAAGCCGCCTAGCTCATCTTGACCGCCGTCAATCCAAGTCTCTCCTGCATCCACTTCAACTTCTCTGGACCCGATCCTTTTGTCAACACGTCCGCCAACATTCTGTCTGTAGATTCATAAGCAGGGGTAATTAAACCATCGTTGGCCTTCGAAATCAGAAACTTCACTCGTATGTCCATGTGCTTTGTTTTTCCACATTTTCCGTTCCCTTCGATCACTTTAATTGCTGCTTGATTGTTACAGCATAATACCATCGGAACTTAAACGACTAATCCAACTTCCTTGGTCATCTCCATGAATCCAATCAACTCGCATTCCACGACCGACGCAGCGTAAAGCTCCGCTTCCATTGTTGAGAGCGAGACGCATGACTGCCGCTTACAAATCCAATGTACAGGCTTCCATCCATGATTACAACTCCACCGCTTGTCGACTCCTCGTCGTCCTTAGAGCCACCGAAATCTGCGTCCGAGTAAACAAAAAAATCCACTTCATTAGTCTTCTTAGCCTTCTTTTCTTGCGTCACTTCCATTCCAAACTTCAAACCACTTGTTCCCTTGAGAAACCGCAGGATTAGTTTCGCGGTCGCCCAATCAAATTTGGCGTGCGCGTGCGCTTTGCGAGTGGCCTTGTGGACTGCAAAAGCAATTTCCGGCCTGAGCGTCGCGCAATCCACAACAAACTTCCAGTCAGCGACTGAAATTTCTTGATCGTCGGTTCATCACCCCGAACGTTGTTTAGCAACTCTTGGTCCTTCACGACTTCGTTTTCGTACTCGTCTCCTATCGGAGTC
Organism: Peronosclerospora sorghi; assembly: GCA_026184515.1. NCBI lineage: Eukaryota > Oomycota > Peronosporomycetes > Peronosporales > Peronosporaceae > Peronosclerospora > Peronosclerospora sorghi. Next base: position 25,256,620 of record CM047580.1, read on the forward strand.
TTCACTGCGTTCGCGCTTCCATCCCATAATTTTTGAGTAAATAAACAATCATAATTTCTTGATCTAAACTGTATCCGAAATCTTCATCGTAACTGACACGCCTTCCTAGGAATTTTGAGACGTGACCGATATTTTTGATCTCCAGATCCTTCAAATCATCGAAAAAATTTCTGATGTAACTCTCCTTGGTCGCTGTAACGCGTAAATCGTTTACATACACTCCCACGATTACGATATCAACTTGAATCTTCTTGTAATTAAGACATCCATCGGTAAAGCTTTGAATATATCCACAGTCGGTCAAGTTCGAGTGTAGTAATCAATTACATTGTCTGCCATCCTGTTTTAGACCATAGTGCGACTTTTTTAACTTCAACACGGCTTATTTCACGCTTGCAATTTTCAGATCCTCTAATTTTCTTGACTCGACACTCATTCCACTTGGAATATTTAGAAAAATGTCACCTTCATCCTCCAGCGCTTTGACGTAAGCGTTGCGGATGTCCCCATGCATAGCCTTACTCTCCACTTGCGTGCCAGTGTCAGTATGAAACGTACAGTCGTCATCTCCATGACAGCTGCGAATGTGAACTCATAGTCCACCCCAAAACGCTGCTCTTTCCGCAGGCGAAGAGTCTCGCCTTGTAACGCTCCAATTCGCCATTTGGATCCGTTTTGACCTTGTAAGCCCACTTCGAGTGAAGTGGTTTCACATCATCAGGCCTCTTGATAACGTACCAAACTTGTTTTGCTTCTAGGGCTTGTATTTCTTCGTCCATCGCTTGCACCGACTTGTCCGCATTCTTTCGACTAATTGCCTCGCGGTATTGCTTCGGGTCGACTTCGGAAATTATATTTTATTCACCCTGTTAATCCACTTCATCATTTTCTTCCGTTTTTTGTCTTCTTCGGATTTCTTTTTAGCGTTTCACCGCGTAACATGACGGTCCCTCGTCCAGCGCGGCTTCTTTTTTCTTTTTTGCGCTTTGGCAAGTGCTTGACCTTGACCTTCTTGATTTTCCGCGTCCTTTTATTCGTTTAACACGTCTTCAACTCCTTCTGAAGCTCGGCTTTAACTTATTAACGCTTGACTCGCTCCTTCTGACACCTGGCTTGGATCTTGAGTTTTTTTTTCTTCGTTCATTGAGCATGCTCTTGAGCTGCCGGTTCTGCACACCGGTCATCGTCTCCACGTTTTTTACGTGCTGTGTGACCGTAATCTTCGGCTCTTTTTTCAGATAGACCTTGAAACCTTTTTTTCTCCACTTCGTCCAATTATGATGCCAATTTGAGCGCGATGCACAAGCGTGTTCGTCCCGGGATTCCTATATACGGTGCACGGCGATCCAAACGTAACAATTTCACCCAGATTCGGCTTGGTGCCGGTTAAGACTTCGAGCGGCGACATCCGCCATGGGTTAGCGCTTGTGGGGGTGCGGTTCAGCACATATGCCGCGTATTCGGCCGCATCCCCCCAAAAGGACAAAGAAAAGCCGCTTCCAAACAGCATGAACCGGGCCATATTCATGACGGTCCGATGCATACGTTCCGCCTTTCCATTGCTGGCTTGATTACCAGCCTCGCTAATCTGGCGGTATATACCAGTACTTCGACAAAAATAATCCATATTTTTAAATTCTGCACCACCGTCAGTCCTCAGGACGTGAATCTTGCAGTCGAATTTCCGCTCAAAAAATGCAAAAAATGCTCAATTTTTTTCGCGGCCATATCTTTCGTTTTGGCTAGAAAAATTATCACATAGTTACTCTTATAGTCAATAAAATTGACAAGGTAACGATTTCCCAACCGATCTCTTGGTGTGATAGGACCCTTAAGGTCGGAACAAATCACACCACTGTGGTGGAGTCAAGTTCAAAATCGAACACCGTAGTGTCGAGAACCTGACCACCATCGTGCCCAGCCTTCCAACTGACGGGGGGGGGGGTACCCCGCGAACCTACGCCTACGATCCGATCTGATCGTCCGCTGCTAGCAGACGACCGATCATCAGCATAGGACGCCTGGTCCGATTCGTTATGCGTTTCCATCTCACCTTGTGTACCCGATGGAATGGGCTGGTTTCACACTTGGTGGATCGTCGCTGGGAATTGATGTGGTCTTAAATGAGGGAGACCGTGATGGGTAGTGCACCCTGGGCGGAACTCTTCACCCTGGGTACGGGAAGACCAATTACACTCCGAGTAAGTATACTCCAAAGGGCAGATCGCTTAACCGATCGTAGAGCCCAACCAATACGAGAATAAAAGTCCAATACTCCAATATAGAGATCCAATGAGAACGTGATAAACTTCACGAACGATATCTCTACGTAACAACCCAATACTTGATTACACGTTCCAGACGTATGCAACTTGAGCTTGTGAAGCCGACCAATACGTACTCCAGTCGAGGGACTTCCGGCGGTCCAAGTGCGTCTGTAACGCGTCCCGGCCGGGTATAACGAGCTAGAGGGGATTACTCGACCCTACGCTCCCAAACCCTCTGCGGCGTGCAGAGGCGACTAGCGTATTTAAAGATGTAACGACTTCTTGTTGAGTTAGAGACCAAAAGCAAAAAACAAAACCAAGCAAAAACCACACTCGGCAAAACCTAAACTAACCAATCCTATCTCCCTATGGTCCCCAATATGTACAAACATGAAAATATGTAAGTACACCCAATATCATGTGACTTACCAAAATCCGTGTTCTTGACACCCCTCGCACACGATAGGCTTAAGAGCCTCCTTGATTTCCACCAATCCGATCGCCAATAAGCCGATCGGTGTGCTGCTGGCACAAAGCGACCAAAATTCTTGAGTCCGCTTCGCCACAACCGCCCCTGAGGATGGTCGTAGCCGCGCAACGGTAACGACCCGATCTCACCACATCCTAGATCTTCGCAGAAGCGGACTTCACCGATGGACAGATCTTCGAGTCCACCTTCGCCAGTTACTTGCCTTGTACATCTGATCATCTTGTAACCTCTCTTGACGTTCGTTGCTGCAGGTGCCCTGTATTCCCACTCGCCCCCTATCGATTCGCCTACCAGCTCGGTCCGATCTGACAGCCCTCGCGACAATCCAGATTCCTACACGCCGGATGGGAATCAGATCGGGGTCGATCATCTCCGGAAAACGGTCCGGGAGCTTCAGTCGGAGTTGGAAGTCAAGAATTCATCACTCCTGTAACTGCGGAAGGAGGTGGACACTTTGATCTCCATGTACACGAAGTTGCAGGAGGTGATCGCTGAAAACGCGCATCTCCGGGACCATAACCCAACAAACAACTCGAGGTAAGCCGATCGGCCTGTTTTCGTCTTAGATCTGCTCTAACTTTCCTTTGCGTGCAAATCGGTTGTCCACCGACATCGCCAAAACGTTCGACGCTTTATTCGCGGCTGATCGGCAGTCGCATGACCACTGTGATCAGCTCCGACCGATCTTGGACGGGCGGATCGGCGCACGGCATGATCTGTCTCGTTTGGAGGCCTACAGGTCACACCTCCTGGAACAGCTCGCGGTGGTCAACCGTCAGAGGTTGGAGGATCAGTCCGATCGGACTTTACTCCGCACCCAACATGGTGACCTGGAGAGGAAGATCGGCTAGTTGCAGGTCGTGGTCAGGGAGCAGATCGGGAAGGTCGAGTCCTTCCAGAGCCGATCGGACGTCTGGAACCAGCATTCAGACCGTCTCTGGGCGGCCTTAAATCGGTGCTACCAACAGTTGACCGACTTGTTGCACCGGCGTCCGGCTGCAGGCTCTAGCGTTGACCGATCTGCATCGGCCGCTCTGATCGATCTGCACCAAGATCGGATACGACGACACTAATTGGCTAAAAGTAAGCACTCCAAAATTCCGAAAACTTCCAAGAAACGTAAGGACGCGTCGAAGGGCTCAAGGGAGCGGTGTATAGCGCGCGACTCCGAACTCGAGGAGAAGCGAGCGGTGCCTCAGAAGAAAGCCAAGACGCTGGCTCATCTCCCAAGCCCAAGATCGGACGCAGCCGACACGTCTACCATCGCCAAATCGCATGCGCCCTTGCGCCCCCGCGCTGATCACACCAAGCATGTGGAGATCTCCTCCGGAGAGGGCTCGGGGGACAAATCGGGAGATTCTGAGTTCTTTATCACTGCTTTATGCAAGTCCCGATTCGATCAGCGCCGAGTTCCTGTTCCCGCGAAGCCTGAATCAGGGGTTGACAAGGTGATCATTTCACAGGGTTATGGTGTTGCACGGACGCGTGAGTCAACCGGATCGGTGACTTCGTTCCAGCCCGGCACATCTGGGCTGCGCAATCACGCCCGATTGAAAGGGTTGTCGATCGGAGATTGGCCTCTTCCGTCGCTGACTTCGGATGCCGTTTTGCCATGGTCACCGGGGAAGATCGGTAGCTTGCACCGATCAGCCCTGCCCAAACAAGATCTGGCCCGGTCGATGTCCCGACCTGACTTCTGGCTCTTCCCTCCAGCTTTGAAAACCCCTGACCCGTCTGTGTGGCGGGCGGATCTGGTCACGGGACCGCAAACCGCCCGTCTGTATGCAGATCGACCATGGGAAGTGCTGCTTAACGCCAAGTTGGACTGCATATTCGCGTCGACTCCTTGGATCGATTCTCTTCTGGGTCGACTTCGGGCTTTTAATACAGCCCACTGCCAGGCTATCTGGGAGTCCACCCATTATATCCTCCTTCCCGCGGATCGGAAGTTACGTGACCAAGACCTGATCCTGTATTAGAAGCGCCGGAAACAGCGCCGGACGGGCGATGCTTGGCTGACCCTATGCCAGTTTATTCTGGAAGGGATGCTGGCCAGCGAGTTCAACATCGACATTTTCCTGTATCCGGTGTTTCTTCATATGGCCAAGCGTCGCGTTGAGAGCCCCGGGGCGTTGACTGAAGACGGCATCTGGTATCCCGGTCTTTGGTGCGACGGGCCGGTCGTAGACCATAAGGACGCCTTGATCCAGATCGAGCAGCAGGAGCCCTGGCGTAATCAGCATCGGGACCAGATCGAAGACCATCCGGCATTTACTATCGGTCGTTTGTGGGGTGATTGCGAATTTTTATGCGGCAGTTAGCTGACCAGATAATCCATAATACATGTCATCATTCTTTCCAAATTCCTGATCACCCAATCACTTGACCAAATTTCATCACTTTCTCCAAACTTGCACCAACACGTTATCACACACAGTTTCCATCCACATCGCGAAAATTATCACTACGTTCGTCATTCCAATACTCCAGTTCATCACAGTTCATCACATAAATTCACAATAATTCAGACCTTACACATATTCACACTGATCGATATACTGATCGGTGCTACTGTGTGTCTTGATCTTCATCTTCATGAGACTGCATCACTGCGAAGCGATTCGGACTGACTCGTTCTCGCTCAAACTATCGTAGCAGTGCTCCACAATTTAGTTCGAGTTCGTCGATCTAAGTTGCTTCGTCATGATCCTTCCAGCGGACCAGATATTCTCGGTGGGTGCGACTGAAACGTTTCTTCTTGACCGATCGGACATTTAGCACCTTTTCCAACTCGAATTCTTCCTCTTCCAATGGCCTTTCCCAACTGTCTTCCGGCAGCAGAGCTTCATCAAAATCGAATCTCTCCGCTTCGTCCACCGGACAGGGCATTTTAGGCCGATCGGGGAATTCTCTTCCCGGCTTCAGTTTGGACCCATGCACGATCGGAAAAACTTTATAATCCGTGCCGATCGTGATCAGACGGGCAGTATGCTCACCGATCAGCTCTGCTACACGGAAAGGGCCGTGCCACATATGAGCCAACTTCTTTGCATAGCCTTCCTTGACCCGATCGAGGTATAACCATACCCTCGCCCCTGGTTCAATACCATGAGGGCGGACCTGATCGTTATTCCGATCTGCTCGATTTTGCGTGGTCTGACGCAACTTTTCATTGACGACTTCTTTCGCATGCTGATAATGCTTCTGGACCTGCATACGCCAACGACGGCCATTGCGATCGCGGGTCCGAGTGCAGCCGATCGGTATCGCCGCTTCAAGTGTCGATCGAGGGTCCCATCCATACGCCAGATAGAAAGGCGTTTCTCCTCGGACCCGATCGGTTGAAGAGTTGAGTGCGAATACCAGTCTCTCTGCATAGTCATACCAGTCACGTTGTTCCGGATCGGCCACATACATCTCAATTGCCCTTGTTATTGTCTGCACCATGTGTTCAGCCGATCCGTTCTCTTGCGGACGATATGCCATCGTCGCGCTCTGCTTCTGGCCTAGCATGTTATTGAACGATCGGAACACCTCAGCCATAAAACCGGGTTCCCGATCGTGTCTAATAACTTCGCTGGCACCGAACCTTCTGAACACACATTCCTCGTAACTCTGGGCGATCTGCTCCGCAGATCGGGATGCACTAGCCTTTGCGATCACCAGACCAGTGAAAAGTTCGATCCAGATCAGAAGCTCAGTGTTGCCGCGCGTCGATCTGGGCAGCGACGGTATGTGATCCATTGCTATCACCTGGAAAGGGTAAATAGCCTCGATATTTCCGGGCGTTCGGCCCTTGAATATCGGTCTGCCCTTTTCGGTCTCGCAATCTGTGCAACAGCCCACATATTTCTGCACGCTCCGAAAAGTCATCTCCAGTGAAAGTGGGTCCTGATCTTGTGGTATGTCCTGCCTATGCCCTGATGTCTCCCTTCTAGACCCACATGGTAGTTATGAAGGACATCCGGCTGTAGCAACTCAGGGATCATCAGTTTCGCTAGTCGATATCGATCGGCACTGTCTTGATCAATGTCACGGCAGTAATACAGCAATCCTTTGTCGTCCACATCGTAACTGTCCGCGATCTTGGTACACTCTTTCGCCTTATCATTTGTTAACTTGGACAATTCACCGCGCAGATAGGCCTTCAAGCTGACGATCCACTCTTCTTCGTCCTGCGCCTTGAGGATCCGTTCCGCCCTTAGCTGTTGTACAACGTACTCACTCAGCCTTTCCTTTGGGAACGATCGGCGAGACTTCTGAGTTCGAGATCTAGTCGCCGCCATCACATGTACCTTATCAGGGCTGTCCTTGGGCTTGATCAACTTCGGGAGCCTGTTTATGTCCATAAGTTCATGTAGAACGGCCTCCTCGGTGGTCGTCGCCCCGATCTGGTCCCGCATAGCTTGGGTCGCGAGTTTATCGGCGCTTCTGTTCCAATCCCGTTTCACGTGCAATAGCTCTTGGTTAGGATAGTCTTTCAGGGACTTCATCACCCGATCATTCAGCAACTTCAGCCGTGGCTCCTTACAGTCGATCTCCCCGGTGATCTGCCTTATCACTAGGTTGGAGTCACCACATATGAGGATCCGCCCTTTCTTTTGTGATAAAAGCAGATCAAGACATAGAAGAAGCCCCCGATATTCCGCTCGTTGGCCCTTATGTCAGGCTGAAATCAGCGGCGGCTGCTACTATAGACCATTGTGGTAACTTCCACAGTATGGCACTATAGTAGCCGACCTTCTTCTTCACGCTAGCCGATCCGTCGAAACTCAAGACCAGGAGTTCCTCATCCCGATCGAAGATCGGTGGCGGCAGCGAGATTGACTGTCGAGGTTGCTTTCTTGGGGCAATCGCCATCAGAGCTTCATCCACTTCAGACCGAGGGGTGATACTGGCAGCCAATGTGCCCAATATCTCCTCCTCTCCCTTGGTACATGACGACCTCGAGGGACCACTGTGACAAGCTCACTGACCATCTGCCGAGCCGACCGTCCATCCCATTGGATGATACTATCCAGGCCAATGTCGACTTTCTCGAAAGAACCTTTACAGATCGGCCTACCAGTAGGTTGTAGCACACATCCAAAATCCGTAGTAAAGCCAGAACTTCCTTTTCGACGATCCCATAGTTAACTTCGTTCGGCTTCAACGTCCGGCTCGTAAAATTGATCGGGTGGTACACTCCATCATGTTCTTGCACTAGAATGGCAGAAATGGCCCACTTACTAGCATACACAATGACGATCGGCATTTTTTCCGGATCGAAGTGTCTGAGAATCGGTGCCGTCGCCATCTTGGCCTTCAGCATACCGAAAGCAACCTTGCACGCTTCATGTGGTCCTCTGCCTCCACCTGCGGAAAATCCGCGGGAAGATCAGAGTCGCAGCCCTTCCGTAAAGTTGCCCGATCTCCTTCGCGCAACATATGGTAGTCAACTTCCCGGAGATAGTACAGCATGGCCGCGGAAATCGCGAATTCTTCAATGAAGCGGCTGTAGTAATTTAAGCTCCCTAAGAAGGACTGCATTGCCTTCAGTGATCTGGGGAACGGGAGGTTGCTCAGTGACTCCAGATCCTTAGGATTGGCCTCCAGCCCACTGATTGACACCATATGACCTAAATAGGTGACCTTAGACATTCCCCAAAAACTCTTCACAGCACTGATCGACAGGTTCCAGCGATCACATGTCTCCAACAACCGTTCGACCTTCTCGCACAGATCGCTCCATGACGAAGCAGGGATCAGAATGTCGTCGATATACGATCGCCTCCCCAGAACGGACGGTCTTCTTTCCCGATCGGGTTCACCCTCTGTAAATACATCATGGTTTTCGGTGGGGTCCCGATCGGTAATGATGTTGAAATGTCCATACAGTGCGTTGTCGATCAGCCTCTGGTAGATCTGGGGCGCGTTCTTCAAACCGAACGCCATACGGTTCCACTCGAACATAACGAACGGCGTAACAAATGCGGAGATCTCGCGAGCCCGATCGGTCATCGAAACCACCCAAAATCATCTTGCCATATCCAGTGAGCAATACCATAGGGTATTGTCAAGATCTTCTAGCAGATAGCTGATCAGCGGCATCGGGTACACCATAAGCTTGGTCAACCGATTTACCAACCGATAATCGATACACAACCTGATGTCGACGCCGTTCTTCTTGATCACAATCACGATTGGCGAGGCCCACGGCGAGGTCGACGGTTTAATGATCTTAGTGGACAACAGTCCTTTAATAAGATCAGACAATTTTTCACGGTACTGTGTGCGACACGTCGGCATCGTAGGTTGATCGGATTGGCATCACCCACTTCGATGTCACAGGTCGCTCCGCGAGCAGCAGGGGGTAAATCATTGCCTTTCCCGATCAGCAGATGTTTCTTCTTCCATATGATCTACTTTATCTGATCGATCTGGTCGGGACAGTTGACATCCCGATCACCCACTTGCAGATCGTCCAAGGTGACTTCGGGCGGATCGGCAGACACTTCAGGGAGGACTGCCATCTGGCTCTCCAGCTCCTGAATATATTGATCCCCGCCCTCATGTATACAAACTTGATCGTCTTCCGGGGCAATATTACCCAAACCATCCTGATCGGTTGCACACTGCTGTTCCCGATCGGCGGGCTGCTCTTCAACGACATCGATCTTCTTAGGCGCGCCATCGTGGTCCGCCCCAGCGATGCCATGCTCCCCTTTTTCTATTCCCGGTCCCGCTGTCGCCTATTCTTGTGACGCCACCACGTTGACGAACCTTGGCTCATCTACTTGATGGTCCACCGTGTCCGGCGACTGCGGTGCCTTTTTTCGAACTAACATCATCTTTGGGGTTAAATAGCTGGGTCGTTCCACCATAGGTGAGGTATCTTCTTCCACCGGTCCATCATCGCTGATCAGATCGGTAGTCGCTTGGTATGCCAAGTTCTGCCACTCAACATACCGTCTCGATCCGATCGAGACGAACCCCATCTTTCTTGGAACCTTCCCTTCCGCCAGCCACATGCCAACAATAGTATTGTTGTCGAGCGTAAGCGGCTTGTCACCGATATTAGTGACTCGGACAAAATCATATCGGCCGGCTCTCTTCACAAAGTTTGACACCCACGGATCGCCCCTGGTCACCCATAACTTCCCTGATCGAAAACCTTAGTCGACCGGGGTATCAGCGGATTGGCCGACTGGAATGGTGACATCTTGGTCCCACCTGACCAGATCGGTGTGCGATCTGTATAGGGGACGCCGACCAGCTAACTGGATCTGGACCTCATCCGGGAGTGTAAGCACTCCATGTGTAATGGGGTGCCATTACATAGTTGATCTTCAAGTTAGAATATCACAGTTATTTAATTTCAGACGCGTTGTCTGAAATTTAAATAAGAGATTATAAGTTATTATAATCTAAGAAGGAAAAGTCGATTCGGTATAAGTACCGAATCTTGCAGGTTAACTAATAGTACAGTTAGTTAAAGACTTGATATTATTATATTAATTAGTTAGTTACTATAATATTAGCCTCTAAACCACCCATTAAATAAACACTCTTAAATTTGCGTTCTTAGGCATAAGTGAATATTTATATATTTACTTTTATTATAGGATTAGTTGTTACCAACTAATCCTGCCCTATATTGTATTGCGCGCTTCCTCGCAAAATACAGTGTAAGTCTGTAACAGGATCAGTCCTGTTACACCTGGTAGCACTTTGTGGTCCGTCTTAACGACCACAGTTCCGTTCTGCTAGTTAACTATCGGAGCGAAGATTAAGAGCCGCTCGGCATCATGTCGCGAGACATGTCGGCTGCCGAGCGAGAAAAAACGCTAAAGAGGTAAATAAACACTTCCCTCACTTCTCGTCGCGTAGTAAAGACGCGACAGTGGAAATGATTCGGTCTATGGGGACCGAAATCATTACCTTCCTCAAGAATAAGTCCCCGGAGGAAGTGGTACAGGTGGTGAATCGCTTTAGGCGAAACCACCTAGAAAAAACAGCACGGACCGCGCCAGAGGCAGCGCGGACCGCAACTGCACCTGCAACGCATAGCGTTGAAGTAGTAAAGGCGCGAGTACCGCCCTTTACCGGCGAAGGGGGCGAGACCCTTCGTAGATGGTTCGCAGAGGTGGAAGATGCCATATCTGCGCAAAATATTTTTTTTTGACGAACGTCAACAGGCGTACTTCGACACTACATGTCTGGGCGGCAGAGCCAGGGCATGGGCGATGAGTCGCAGAGCCACTGATGACTCTGCGTTTCTTACTTATAAGGAATTTAAAGCTGAGCTAAAGCTCAACTTTGAAGCTCCAGAAATGGAGCTAAGTAGTCGGCAGGAGTTTATGGAACTCCGGCAAGATAAGCTTGACCTTCAAGCTTACTCTCAGAAGACGCAATATTTGCTGTCAAATATTGTGTATGAGCCGGTGCCCCCTGCTATGCAGGTCACTGGCTTCATGAAGAGACTCAATGATGGTACCGTCAAACAGATTCTCTATCGGCACCCGCCAGATACTCTGAGGGATGCCATTGATATGAGCATCCGTGAGGAGTTCAGGATGAGATCAGCGTCATCGCATGCTGGGTACAGCCGAAGGGCTCAACATCCCTTCGCTTTTGACATGACGCAACGGCATGTCAACAATCAGCAGTCAGGCAGACGAAGCTCACACCTCGTCTCAAGAAACAGCCACCCGCACCAGAGAATGGGCGGTGGAGGTCTAGAGCCGATGGACCTATCAATTGCGGTTGCTTCGAACAAGAATCAACCGAAATTTAAGAAGAATATTCGCTGCAATAGATGCGTGAAAGTGTGGCATTTTGCCCATGAGTGTATGGCACCGCGTCCGGTGCCACGCAGTCAGCGGACGGAACCGTCCGCTGCACGGCGACACCAACAGGGACATCACCCTGTGGTGCAAAAAACGAGAATCGCCAGTAGGGGCGGGGCGCCCTACTGGGAATGTTATCCCACATGCCGACATAGGGCATGTGAAGGTAATAGCCCCAGACGGGACTATGTCCTGTCAAAAGGTGCAGGGTGATGGGAAGCCTCTTATCACCCTGGAGGTTAAGCCGCACGGGGGCGATGTCCCCACGAGAGCTTTGTTTGACACAGGAGCGTCAAACAGTTTCGTTAGAACTCAGAGTCTAACGCTGTTGAGCTTCGTGGAGGTAGAGACCCCACGAAGTATGTTGTCAGTCCGGTTAGCAACAGGTGCAACCGTGACTATTCCAAAGCGTGTGATTAAAACACGCTTCGAGTTGAATGAACTGTCATTCGGGGATGAATTCATCGTCCTCGATTTAGATGACAAGTTCGATGTGATACTTGGAATCCCATGGATGTACAAGTTTAAACCTTCGATCGACTGGGTTAGCCTATTGATCGACTGCGGCGGACGCACAGGATCTGATCACCCTGTGTGTAATCCGGCTGTATCAGGGGATACAACCGCAGCGTCAGACAGTCTGGTGGATAGCGATGGCACCACCAGGTCTGTTCTGACACGATCAACGGAAGGTACCTCCGCTGGTGAGAGTCCAGAGGGACTACCACACGCAACAGAAGAGTCGTTGCGTGTTGGAGAGAAACATTCCACGGGTGATAAAGACCACCGTGAGAATGAAAATGTATCCACAGTGGGAAACACCCACTGTGCGACCGAAGGTTCCAACACGACGAATGAATTCCGTGTTGATGAGAGTGAACTCACGATCGAGTGCAATCGTGAGCAAAACTCCGTGGTGTCCAGTGCCCACCACGTTGCGTTAGCCATGCACACGGGTGATAAAGACCAACGTGTCGCAGAAAAGGCGGCCGATCAGACGAGCACATCTGATCGCCAAAATTCCATGGTAGGCAGTGGCCACCATGATGATGAGTATTCGCACACGGTGAATCGTAATCACCGTGTAGCAGTCAATCAGACGAGTTCGTCTGATTGCATGGGCAGTTCCGTCGAGACGATCAACGTCTTGACGCAAACGGAGACCGGATTAGCTATCCAGTCTCTGTTGATGGAACACCCTCCGAAACAAGGTTCGGAGGTGATGGCTCTTCCAGCGCTAAGCTGGAAGAAGTTTATGAGAAACTTGCACGAAGGTCAGATCGAGCAGATCTGTATCATCTTTGCAGCAGATGATGTAGTGGATATTCGTGAACGAATATCCACATTACAAGTGGAAAACATTGGGAAAGAGGTTCCCAATGATCAAACGAGAGTTCAGCGCTTTGAAGCGCAGAGGTGGGAGTCGCTTAAAGCGAACTCCCCATTTTATGAGGTACTTCGGGAATACGCTGACGTATTCTTAGAAGAAGTACCTAGCGAGCTCCCTAAGGATTAGGAACTCGTCATGAGGTTGACCTCGTGCCAGACACGAAGTATTGTGTTACGCGGCAATGGCCGTTGCCACGTGATCAAGTAAAAGCGATCGACGAGTTTTCGAAGCTCGTCGTGAAGCAGGCCAAGTGCGGGAGTCTACCTCACCGCACTCTACCCCCATCTTTTGTGTGAAGAAGTCCACAGGTGGGTGGAGAATCGTTCACGCTTACAACAAGCTGAACGCAGCAACGGTACCGGCACAGACACCGATACCGCGGAAGGATGTCATCATAGATGGAATGTGCGGGAGCACCATCTTTAGTGCTCTCGATCTAAGAGATGGATTTTATCAAATCCTAATGCGTGAGAAATATATCCCTCTCACGGCTGTAAGCACCCCAAGCGGCATGCTTTGGGAGTGGCTTGTTATGCCGCAGGGGCTTCGAAATGCCCCTGCTACGTTTAACAGATGCGTAACGCATCTATTACGCCCGGTGCGAGAATTCGCACCAAGTTATTTCGATGACGTGTTCATCCATAGTAAGGGTGAACACGATAAAAGCGATGTAGATGTCCATAGGGAGCATCTACGTCGAGTGTTGGAGCCTATGCGTAAACATAAGCTCTATGCAAATCTGAAGAAGTGCACCTTTGGTGCACCTGAGATACCCGTTCTTGGATGCTTTGTGGGCAAGAACGGGGTGCGTCCTGATCCAGAAAAGATCAGGGTGATCGTTGAATGGCCTACGCCAGACAACGTTAAGGAACTTCGAAAGTTCCTTGGGTTGGGAATATATTTGCACAAGTACTCGTGCAACTATGCTGGGTTGATACGACCTCTTTCTCAATTACTTAAGAAAGATGTCGAATGGCATTGGGATACCCAATGTCAAGATGCTTATGATGCAGTCAAGCAAATCTTGACTGAAGCGCCTGTCTTGGCTATAGCCGATAACGAGCGTCCGTTCCACGTCGTTTGTGACGCGAGCGATTTCGCTATCGGCTGTGATTTGATGCAGCGTGATCACGATGATCGTGATCGCGTAATCTGCTATCAATCGCGTCAGTTGCGCCCAGCCGAGCGCAACTATCCAGTGCATGACAAGGAACTCCTTGCCATGAAGTACGCACTGGCCAAGTTTCGTATCTATCTATTGGGAGATAGACCGTTTGTGGTTTACACGGACCATGCGTCGCTACGCACGGCCGTGAATTCACCACACATTTCTCAAAGAATGGCTCGATGGCTGTCATTCTTTGCTGAATACAACTTTACGGTTGAATACAAACCCGGAAAGTTGAACGCGATAGCGGATGCGCTATCACGAAGGCCCGATTACGAGACGAAACCGTCCATAACCGAAGGGGCCAGTGCAAACGCGATCCGTTGCACTGCTTAGTCGTCGTCAATTATACGACAAGTACGCGAGGCGTATAAAACAGACGAGGAGACACGTCTCTTGATTGATTACTTACGTAATCAATCAAGTGAGAAACGCGACGAACTCCCAGAGTTCCTCCGCGCTTGAGTGAATCGATATCGACTGCACGATGGTCTGCTGCTTTACAGCACAGACCAAAAAGATGAAAGTCGCATCGTCGTTCCAAACGACGATGATCTCAAACATCAAATTATGTTTGAGTATCATGATGCACCGATTTCGGGGTATCAAGGTCGAGAGAAGACATACGCTTCTCTCGCACGTGACTTTTACTGGCGAAACCAGTACAAGTGGGTACGCAAATACGTACGCGCTTGCGAGATTTGCCAGCGCGTTAAGCCTGCGCAGTCTGCACAGTCTCCGCTGCAATCTCTGCCGGTTCCGACAGAGTGTTGGAAGTCCATTTCAATGGACTTCGTATTCGGTCTTCCACCCGACAATAGTCGTAAGACTGGAATAGTGGTCTTTCTAGACCGTTTCAGTAAGATGGTACATCTTACTGCAGTATCAGCGAATGTAACCGCCGCTCAAACAGCGCGGATATTCGTTGATACTGTATTCCGTTTGCACGGAATGCCGGAAGACATTGTCTCGGATAGAGATCCGAGATTTACAGGACGTTTCTGGCAAGAAACGTTCTCATTGTTGGGAACCCAGTTGAAGATGTCAACTGCGGACCATCCGGAAACGGATGGGCAGACGGAACGGGTTAACCGCAATCTCGGAGACATGTTGCGATCATACGCACATGCCTTTGAACAGTGGAGTGACTACCTGTCACTCACTGAATTTGCGATTAACAATTAGGTGCATGCTTCAACTAAGCATACACCGTTCTACGTGAATGCCTTAAGGCATCCACGAACCCCAGCTTTACTTGGCGGTACGCCAAATCTAAGTGGGGGAGGGACCCGCTCAAATTTTGAGCGAGTCAATGCGCAAGTTGCGACTGCAACTTGTGAACAAAACGATGGCCCTTCTACTGAAAATACAGTAGAAGCAGAAGCAGCTTCAATTAAAACTGAAGCTGCATACGATGAATATGTGTCTGCAGCCATTGCTGCAGACAACGAGGACAATGCACCTACTTCTGATAAAGCAGTAGATGAATTCGTATTACAGCGCCAAGCTGTAATACGCTATGTAAAAGACGCACTTGCCTCTGCTTTTGATAAGCAGAAGCAAAATGCAGATAAACAAGGAAGGAAGAACAAGAACTCCATTCTTAAAGGTGAATTAGTATTAATAAGTACTACAAATTTTGCCTACACATGCAATAAGTAACTTCCCTAAACGGAAGTTGCTTCCTAAGTACATTGGACCCTTCAAGGTCCAAGAGATTCGGGGGAATGCCTATACCTTAGACATTCCCACAGCAATGCGGCTTCACCCAACATTCTATGTTGGGCGGCTCAAGCCGTATCACTCTTCTTCGTCTTACGACTAGACGCAGAACCACGGAAGATGCCGTGCTTCTCCAAGTCTCCCAAGAGAGACTTGTAATCGGCCTCCAGCCGTTGGTGAGCAGAGCGGAGAGTCGTTACCTCCGCCTTCGGCTGCTCGAGATCAGCCGTGCGCCGATCGAGCTCTCTCTTATAGCGAGAAAGCTCAATTTACAGAAGATCATTCTTCTTCTGGAGGGCAGTGTGCGCCCCGAGGATGTCGCGGACATCCTCGCGAAGAGACCGATATGTCTTCACACAGTGAGACATATCGCTGCTCAAGGAGGAATAACCCTCCTCGAGCTTGCGGAGCGAAGAACCATGCTCCGCAACAACAACGGCGAGGGAATTCTCAACCTCCGCCGCCCCTGATTGATAATCAGGGGAATAAGCGATATATCCTCGAGCGCTTGATCTCGAAGCGCTCGGTACCTTTGAAGAAGGGGCAGCGTACCGAGTACTTGGTACGCTGGCTGGGATATCCCCAAGAGTTCGACTCTTGGGAAACGATTGAGGTTCTGAGGGCCGACGCCCCAGACCTTTTGACTGAGTTTGAGAAGAAGTCTCAAACTCATAATGCGAAGTAGCATCAACAGTAGGTGTTGATGCATTCAGGGTATCAATTAAACCCTGAATTTCGGCGGGTACGGAAAATCCACCGTACCCCCGCAACTCCTCCTCTGATAGACAAGGAGTGCCCTGCGTACACCGCGGGCAAACGAGGTGAGAAGGGACACCACACTTTAACCCTTCTTTGATGCAAGCAAAATGGATGTATTCCATTTTGCCTGTTCGTGAGCGCTTTAAAAAGTGCTCGCGCATTACGTCAACTTTATTCACGTAATCATCTGGGCTTTTGTTCTAGTTGTCAACAAAAGCGTTCCAACTCTGAGTCAGGGCGTCTTTATCGTCCCTGTTCTTCCTTGACCCTTTCCGGCTCGAATAATATCGAACCTGGAAAAAGAGGTCAATAAAGTACAGACGTCTATCGTCTGTACTTCGATCGTATCGACGTGACTGGATGTGTTCGCAGTCATCCTGCACGTTGATATCGAACAACGCATATTGGCAGTCCCATTTACGGTGACCGCCACTGTTGGGGGCAATAGCCCAGCCAGGGGTCCAAAACCCCACTCTGTACGGAACATGTGGTTCCGTACAATGATACGCTTTAGACGCGGCAGCCGCCGCTTCTGTTCGAGCCCTTTTAGCAGGCGGAGCACCGCCTGCTTCAACACCACTCGCCGGGGTTAAAAAAATCACCCCGACGTGGAGAAGTACTTGGTCCAGGTGGGGAGCTGCGTTACCGCAACCACCTGTGATAATCATTGTCGCTGTCATAGCTGACAGCGACACCAGAGTCGTCATCACTGTTAGGCGATGAGCACCTAGCGAGTTTCGACTCGCTAGATCCTTTAGTGGGGACATCTGTATCCCCATCACTTTGTTCGGAGTCAGAACTCCCGACCATGGCCCTCTTGGCAACACGCCATTCGGAAGTTTCCATCGTGCGAGATGTTGCTATTAGCAACATCTCCCTGTTTCTTGTCAGATGACGCCTTAGCAGCATCTGTGGTCGAAGATGGTACGTCTTCAGACCTTTGCGTAGTTGACGCTGCTAATGCAGCGTCACCGTTGTCACTCAACACCTCAGTACCTAGTGCTGAGGCGGAGGAAGAAGCTACTTCATTGTTTTCAGCAGCGCTCTTTAGAGCGCCGCCGTGTGTCTTGATCATCGAGTCGATGGTCAATCAGTTGGTGAATGAGAAATTCTGACCAACAAGTGCCACCCATGATTGGCCAAAATAAGAGTTATTATTGGCCAACCACCTTAAGTGGGGGGTGATGTAATGGGGTGCCATTACATAGTTGATATTCAAGTTAGAATATCACAGTTTAGTTTCAGAAGCGTTGTCTGAAATTTAAATAAGAGATTATAAGTAATTATAATCTAAGAAGGAAAAGTCGATTCGGTATAAATACCGAATCATGCAGGTTAACTAATAGTACAGTTAGTTAAAGACTTGATATTATTATATTAATTAGTTAGTTACTATACTATTAGCCTCTAAACCACCCATTAAATAAACACTCTTAAATTTGCGTTCTTAGGCATAAGTGAATATTTATATATTTACTTTTATTATAGGATTAGTTGTTACCAACTAATCCTGCCCTATATTGTATTGCGCGCTTCCTCGCAAAATACAGTGTAAGCCTGTAACAGGATCAGTCCTGTTACACCATGAGACAGATCAAGGCGAATACCTGCCGGCACCATGAAATCCATGCCTAACAGGGCATCCTGAACGGCCAGCTTGCCAAGTCAAGCGCTGAAGAAGTAGACCAACGAACCCGATAGGGTGATCTTCACGCGCGTCCTTCCTTCGGTCATGTAATAGTTTTCACCGATTCTGACGCATTCTTGTCTCTGGGTGTCGTCTATACGACATCCGAACTTACGAGCAAAGGCGGAGTCGATAATCGAGACTTCGGCCCCATAGTCGAACAATATCGTTGCCTTCTGGTTGTTTATCTTACCACAGGCTATCGCCTGCTTAAACCATTTGTAGGGAGCATGATACTTCCAGTATCCGCGAGACTCCCCAGGCAGCAGATCCAACTGCATGACCACCTTCGATCGGGAATATTCATCGGTCGTGAGATTGTAGACCGGATGATCCCGATCGACGCAATTGAGAATAGAACACGTATTGTCGGTTTTATTCTCCTTGCCGACATATGCATAGATGCCAAACGTAGATCGCTCGGCTCGATCCAGATTCCAACATGTCGAGTGTTCTAGTTTAACATCTTCTCCACGTCAGGTGGAAGCATCCCCGCGTGCTTGCCCGGCACATACCACTTGCGCATCAGATTGAAGAACTCTTCGATCTTGCACTGGCCGGCCTCGTGGATCTCTCCACACGACTTGCACACGAAGAGGCAGTGATTGGTGGGGTGGCCGCGTCTTTCTCACTTCTTGCATATCAACTTCTTCCAGCAGTCCCCATCATCATGCTTGCTTGACCCGCAGTGAGAACACTTCTCGCGAGGTCGGTCCGGATCGGACTTGTTCCCACTCCTGCCATTCCGATCTGCCTGGTTAGGTGTCGATATGTTCTTGGGGCAGGTTCCGTGACTAAAACGTGGCGATACTGGTCCTCGTATGACTACCGACTGGACTGGCCGCTACTTTCCTCTTCCGATCCAGTGCTGTCT
Organism: Peronosclerospora sorghi; assembly: GCA_026184515.1. NCBI lineage: Eukaryota > Oomycota > Peronosporomycetes > Peronosporales > Peronosporaceae > Peronosclerospora > Peronosclerospora sorghi. Next base: position 25,275,805 of record CM047580.1, read on the forward strand.
TCAGTCACGATCGCCTTAACAGCACGGGCCGATCTGGTCAGGGGTCCCTTCACCGGGTCGGTCTGGGTCTTCGATCTGTAGCGACCCGATCCAACGGCGACCTTCGCCCTCATGCTGCGTAAGTGTTGCAGCGTCCTCAACGTCTGCTACACTTCCCCCACATCTTTGAGGCGCAGCAGAGTGAGCTGATCTGCCAGCTATTGGTCATCAAGGGTACTGATGTAGTGACCCACGTGTTCCATAGCGGCACCGGTCGTCGGGTTGCCTTCCTTGATCACTATCCCGGCGCGAATTGCAGCCACGTTCAAGCGGTGCAAGTACTCAATCGGTGTCTCGTCGCCCCGCTTCTGCATATGATGGTATTTGCGGGAGGTAGAGAACCCGGAGTTGCAGTACTGCCCCTCAAATTCTGAACATAGCAGATCCCAGTCAGATCGGAAATCCCGACCCAACTGTTGGATCCAGTTCGCAGCCGGTCCTTTCAGCAGATCTCTGAAGATCAAACACCGTTCCTTTTTTGGTGTCTGATCCCTCAAGAAATCAGACTTGACCCGACCAAACCACGATCTGGCTTGCTCCTCGTCGGCGTCCTTGCCAGTGAAATTCTTGAGATCAGTGGTCACAGCCATGCGAATACGTGGGGTCGCAGTAGATCCAAAATCAAAGGCGGTCGTAGAGGCTAGGTTATCCCTGCGCGTTCTTCCCGCCCCTGCACCGTCTGACCCATAGTGGTCATCCGGATCGCCGATCGACTCCATGTCGAAATCGCTGTTCTTGCTTGATCGGCGCGGTCGGGCTGGCTGCGGCTTGCGTCTTCCTCTGCCAACTAGTTTTCCACCTCGGGTAGCCTTATCCGTTGATACCACTGACTCCATATCAAGATCCCGGCAAATATTGACATTTTGCCGGGCAGATCTGTAGCCGGTGCGTATACGCACGGTGCGGATAGCGCACAGAGGAAGGCTTTCCTTAAAGCGGCGTTCGCCGCTACTTAGCCGATACGCCCTTATTAAGGGCTTAGTAGGAGAGAGCTCTCCTACTTGGGGCCAAGATTCCCGGGTTAGTTTACTCTAGCCTGTACTAGTGCCTTAACGGCAAGGCTCCCTTACAAAGGGTGTAGCTAAGGGGAGGGCTCCCCTTACGCTACGGCACTCACTACACGCACGACCGGTCGAGGTCGTGCGTCTGTACTAAGGAGTGAAATTAAAACTGAATATATTTAATATGTAATTATTTAAACTAATATAAACTATATGTAACACTAAGTAGAATATTCCTAATTCGTACCAAGCTAAAATGTAGTGTACACACCTGTGTACTGACACGTGGATGGCTGACACACCACCACACCAAGGGCCCATGCCCTGATTGGTTAAAACAACCAAAGTTTCGAAACCTTTCAACCCGGCCAATACTGGCCTCAACCGTGGTGTACCAATGTACACCAACACTCAGTGTTACCCGAATGTAACCCCGTTACATCCTCCCCCATCAAGACTATTTCTTACGCAATAAACAAAATTTTGTTGGAGAACTCCAACGCCAGTACCTCTGGCTGTCCATTGTACACCCTCAGCGGTGCTATGGACGCAAACTATTCCGACGGCTCGGAAGTGGACGCACTTGGGGATCTCTCCCCAACCGCTGGCCATGTGGATAGCGCCGAACGGCGCTATCAGTCATCCAACCCATTCCCCACACGTGGGGAGAACGCACTAACTCGTGCGCCACCGTTACCCGCTAGGGGTGATACCTCCAGTTTGCCACAGGCAACCACCACCAATGAACCGTCCTTGGTTCAAGAGGCCCGACGTGCCGGACGGGCACGTAAGGGACCTCGCGACCCTCAAAAGAGGGCTAAGAACGCGGTCAAGAGAGGCTTAGCCTCTTATACCCCTGGACCAGCGGCTATACTGCCGCGTGAAATTGCGCATCGGAACCAACTCCGGGCCCGACTACTAACGACCAAACATTATTCCGTTAAGGCCTACCGGACGCGCCTCGGGAAACAGGCACGCGGCGCCCTCGTGGATGTTCTCCGCGAGATTCCCCTTGTTCTCCTGAGGGACGAAAGCGTCGAAGACGCAGAACGGGCATTCCGCGCTTGGGCGGAAGGGGAGAAACGCCCCCCCAACTTTGATGCGCTGTACAACAGCTTTGCCAAACCCGACGTTCGGGTAGAGAGGGCGTTACGCTTGGCCTATGCCTAGGCCAAAGCGCAGGGGCAATTACCTGCCTCTTACTACACGCGCCCTTCTCTCGATGTGGTGCCGGAGAGCTATGCAACCTCTGCATCTGCCTCCGGCAAACTCCCAGCTACTGAGAGTGAAGGGCTTTTTTCCACCCCTTTGGTAGTTTACTCTCATCGGGATTCTCCAGCTCGAAAGCGTCAACGACGTCACGGCGATCTTGCCGCAGGGGAGTCTCGGACTCTCACGAACTCTGGGAATGTGGATAACCTTTCCACTTCGCCAGGTACTGGATCTCACCCCGGTGATGGCGTCGTGCCATCAGATGCTCCACATGATAATGTCGAATACCCTCCGTATCGAGAACTGGAGGGGGAGGTCGCGCAATTGCGACGTGACTTCCACGTGCGCTGTGATCGACACAGCCGTCGCATCCTGGATTCCCAGGAGGGACTCCGCGACGAGGGGAGTGCGAATGAACGCATCGAGGGGCGGCTTGCCTCCCTCGAGTCTCTCGTTGCGGAGCTTCAGGGTCGTATTTCGATCCTGTCGGAGATGTTCCGACCTGTCGTGCCTTTCGGCTGTCCGACTTCCCACCCTCCTCCAAGAGGGGACCCGCCTCCGGGTTCTGTTATCGCTTAAGCATACCCACATAGAAGGTTGGATGCGTACGCATCGCCTTCGGGATGTCCAAGGTATACGACAGACCCTTTCGGGCTAGTACCTTAAAAGGCCCCACAAACCTGGGGCGCAGTTTATTCCGCAATACGTTGGAAACTGCATGTGTAGGAAGATTTTTAGCGTTTAATAAAACACTTTCTCCTACACCTTTTCATTACGCCGCCCCTTTCGGTCAGCTTGCTCCTTCTGCTTGTCTTGGCTTTCCGCCATGGCATCGCAGACGTGTCGTAAGACACTAAGGCGCGTCGATAAAAACTTATCGATGTGCTTTTGCACAGATACAGGGCTGACATCGGGGAATCCTCCCCCCTCAAGCCCTGGGCCACACACATGTGGCGTTAATGGAACCCTCGGATTCGCCAATCCGTTCACGTAAAACGGGGTAAACCCCGTAGATGCATGTACCGAATTGTTGATGGCAAATTCAACCATCGGAAGCATCTCACTCCAACTCTTTGGAGACTCCGGACATAAACTCCGGAGGATATCCTCCACAACGCGATTAACGCGTTCCGTCTGACCGTCCGTCTGCGGGTGATCCGCAGTGGACATGAGGAGCTTGGTGCCTAACACCTTAAACAACGCTCCCCAGAATTGTTCCGTAAAACGGGGATCCCGATCCGACACAACGGAATCGGGTAGACCATGTTGTCGAAAGAAACGGTCTAGGAACACTTTTGCTGTTCCTTGTCCATCTATGGACTCTGGCACCGCCGCCAGGTGAGCCATCTTGCACAAACGGTTTACAAAGACCAAAATACCGGTGTTCCCGGCCTTATCCTTCGGAAACCCGAAGATAAAATCCATGCTAATGGATTTCCAGCACTCCGCTGGAACCGATAAGCTCGCCAAAGGCGCAGCTGAACTTGCAGAGGGTTTAACCCTCTGACACGTCTCACAGGTGCGTATATACGCACCTACCCACTTATACATATTGGGCCACCAATACAAAGCGCTTAAAGCGCTGTAGGTCTTATCCCGACCTAAATGACCCCCGGTAGGGGCGTCATGTGCCTCAAAGAGGACTCTATACTTCAGTTCCTCATTATGAGGAACTACCACTCGCGGAGTGTCCTCCGCACTCGTGCTATAAAATAGAAGATCTTCACAGTACCTGTAACGGTGTAAACGATCTAATGCTCGACTTGACAGGGTTGGCTCAGACGAGCCAAGACCCTTTTCACCTAACGCGCGTATAAGCGCCGTACATTGAGGGTCTTTCTCATACGCCTGGCGTATGAGATCTAACACAGACGTGGTGACGAATGTCGCGTGAGCGAGCTCGTAATCGGGACGACGTGATAACGCGTCCGCAAGCACGTTCTGCTTGCCAGGTTTATACTTAACCTCAAAGTTGTACTCCGAAAAGAAGGAGAGCCAACGGGCCATCCGTTGCGAGAGATGAGGCGACTTTGTCGCTGTCCGTAAGGACGCGTGGTCAGTATAAACCACGAACGGCTTTGAGCCGAGTAGGTGATCCCTAAATTTGACAAGAGCATACTTCATTGCAAGTAGCTCCTTGTCATGAACGGGATAATTCCGTTCTGCAGCTTTAAGCTGCCTCGACTCAAACGCAATTAAGCGTCGCAGACGACGCTAAAAGATTTCCCAGAATCTGGGAGAGCAAGAACGGGAGCTTTTAACAAGCTCCCCTTTAGCGCTTCAAAAGCGTTTATGTGTTTGGTTTCCCAACACCAGTCAACATCCTTCTTAAGAAGGAACGTCAATGGCTTCGCCATTTCAGCATAGATCTCGCTGTATTTGTGGAGATAATTGGCTAATCCGAGCCACTTCCGTAAATCTCTAAGATTTACAGGCGAAGGCCACTCCACAATGGCTTTCACCTTCGCGGGATCCGCCCGCACTCCATCCTTACCGATGAAGCATCCAAGGAAAGGGATTTCCTCGGCACCAAAAATACATTTGGATGCGTTTGCATATAGCTTATGCTCTCCCATACATTTGAGTACAGCTCGAAGGTGTATAAGGTGCGTCTGAACATCAGACGAGTCGCCTTCCGCGCGACTATGAACGAATATATCGTCGAAGTACGTCTGAGCGTACTTCCTATGAGGGCGGAAGAGTTGAGTCACCAAGCGATTGAAAGTCGCTGGTGCATTTGAAAGCCCTTGTGGCATAACAAGCCACTCCCACAGCATGCCACTAGGCGTGCTAACTGCTGTCAGCGGAATATCGGACGCTCGAATGAGCACCTGATAATACCCGTCCACCAGATCTAAGGCACTGTACACAGTACAGCCCGCCATATTGTTCTGGAGGACATCCTTCCGAGGAATCGGAGTCTGCATGGGTACAGTAGCTGCTTTCATCTTGTTATACGCATGCACAATGCGCCACTTTCCGTTCGGTTTACGAACACAAAAAGTGGGAGATGAGTGGGGAGACTTACCTCCCGTACCATCCCTGCCTCTTCTTTCCCCTTGAAGAATGCGTCGATGACGTCGCATTGTTCCTTGGGGAGAGGCCACTGCCTAGTGACGCAGTATTTGGTTCCGGGAACCAAATCAGTTTCATGTCGGACTCCCCGATCCGGTGGTAACCCCATCGGCGGGTTGTCACTAATGACATCTCCAAATTCCTTTAATAAGGAATGGTAAGGGCCCTCAGGATCCGCGCGGACCCTGAGGCCGCTTCGGGCATTTAATGCCTGTTTGGTTTTCACCAAAACTGACTCGTCCATCGTAGATGAGGAGTTCAACTCCTCTTCCGGACGCAACATGACGACCTCGTCGATTTCATCTGCTTTCAAAGCAGTCTTAAACTCGTTGAAGGACATCTCCTCCAATGACAACAGTTCGCCTACCCCAGGCAACCGTTCCAGGCTTATGCCTTCTGTGACAACACCTGTCACACTATTCAGCATCCTGTAGGACTGCTGACTACTGGCCTCGGGACTCATGCCGAGACCCAGATGGGGGGAGTCAATTGCCCCATCTACTGGAATCGCCACGCGCCTATCCACAGAGGTATCTACCTCTACCACCGGTGACTCGCCGGTCGCACCTATAACGGCGTAATCGGAATCATTTCCGACGTGCGAAAGAGACGAACTCCGGGTCTCTTCGCTTGGAAGCGCCTCGCGCTTAACGACAGGGGTCTCTATCCCTACCACTGGAGTTACCACAGGTAGCTCACCAGTCTCGCCTATAACGGTGTGGTCGGAATCATTTTCCGACGTGTAAAAGAGACGAACTACGGGTCTCTTTGTGTGGAAGCGCCTCGCGCTTAACCACAGGGGTCTCTACCCCTACACTGGAGTTACCACAGGTAACTCACCAGTCTCGCCGTTCACGGCGTGGGAATTAACCGCCGAACCCCCCTCGTTAAGGAACTCGTCCTTAACGCCTTTGGGAATGATCATTTCAGACATCCCAATCTCTGGCATCTCACGCCAGAATCGCTTTTGCGATCGAGCAAAGGTGGGTTCATGACTCTCCAATGCTTCACCCGATCGTGGGTGCGTTGATCCAATGGACTTAGACTTCCAGTCTATCCATGGCTCGTGGCGTTCTAGCCACTTCATGCCCAGAATGAGGTCATACCTCGAGTCCAAATCCAGGACTAGGCAACGTTCTAAGCTGTCGAAGTCTGCAAACTTCAGCTTAATGTCAATCGAGACCTTGGGTACAGAAACCTGTACGCCCGTCGCAAGACGGACCGTGACAACGTAACGAGAACGTGTCTCAAGGGCCTCGGCATACAGCCGACTCTTCCCAACAGAAGCCCGTCTGACATAATTGTCAGACGCTCCAGAGTCTATCAAGACTCTCCAAGGCTTATCAAAGCCTTTCACGTCCGCAAGGACTACCAGCAAACCTGGCTGATACACCAACTCGGTGCTAGAAAGCACCGTTTCCCTCGGGGCTTTGTGCTGTCTTCCCCTACCCTGGGGCTTAACAGCACTGAGGGATCCCCCAGTAGGGCGCCCCGCACCTACTGGGAGCCGTCGTTTCCCGACGGCTTGGTCAAGGGCTTTTTCCCCACCCTTGGTCCCTTGTAGCGAGTGTCTCGCTGGGGATTTTTCGGACATCTGTTCCTCAGATGATCCATGCTCCCACACAGGAAACATCTCAGCTGCCCACGCCGCTGCAACATAGCCAAGAGCTCTTTCTAGAAGCTCTGTGAAAAAGATTCCGAATGACTCTTAGCGGGAGGTTTCTCCTCCGCTTCGACCTGACTCAGGTCCATGGGTTCGGGACCCACCTTAGAGGAACGGAAGTTCCTCTCGGCGCTGAACTCCATCTTGAATGCCTCTTCCAGGGATTAGGGTCGGCATCGGAACAATTCCGAACGTGCTGGCCCTTGTCTCAGCCCTCCCATGAAGACGGGGATGGACACATCGTCCGAATACGCTTTCGCGTACATCCCTGCCAACATGGTCTTAAGCTCCTGGATATAAACCTCCAGGTCCTTAGTGCCTTGACGGCACCTCAGGAACGCCAGTTGATTCTGGAAAACCAGATCAGGCGTTGCGTACATGTCCATAAGCTTCTGCTTAAGGACCTTCCATGTAGGAAACGCGTCCTTGACTGATTCCGAGCATGTAAACGCCCATGTACGGGCTTTGCCCGTAAGATGGGTCAATGCAAGTCCCACTTGAAAGTGATCAGCGGTCATGTTCGCTGCGGCGAAGGCCGTTTCGACCTCTCGCAACCAAACATAAAGGTTGTCACCCTTTTCTCCGGTGAACTCCTTTATCTTAAACGATAATGGAGGGCTCACCCCCGTGGAAAGTCCTCCACCACAACTCGCATCATGAGCGATGAGGGCATTAACCCTTGCCTTTACGGCCTCAAGGCCCTGCTCCACTAGGAGCTTCATACCTTCTTCCCCCGTTAAGGGTAACAGCCTTTTAAAGGCTTCCTGTTGGACGAGGGTCAAACTATCCCAATCTTCCTGGTTCATCCTTTGCAGAGGATGTCTAGTCTACCAACACAGGTGTTGGATTGACTACAAGTGCTACCAGATGTAGCCGGTGCGTATACGCATAGTGCGGCTAGCGCACAGAGGAAGGCTTTCCTTAAAGCGGCGTTCGCCGCTACTTAGCCGATACGCACTTATTAAGGGATTAGGAGGAGAGAGCTCTCCTACTTGGAGCCAAGATTCCCGGGTTAGTTTATTCTAGCCTGTACTAGTGACTTAACGGCAAGGCTCCCTTACAAAGGGTGTAGCTAAGGGGAGGGCTCCCCTTACGCTACGGCATTCACTACACGCACGACCGGTCGAGGTCGTGCGTCTGTACTAAGGAGTGAAATTAAAACTGAATATATTTAATATGTAATTATTTAAACTAATATAAACTATATGTAACACTAAGTAGAATATTCCTAATTCGTACCTAGCTAAAATGTAGTGTACACACCTGTGTACTGACACGTGGATGGCTGACACACCACCACACCAAGGGCCCATGCCCTGATTGGTTAAAACAACCAAAGGTTCGAAACCTTTCAACCCGGCCAATACTGGCCTCAACCGTGGTGTACCAATGTACACCAACACTCAGTGTTACCCGAATGTAACCCCGTTACAGTTCCGCAACGGAAGCTTCAAGACGGCGAAAGCCGTCAAGGGCAGACTCGAGAGAGTCAAGCCGCCTCTCGATGAGGTCAGTCGTACCCACCTCATCGTGGGGTCCATCCTCGACTTCCAGGATGCGACGGCTGTGTCGATCACAACGTGGGTGAACCTCACGTCGCAATTGCGCGACCTCCTCCTTCAATTCTCGATTCGGAGGGAACTCCACATTACCATGTGGAGCGTCTGATGGCGCGACGCCATCACCGGGGTGAAACCCAGTATCTGGTGAAGTGGAAAGGTTATCCACATTCACAGAGTTCGTGGGAGTCCGAGACTCTCCTGCGGCAGGATTGAAGAGACGTCGTTGATGATTTCGAGCGGGAGAATCCCGCTGCGAGGCGACGACCAACGGGGCGGGAGAAGCCCCTTCACTCCCAGTAGTTGGGAGTTCGCCGGAGGCAGATGCGGCGCTCGCACTTTTCTCCGGCACCGCGTTGAAGGCAGGGGCGCTAGCGTAACGCGTGCAATAAGGGGCACGTAATTGCCTCATCGCTTTGGCTTTGGCAAACGCCAAGCGCAATGCCCTCTCCACCCGAACGTCACAGGGAGAATAGCTGTTGTACAGCTTTGTAAAGTCAGGGAGACGTTTCTCCCCTTCCACCCAAGCGCGGAACTTACGCTCTGCCTCTTCAGCATCCTCTCCTTGGAGGAGAACGAAGGGAACCTCGCGGAGGTTCTCAACAAAGACACCCTTCGCCTGTTTCCCGACGCGCTCTCGGTATGAGGCGCCAGTGAACTGCTTCGGAGTGAGCAGTTTTTCCTGGAGTTGCCTCCGGCGTCGAATTGATACGGCTGCTCATCCTCAGGGCCAGGGGTATAGAGGTCTAAACCCCTCGTTACCTCGCCCTTAGCACACTTCTGGGGATCACGAGGACCCGCAAAATTATATGCCGCCCGTAACGGGCGTTTGGGGGCGCGTAACGCAGCCTCTCGTTCCTGTGCGGAAATCTCAGACTCTTGAACCGCGTCCAATTCATTGGTAATAATCGCCTTCGGCGACCTGGATATGTCATCCAAAATTGGTAAGGGTGGCGCACGAGCTAGCGCATTTTTACCTAGGTGTGGGGAACGGATTAGGCTGCCGACACCGCCGTTCGGCGATGTCGGAGCGGACATCCTTAGGGGAGCTATCCCCAAGGTCCCCTCCTCCGAGATACCGGAGAAGGAGTAGCTGTCAACCCCTTCTCGGGGAGAATCTTCACCACCCCTAAAGGTGTTCATTTGCGGCCAGAGTTCTGGCAGTTGGGGTTCCCAACTATAATTGATTATTGCGTAGCAATAGTCTTGATGGGGGAGGATGTAACGGGGTTACATTGAGTTACGTTGGTGTATGTGGTGGAGTCAAGTTCGAAATCGAAAACATTAGCATCGATAACCTGACTACCACCATCGTGCCCAGCCTTCCAACTTTCGGAGGGGGTACTCCGCGGACCACCACTCGAGATCTGGGCCAATCGTCCGCCGCAAGAATACGACCGGTCGTCATCAGAACCCACTTGGTCCGATTGTTTAGTGTCCATCTCACCTTGTGAACCCGATGGAATGGGCTAGTTACACACTCGGTGGATCGGGATCGCAGATTGGATCGAAGCGGTCTTGAATATAGAAGACCGATCTGGGTAGGTATCTCTGGGGCGGAACTCTTCACCCCAGACACAAACAGACCAAAAACACTTCCAAGAGATAACTTCCAATAGGTCGATCGTCCGAACGATCAAGACCTGACCAATATGAAATAATAGGGGGTAGACCGACCGTTCCGGTCTAGCCCCTGACCAATACGAAATAAGACCAAAACCGGTCTAGTTTCCAACCAATATTAAAACAAGCCAATATGTCCGCGTAAAGACCCAA
>CM047580.1:25286139-25317785 GCA_026184515.1 Peronosclerospora sorghi
TTGACGAAACTTGACCAGAAGTGTGCCAAATTTTGGGCACGCTTCTCCACATGTACGTAAATACAGAACGGTTGAGGTCAAGTATTGACAGGTCCGAAAGGTTTGGACCTATTGGTTGTTTTAACCAATTAGGGCGAGAGCCCTTAGTGAACCTGCCACGTGTTGGTACACAGGTGGTGTACATTATATTTCGTCTAGGTACGAATTGAGTATGGTCTAGTTAATATTACATATAGTTTACATAGTTTATTAATTTAGGCTAATTATATATTAAATATAAATAAGTTTCCATTTTCCTCTAAGTACAGCTAGACGTTCGACCGTGCATGGTCGAGCGTGCTGTGAGTGTTGTAGCAGGGGAGTACCTCCCCTAGCTAGTCCCTACTCCTGGAAAGCGTTACGCTTTAGCGTTAGCATACGCTAACCGGAAACTAGGGAAATCTTGTCCCCGAGCGAGAGAGTAATCTCACGCTAATCCCATTTATAAGGGCGTATCGGCTACGTAGCGGCGAATCGCCGCTTAAGGAAAGTCTTCTTCTGTGCGCTAGACACATCGTGCGTTTACGGACCGGCTACACCTTATAGCGAGTGTCTCGCTGGGGGTTTCACGGACATCTTTTACGCAGATGATCCGCACTTCCACACAGGAAGCATTTAGCAACCCACGCCGCTGCAACATTGCAAGAAGATCCTCTTCGAAGCTCTGCGAAAAAGAGTCAGAGTGACTCTTAGCGTAAGGTTTCTCCTCCGCTTCGACCTGACTAAGGTCCATGAGTTCGAACCCACATTTGAGAAAAGAAAGTTCCTTTCGGCGTTAAACGCCATCTTAAACGCCTCCTCCAGGGTTTGGGGTCGGCATCGGAAGAGATCCGAACGTGCTGGCCCTTCTTTCAGGCCTCCCATGAACACGGGAATGGACACATCGTCCGAATACGCTTTCGCGTCCATCCCTGCCAACAGGGTCTTCAGTTATTGGAAGTATGTCTCCAAGTCCCTAGTGCCCTGACGGCACCTCAAAAACGCCAGCTGATTCTGGAAAACCAGATCAGGCGTAGCGTACATGTCCATAAGATTTTTATTAAGGACTTCCAAGTTCGGGAACACGTCCGTGACCGAATCCGGACACGTAAACGCCCATGCACGGGCTCTGCCCGCAAGATGGGTCAGTGCAAGTCCCACTTGCAAGTGATCCTCGATCACATTCGCTGTGGCGAAGGACAGGTTTCGACCTCGCGAAGCCGCACATAAAGGTTATCACCTTTTTCACCGGTGAATTCCTTTATCGTAAAGGACAACGGAGGGCACACCCCCGGAGGCGGAGTGACTTCCTCGAAAACTCGCCTTATGGGCAATGAGGGCGTTCACCCTCTCACGCACGGTATTAAGACCCTGCTCCACTAGGAGGCGCATGCCATCCTGACCCAATATGGGTACAAGCCTCTTAAAAGCTTCTTGTTGGACGGGGGTTAGCTGACCCCACTCGTCCTGGTCCATCCTTTGCAGAGGATGCTGTCTACCAACACAGGTGTTGGATTAACCACAAGTGCTACTAGATGTATCCGGTGCGTAAACGCACGGTGCGGCTAGCGCACAGAGGAAGACTTTCTTTAAGCGGCGATACGCCGCTACTTAGCCGATACGCCCTAATGAAAGGGCTTAGCGTGAGATTACTCACTCGCTCGGGGCCAAGATTTCCCCAGTTTCCTGTTAGCGTACGCTAACGCTTTAACCTTAGGATTCCCTTGGTAGAGAGTAGCTAGGGGAGGTACTCCCCTGCTACGACACTCACAGCACGCCCGACCGTTCCCGGTTGGACGCCTAGCTGGATTAGTGTAATTAGGAAACTGATGTATTTAATATATAATTAGCCTAAACTAATAAACTAATGTAAGCTATATGTAATACTAAATAGAACTTACTCAATTCGTACTTAGCCGAAAATGTAATGTACACCAACTGTGTACCAACACGTGGCAGGCTGCCACACCTTCACCAAGGGCTATTGCCCTGATTGGCTAGAGCAGCCAATAGGTCCGAACCTTTCGGACCGGCCAGTATTTGACCTTAACTGTTGTATATTTACATACACCAACGTAACTAAATGTAACCCCGTTACACAAAGAATCTTGTGAGGCAGCTACAGCCTCAGGCTGCTGTCCTTGGAGGTGTCCACTGGTCATGGAAGAGCGAGATCGTTGTTGTGAGATTGCTTCTGTTGTGAACGACGTGTCGCGATCTTCGCTGGTCCTGATAGGTGAGGTCCTGCGGTTCCGGGATTTAAAAAACAGTCGGTACTTTTTGCTTTTGTCGCTCGCGAGTTCTGGGGCAAACAGTGGGTGGAGTGAGAGACAGGCGACGGCGGCTTACGATTGGCTGTGGTGGGTGATTTCTGTGGCAATAGACAAAACGTCTGTGGCAATAGTGGCGCCCTAGGTTTTTTACACCGTCGAACATGATTTCTTTGTATAGAAATAAGGTGTTAGAAATGATACTGTGTAGTATGTAGGGTCTTTTTTCATCAAGGTAGAAACCTACCCATATTTTGGGATAGCCGCTTTTGATGACACATTTTGGATCGATCGAATGTGATCTGGGAAAATCTAACCATCCAGTAATCACCACAATCGACAAGCAGAAAAATTTCCCAGACACACACCTCTTTCATGTGTGTGTGTGGGGTGCGTGACCGTAGCATGGGGGGTGACGGCAGGCTGTCCCATAGTGAAAATATGTTTGAATTTATCTGGTGAATTTCAACTTTGAATTCTTTAGTTGAATATAGTCAATCACCTCGAAATTTAATAGATAGTTTTCCTGTTCACTATCTGATTTGAATTGTCTCACAGCATATAAATCGGATACTCAAGTCTAGTTGGACTGTGTATATAATGACAATATGAGTGTTTCTATAGTCTTCTACCTAAGGAATACTGCGTACGTGGAGAAGTGACCCAAAGGTATACGGCAACGTACTAATGAAGAGTTATGGAAAAGACAAAAGCAGAGATGTCGGAGCCGAAACGGCGAAATTTGCTGAAATCTTACGAGGGTTAAATTGGAAAATTCATGGTAACATTGAGATTAATTCGTAAAACAAGCTCGGTACTAGACCGCGAATGGAATTCATAAAAAATATACCTCAGCAAAAAATAAACATTTCAAAGGAAAAATGTAAAATTTGGTGGTCAGCAAGAAATGAGACAACCAGTGCACATTATGTAGAAAAAATATGAGCAAGTTTATTTTGCTAGCGCCGTCAGCGCCCACGCAATTAGACGTCGAGATCTATATGGCAACGTAGCAGGAGCAGAGAACCTCTCCTGCGATGGTTGCTGGAATTAGAGATAGCTATACAGTCACGTAATCTATGTGTACCCAGGTTACAGGCAACTTTTCCCTCACATATCGCGCCAATTGGCTTTGACGGATACCTACCCGAATCAACAGCGACCTTAGGACCTTGATTTTTCACCCGCTGATGCGCGCGTAGCGTCAACTCCAGTTCATCACGGTCGTGCCAAAGCATGGGCGTTGGTGAGGAAACGGGCTGAACCGTCTGCGTTTAAAATGCTACACGTGTTTAAGAGTATAAAAAGCTTACCTTTGATCCACTTATAATGAATTCTGATGTCGATCTAAAATCTTGGATTCACGCCAGCGTAAACTTGACATAGAAACCTAGCACTATATATTTTTATCCAATATTGTGATTAACACAGGAACTTGATCAAAATGCGTCTAGAGGCGCAGATTTTGTCAAGTAGCTGTGTACATGAAGGGACTGGATAACGATTGGTGAGAAGTATCTATTTTGGCATCAGAAAAATAGATTACATGATGCAATTTTTTGAAGTATCTAGGAAAAGGGTATCAATTCAGAATACGTTTTTCCAATCGAATAGGGAACATCCCTCAGGCTTAAACTTGAAGCAATATATGCGCGAAGATGGCATGATTGCATGGCATCGCGTCTGACGCCCGCCAGTCAGCGGAGGGTTAAGTCTGCTGAAAACGTATCAACAGGGGAGACTCATTATGAATAAAAAATGTGAGCACCAAGTAGGGGCGAGATGCTCTACTGGAAGGGTTTTTCAAATGCATACATCGAGCATGTGAGGGCAATAGCTCGAGACGGCAAAATTTCTCGTCAATGTGTGCATGATGCATAAACGCTCATCATTTTAAGATAAAACCGCATTGAACGAAGTCACTTTGCGTGCATTGTTTGATACCGCCCATGCTGATAAAAACCTGAACACAGCAGTTGTACCGGCCTAAACCTTAATACTAAGGAAATATATCATCGTTATTGGCATGAGCTGGAACACCATCTTCAGCGCTATCAATTTCAGGGATGGATTTTATCAAATCCTAATTCTTGAGAACAATATCGCTCTCACGGCAGTACGCGTTCCAAGTGGAATAGTGTGGGAGTAGCTGATATGCCACATAAGTAAAGAACGCCCCTGCAACATTCAACAGATGTGCTACACATCTGCTATGCCCTGTTCGGCAATCCATACCTAGATATTTTTATGATGTATTCATCCATAGGAACGGTGAATACGATAAAACGACGTAGGAAGCCTAAGGTGCACTTACGCCAAGGTTTAGAGCTCATACGAAAATCATTAGATCTATGCGAACTTAGTCAATGAATTTCTGTTGCCTATGATATACCAGTTCTTGGATGCGTTTTAGCCAAGAACGGAGTTGCTCTGATCCAGAGAAGATCAGGGAGATAGTTTAATGGCCACCGCCAACCAACTTCAAGGAACTTCGTTAGTAGTACATACCTGCTTAAATACAAATTTAATTATGGAGGCATAACACAAACTACTCTGCAACTTCGCAAAGAGCAAGGATGTCGATGACATTGGGATACCCAATGTAAAGAACCTTTTTTATACAAAACTTTATAGAAGCACCAGTGCTAGCGATAAACGATAATCGTCGCCCGTTTCACGTCTTTTGCAACGAGATATCGATAATGATAATCGCATAATTATTTTTACCATTCGCGACAGCTGAGCTAATATAACCTTCGTGAGTTATACCATCCATGTCTCTTTATGAATGGCCGTAAACGCTTCACAACTTTCCCAAAGAATGGCATGATGGCTATCATTCTTTGCAGAATATAACATCAAGGTTGAATGCAACCTAGGAAGATAAAGTGTGGTAAGTCACGTAGGATTGATTCGGTAGACAAAACCGTTTGTAACAGAAACGACTAGTGCGAACACAGTCCTTTGCACTGTATGCTTCGAGAACGTACAAGAAGTATATGATGAGATGAAGTGACTCGTCTGTTCGTTGTTTTTTCAGCAATCAATCAGTAAAGAAACAAAAAGAGCTTCCTGAAATCTTTCGCGCAAGCGTGCATCGCTATCGACTGCTCGATGTCGTCCTATTAAAGGAGATACTGAAGGTGTTCGAGAAAATCCGAACCCCAAGGCCGAATTTTACGGCATACTTTTACGGTGGAGAAGAGGGGAACCAGGAGCTTTTGGACAACGGCTGGGAAACGGCGGGCAGAGAATGTACCCAGTCAGATGATCTTCAGCTATATATACAGACGGAGGTTGTAACAGGGTTACATTCGAGTTACATTTAGTAGGTGGTGTACGTGAGTACACTACGGTTGGGGTCAGTATTGACCGGTTCGAAAAGTTTTGAACCATTGGTTATTTTAACCAATCAGGGCAGGAGCCCTTGGAGGTGGCTTGGATGCCATCCACGTGTTGGAACGCAGGTGGTGTACACTATAGTTTAGCTAGGTACGAATTTGGTAAGTTCTACATAGTATTACATATAGTTTACATTAGTTTAAATTAATTTAGGCTAATTATATATTAAATATACATTCAGTTTACATTTTCACTCAACGACTACAGACGCGCGACCTCGACCGGTCGCGCGTATAGTGAGTGTAGTAGCGTAAAGGGAGCCCTCCCTTTAGCTACAACCTTAGTAAGAGGCCTTACGTTAAGGCATTAGCAAAAGCTAATTTTAAACCAAAGTGGGAATCTTTGCCCCGAGTAGGAGAGCTCTCTCCTACTAAGCCTTTTTTAAGGCCGTATCGGCTAAGTAGCGGCGAACGCCGCTTAAAGGAAAGTCTTCCTCTGTGCGCTAGCCGCACCGTGCGTATACGCACCGGCTACATCTGGTAGCACTTGTAGTCAATACAACACCTGTGTTGGTAGACTAAGGCATCCTTTGCAAGGGATGAATCAGGACGATTGGGATAGGTTAACCTTCGTCTAGCAGGAAGCCTTTAACAGGCTGTTACCCTTGACGGGCGATGAAGGCATGCAGCTCCTAGTGGAGCAGGGCCTTGAGGCCGTGAAGGCAAGGGTAAATGCCCTCATCGCTCATGAAGCGAGTTTAGGTGGAGGTCGCTCCACGGGGGTGCGTCCCTCATTGTCCTTTAAGATAAAGGATTTCACCGGGGAAAAAGGTGATAACCTTTATGTGTGGTTACGAGAGGTCGAAACGTCCTTCGACACAGCGAATGTGATCGAGGATCACTTGCAAGTGGGAGTTTCACTGACCCATCTTACGATCAGAGCCCGTGCATGGGCGTCTACGTGTCCGGATTCGGTCACGAACGTGTTCCCTACCTGTAGGTCCTTAAGCAGAAGCTTATGGACATGTATGCAACGCCTGATCTGGTTTTCCAGAATCAGCTGGCGTTTTTGAGGTGCTGTCAGGGCACTAGGGACTTGTAAACATATATCCAAGAACTTAAGACCCTGTTGGCAGGGATGTACGCGAAAGCGTATTCGGACGATGTGTCCATCCCCGTCTTCATGGGAGGCATTAGAGAAGGTCCAGCACGTTCGGAGCTGTTCCGATGCCGAACCCAATCCCTGGGGGAGGCGTTCAAGATGGCGTTCAACACCGAGAGGAACTTCCGTTCCTCTAAGGTGGGTCCTGAACCCATGGACCTGAGTCAGGTCGAAGCGGAAGAGAAACCTTCCGCTAAGAGTCACTCTTACTCTTTTTTGCAGAGCTTCGAGGCAGAGCTCTTAGGGCCGCTGAGATGCTTCCTGTGTGGAAGCATGGATCATATGCGGAACAGGTGTCCGAAAAATCCTCAGCGAGACACTCGCTTCAAGGGGCCAAGTGTTGGGAAAAAGCCCTTGCCCAAGCCTTCCGGAAACGACGGCTCCCAGTAGGTGCGGGGCGCCTTACTGGGGGACCCCTCAGTACTGTTAAGCCCCAGGGTAGGAGACGACAGCACAAATCCCCGAGGGGAAAGGTGCTTTCTAGCACCGAGTTGGTATACCAGCCAGGTTTGCTGGTCGTCCTTGCGGACGTGAAAGGCTTTGATAAACCTTGGAGAGTCCTGATAGACTCTGGAGCGTCTGACAATTATGTCAGACGAGCTTCTGTTGAGAAGATTCGGCTGTATGCCGAAGCCCTAGAGGCACGTTCTCGTTACGTTGTCACGGTCCGTATAGCGACGGGCGTACAGGTTTCTGTACCCAAGGTCTCGATTGACCTTAAGCTGAAGTTTGAAGACTTCGACAGCTTAGAACGTTGCCTAGTCCTGGATTTGGACTCGAGGTATGACCTCATTCTGGGCATGAAGTGGCTGGAACGCCACGAGCCATGGATAGACTGGAAGTCTAAGTCCATTGGATCAACGCACCCACGATCGGGTGAAGCATTGGAGAGTCATGAACCCACCTTTGCTCGATCGCAAAAGCGATTCTGGCGTGAGATTCCCGAAATTGGGGTGTCTGAAATGATCATTCCCAACGACGTTAAGGAAGAGTTCCTTAACGAGGGGGATTCGGCGGTTAATCCCCACGCCGTTAATGGTAAGACTGGTGAGTTTCCAGTGGCAGAGGTGGATTCCTCTGAGGCGACTCCAGTGGTAGGGGTAGAGACCCCTGTGGTTAAGCCCGAGGCGCTTCCAAGCGAAAAGACCCGTAGTTCATCTCTTTCGCACGTCGTAATTGATTACGACCACGCCGATTGAGGTGAGTACGTCGAGTCACCGGTGGTAGACGTAACGGAATCTGTGGATAGGCGCGATGCGCTTCCAATAGATGGGGCAACTGAATCCCCCCATCTGGGTCTCGGGATGAGTCCCGAGGCCAGTAGTCAGCAGTCCTATCGGATGCTGAATAGAGTGACAGGTATTGTCACAGAAGGCGTAAGCCTGGAACGGTTGCCTGGGGTAGGCGAACTGTTGTCGTTGGAGGAGATGTCCTTCAACGAGTTTGAAACTGCTGTGAAAGCAGATGAAATCGACGAAGTTGTCGTATTACGTCCGGAACAGGAGTTGAACTCCTCATCCACAATGGACGAGTCAGTTTTGGTGCAAACCAAACAGGCATTGAATGACCGAAGCGTCCTCAAGATCCTTGAGGATCCTGAGGACCCTTACCATTCCTTATTGAAGGAATTTGGAGATGTCATTAGTGACAACCCGCCGATGGGGTTACCACCGGATCAGGGAGTACGACATGAAATTGATTTGGTTCCTGGAACCAAATACTGCGTCACTAGGCAGTGGCCTCTCCCCAAGGAGCAATGCGACTTCATCGACGCATTCTTCAAGGGGAAATAAGAGGCACGGATGGTGCGGGAGAGCAAGTCTCCCTATTCATCTCCCACCTTTTGTGTTCGTAAACCGAACGGAAAGTGGCGCATTGTACATGCGTACAACAAGCTGAATGCAGCTACTGTGCCCATGCTGACTCCGATTCCTCGGAAGGATGTCCTCCAGAACAATATGGCGGGCTGTACTATGTACAGTGCCTTAGATCTGGTGGACGGGTATTATAAGCTGCTAATACGAGCGTCCGATATTCCGCTGACAGCGGTTAGCACGCCTAGTGGCATGCTGTGGGAGTGGCTTGTTATGCCACAAGGGCTTTCAAATGACCCAGCGACTTTCAATCGCTTGGTGACTCAACTCTTCCGCCCTCATAGGAAGTACGCTCAGACGTACTTCGACGATATATTCGTTCATTGTCGTGCGGAAGGCGACTCGTCTGATGTTCAGACGCACCTTATACACCTTCGAGCTGTACTCAAATGTATGGGAGAGCATAAACTCTATGAAAACGCATCCAAATGTATATTTGGTGCTGAGAAAATTCCTTTCCTCGGATGCTTCATCGGTAAGGATGGAGTGCGGGCGGATCCCGCGAAGGTGAAAGCCATTGTGGAGTGGCCTTCGCCTGTATATCTTAGAGATTTACGGAAGTGGCTTGGATTAGCCAATTATCTCCACAAGTACAGCGAAAACTACGCTGAAATGGCGAAGCCATTAACCGACCTTCTTAAGAAGGATGTTGATTGGTGTTGGGAAACCAAACACCAAAACGCTTTTGAAGCGGTAAAGGGGAGCTTGTTGAAAGCTCCCGTTCTTGCTCTCCCAGATTCTGGGAAACCAATTAGTGTCGTCTGCGACGCCTCCGATTTCGCAATCGGATGTGCTTTGTTACAAGCAGACGTTTCAGGAAGGGAACGCGTGATCGCGTTTGAGTCGAGGCAGCTTAAAGCTGCAGAACGGAATTATCCCGTTCATGACAAGGAGCTACTTGCAATGAAGTATGCTGTTGACAAATTTAGGGTTCACCTACTCGGCTCTAAGCCGTTCGTGGTTTATACTGACCACGCGTCCTTACGGACAGCGACAAAATCGCCTCATCTCTCGCAACGGATGGCCCGTTGGTTATCCTTCTTTGCGGAGTACAACTTTGAGGTTAAGTATAAACCTGGCAAGCAGAACGTGCTTGCAGACGCGTTGTCGCGTCTTCCCGATTACGAGCTCGCTCACGCGACATTCGTCACCACGTCTGTGTTAGATCTCATACGCCAGGCGTATGAGAAAGACCCTCAATGTACGGCGCTTATACGCGCGTTAGGTGAAAAGGGTCTTGGCTCGTCTGAGCCAACCCTGTCAAGTCGAGCATTAGATCGTTTACACCGTTACAGGTACTGTGACGATCTGCTATTTTATAGCACGAGTGCGGAGGACACTCCGCGAGTGGTAGTTCCTCATAATGAGGAACTGAAGTATAGAGTCCTCTTTGAGGCACATGACGCCCCTACCGGGGGTCATTTAGGTCGGGATAAGACCTACAGCGCTTTAAGCGCTTTGTATTGGTGGCCCAATATGTATAAGTGGGTAGGTGCGTATATACGCACCTGTGAGACGTGTCAGAGGGTTAAACCCTCTGCAAGTTCAGCTGCGCCTTTGGCGAGCTTATCGGTTCCAGCGGAGTGCTGGAAATCCATTAGCATGGATTTTATCTTCGGGTTTCCGAAGGATAAGGCCGGGAACACCGGTATTTTGGTCTTTGTAAACCGTTTGTGCAAGATGGCTCACCTGGCGGCGATGCCAGAGTCCATAGATGGACAAGGAACAGCAAAAGTGTTCCTAGACCGTTCTTTCGACAACATGGTCTACCCGATTCCGTTGTGTCGGATCGGGATCCCCGTTTTACGGAACAATTCTGGGGAGCGTTGTTTAAGGTGTTAGGCACCAAGCTCCTCATGTCCACTGCGGATCATCCGCAGACGGACGGTAAAACGGATCGCGTTAATCGCGTTATTGAGGATATTCTCCGGAGTTTATGTCCGGATTCTCCAAAGGGTTGGTGTGAGATGCTTCCTATGGCCAAAATTTGCTATAAACAATTCGGTACATGCATCGACGGGGTTTACCCCGTTTTACGTGAACGGATTAATGAATCCAAGGGTCCCGTTGACGCCACGTGTGTGTGGCCCAGGGCTTGAGGGGGGAGGATTCCCTGATGTCAGCCCTGTATCTGTGCGAAAGCACATCGATAAGTTCTTATTGACGCGCCTTAGTGTCTTACGACACTTCTGCGATGCCATGGCGAAAAGCCAAGACAAGCAGAAGGAGCAAGCTGACCGCAAGGGGCGGCGTAACGAAAAGGTATCAAAAGTAGGAGAAATTGTTTTATTATACGCTAAAAAACCTTCCTACACATGCAGTTTCTAACGTGTTACGGAAAAAACTGCGCCCCAGGTTTGTGGAGCCTTTTAAGGTACTAGCCCGAAAGAGCTTATCGTATACCTTGGACATCCCGAAGGTGATGCGCACGCATCCAACCTTCTATGTGGGTATGCTTAAGCCATACCAGGACCCTAAGGCGGGCCCCCTCCTCGAGGGGGTTGGAAAGGCGGATAGCCGTAAGATCCGTAAGACACGGCAGGGCGGAGGAACCCGACAGGGCTAAAATGCGACCACGAAGCTCCGCAAAGGTCGACTCGAGAGAGGAAAGCCGCCTCCCGAAGCGTTCAGTGGAATCCCACTCATCGCGAAGTCCCTCGTAGATATCATGGATGCTATGACTGTGCCGATCACAGCGCTCGAGAATCTCACGTCGCAATTCCGCGACCTCCTCTTCCAATGCTCGATGCGGAGGGTACTCCACAGTATCATGTGGAACGTCTGATGGCGCGACGCCATCATCGGGGTCAAACCCAGTATCTGGTGAACTGGAAGGGTTATCCACGCTCACAGAGTTCGTGGGAGTCCGAGACTCCCCTACGGCAGGATTGCCGCGACGTCGTTGACACTTTCGAGCGGGAGAATCCCGCTGCAGTCAACGACCAAAGGGGCACGAGAATCCCCTTCACTCCCAGTAATTGGGAGTTCGCCGGAGTCAGATGTGGCGCTCACACTGTCTCTGGCACCGTGGTGTAGACAGGGGCTCTGGCGTAGCGCGTGCGATATGGAGCACGTAATAGCTCCATCGCTTTGGCTCTGTCGTATCCCAGGCGCAACGCCCTCTCCACCCAAATGTCACGACGGGAATAGCTGTTGTGCAGCTCATTGGAGCTGGGTAGAAGCTTCTCCCCTTCCGCCAAAGCGCGGATCTTCTTCTCCGCATCATCAGCACTTTCTCCCGGAGAAAGAACGATAAGAACCTCGCGGAGGTTCTCAACAGGGGCACCCTGTGCCTGCCTGTCTAGGTGCTCTCGGTTTAGAACGCTAGTGAACTGCTTTTGCGTAAGCAGTTGTTGCCGGATTTTCTCCCGGCGCTCTTATTGATACGGCTGTTCAGCCGCGGGGGCAGGGGTATAGGATGCTAAACCATTCCTTACCACACGCCTATCCCACTTTGGAAGGTCACGAGGACCGTCAAAATTATATGCCGCCCTTGGAAGGCGTTTGGGGGAGCGTAACGCAGCCCTTAGTGCCTGTGCGGCAAGTTGGCTTTCATGATCTGCGTCCAGGTCATTGGTAATGATCGCCTTCGGCGATCCGGATGTATCATCCGACATTGGCAGGGGTAGCGCACTAGTTTGCATGTTCCCCATGTGTGTGGAACGGATTAGACTGCCGACACAGCCGTTCGGCGCTGTCGGAGCGGTCAGCCGTTGGGGAGATATCCCCAAGGGCATCCACCTCCGAGTTCTCGGAATAGTCTACCTCCTCTAGAGGAGACTCCATAGCACCACTAATGGTGCTCATGGATAGCCAGAGGTACTGGCAGTTGGAGTTCTCCAACAACATTTTGTTTGTTGCGCAAGAAATAGTCTTGATGGGGGAGGATTTAACAGGGTTACATTCGAGTCACATTTAGTAGGTGGTGTACGTGAGTACACTACGGTTGGGGTCAGTATTGACCGGTTCGAAAGGTTTTGAACCATTGGTTATTTTAACCAATCAGGGCAGGAGCCCTTGGGGGTGGAGCGGCAGCCAGCCACGTGTTGGTACACAGATGGTTTACACTACATTTTAGCTAGGTACGAATTTGGTAAGTTCTACATAGTATTACATATAGTTTACATTAGTTTAAATTCATTTAGGCTAATTATATATTAAATATACATTCAGTTTACATTTTCACTCAACGACTACAGACGCGCGACCTCGACCGGTCGCGCGTGTAGTGAGTGTAGTAGCGTAAAGGGAGCCCTCCCTTCAGTTACACCCTTAGTAAGGGAGCCTTACGTTAAGGCATTAGCGAAAGCTAATTGTAAACCAAAGTGGGAATCTTGGCCCCGAGTAGGATAACTCTCTCCTACTAAGCCCTTTTTAAGTGCGTATCGACTAAGTAGCGGCGAGCGCCGCTTAAAGGAAAGTCTTCCTCTGTGCTCTAGCCGCACCGTGCGTATACGCACCGGCTAAAGAGGTGGTGCAGTCTCATATTTCTTTAAAATGATGATGTTTGAATATCAACATGCACCTATTTCGGGGAATCAAGGTCGTGGAAATACATACGCTTCTCCCGCATTCGAATTTACGGGAGGAACCAGTATAAGTGTGTACGCAAGTACCCGCGCGTTAGCAAATTTGCCAGCGCGTAAAATCTATACAGGCTCCACGTCGGTCATTTCCATGGACTTCTTCTGCAGATATTGTCTTGCTTTAGTAAATGGTACACCATACCGCCCATCGGCAAAATTCAACGTCGCGCAGTACGATATTCTTTTTGCACGGAGTGCCAGAGAACGTTAGCTCGGATAGAGATTCGAGATTCGCAGTTTTCAATGTTTGACACGCAATTTAATATGTCAACCGCGGACGACCCAGAAATATATGGGGAAACAAAACGGGCTAACCGCTTTTTAGGCGACATGCTGCGTTCTTACGCGCATGTATTCGAACAGTAAACCTATACTCACTGAGATTTCTATAAACAACTCGGAATATATTTAACCTTATCATACAGCATTCATTCTACCCAGCACAAAACCCTGCGGTACGCTAAATCTAAGTAGTGGGGGACCCGCTCAAGTTTTGAGCACCTTGTGAAAGCATATTGAACACCCTTTTGTTGAGCAAATTTTCCATATTTGAGGAGGCGTCATAGATGGTGCCTACTGGCCGAGGGTCTTCCGTTATTCTTCTTTTTTGTATACCTTACTATATTCGTGTATCCTTCGGCCTAGGGAAATTACGCTCTCACTAATCAGTACGAAGCAGTCAAGAGGGCTCTTGTGATCAGGACTGTTTTTTAATATTTATTATTAATCTTTGAAATATATATATATATATATAATATGGGTGTTTGACCTTTGCATGTGGCCTAAGCAGAAGGCGGAACCCGTATAAAGTCTCGAATATTTTTTAAGATGTAGTGTACGACACCTGATTTTCCAAGTATGAATATATTATATATAGGGACACTTCATTTTTATGCGGACACTTCATAAACCCTAGTTGTAAATTTTAATATGTTTCGCGTTAACATTACTTTGCCACTGTTATGAAGAATGCAAATGATTCTTTGGGTACTGGAGATTTTCTACAGCAGGAAGAGTGTCGAGAATATGCACAACAATATGCTATTGCACGAGGTTTTTGTTTCCACCACTAAAAACTCAAATAATCATCAGCTTTACCTCATATGTGATCGTGGCGGGGAATATCGCAACAATCGTAGCTTAACGGCTCAGAGTCGTCAAAGAAATACTTCCTCAGTTTTGATCGACTGCTCGTATCTTATGTATGTACAAAATTACGGGAACGATAAATGGCATCTATACATTAAGAATCCAACTCACAATCATGAGATGGAGGTAGATCTGCCTGCGCCAGAGAACGCAACGAAACAGAAAAAAGAATCAGTACAGAGTTTGACTAGCGCCGGTTTACCACAGCGACAAATATTGAGCGTAATCCGCAAGGAAGATACCAATATGCAATTCATTTCGTGGGATATTTACAACGAAAGAGCGGGAATGTGTGATGAGAAGTTGCAAGGAAGATCACCACTTGAATCTTTGCATAATCAATTGTGAAGGGAACTACTTGCACCCCTTCGTAAGGATGAGAGCGACTTGTTCATTAGCTATCAAAAAGCTGTGACCATGGCTAGACGATTCTGTTACGTTCAATTGCTGATTGCACCTATAAAACCAATAGGTACCGGCTACATCTGCTTCATGTAGTCAGTATCGATTGCTTGTAACAAGATTTTTACAATTGCAATCGCTTTTATGCAGGCAGAGAAGACAGAGGACTATACATGGGCAATGCAGCAACTCGCCACGGTGTACGTTGATGACAAGTATCCTAGCGTTTTTTAACTGATCGTGAATTGGAACTCATGGAATCTATTACCAAAGCTTTTATCGGTGATGTTAATATGCAATGCATTTGGCATATCAATAACAATCTTATGAAGAAGTGTCGATAGGAATTTACACAGACAAGTGTGTTGGATGCTTTCATGAAGGATTGTAACGACGTCTGCGCATTAAACAATGAACAGAGTTATAAAGAACGGTGGAGAACCTTTTGTGACACCCACAGCAAACGTGGGGAAACCATAGTTTACATCACAGCTACGTGCATATCAATGAAAGAGCGCTTTGTTCGATTTTTCACTAATAAGCATATGCATTTCAACAACGTCATTACCTCCATGGCAGAGGTACTCATGCAGTACTCAAACGTTGTTTGGCTCTTTTGACACTTCACTTGTACAAAGCTGTAGAGAAATTAGAAGTTGCTATGGACGACCAATACCAATACTTTAAAACAAATTTGGCGCTAGAGAAAATATAAATTCATCACCGATATATTGAGGAACATCTGATGCAAAACATTAGCTGATTTATATTACTTGAAGCTAAATAGTTGGTCTATCATCAGGTGGAAATGTTAAATTCTGAGGAGAAGATGAAAGGGAATGCAGTGATTCTTTCAGTCGAACCACTGAGATTCCATGTGTTCATAAACCTAAGGAGATGATGCCGGATGGGCGCGTGATAGAGCTGAGCGATGTCCATGAGAAGTGGCGTTGAAGGGATGTTGTAGACGTTAAACTACCAAAACACTCAAAATATGATATGCAATGGAATCAGCTCTACTAAGACTACAAAAATCGGGAGCCACTCACTCAAGCTGCGATATTGAGGAAGTTAGGAAAGTCCTAATGGGAAAAAATAAAGGGTCGCCCTACCGCACCCCCCTCCACCCTACCGGCACCCACCACGTGACTTTCGACCAATAGAAATACTAATATACAGAGGCATGGTTATTAACGAAGCTACAAACCATTATATTAGCACTTCAGTCTTCAACCAATGAAGACGCGTGTCTATTTTTGCAATTCTGAACTTACCGTCGGTGACCCCCCCCCCCGACCAAGACAATTACATTCACATGATTCGTCGACAGCTTGGAATCCCTCAGCACTTGGGCCACGGGGTCCATCTCTTGCGGAACCACTCGCCGCACAATTCCTCAAACCGTGAGCGCATACTGGTCGAATTGAAATCAATCCCTTCGAACAACGTATTAATTTCAATGTACGCTTGCGCCGACGTCGAGAGCGTGCTCTTCGCGCGCTAAAACACCGTGCTCAGGCGTCGCAACGCCCGCTGACTCTTCGTCAAGTCGTTCCGGTACTTGCGCTGAAATTCCGTCACAAAATAATCCACCAGCCGATTGTCAAAGTTATTGACCCCCAAGCGCGTGTCGCCCGCCGTCGCCTTGACCTCAAAAATTCCCTCTTCATTACTGTGTCGCTACACATCAAACGTTCCTCCACCCAAAACAAAGATCAACACATTGTGCTCTCCGCCCTTCTTGTCCAGCCCATACGCAATGGCCGGCGCCGTCGGCTCATTGATAATGCGCAGCAGATTCAACCCTGTAATCACACCCGCATCTTTCGTCGCCTGACGCTGCGAATCATTGAAAAAAATCGGCAACATCACGACGGCATTCTTCACTTGCTTGGCAATTAACGCTTCTGTGGTGGATTCCAGTTCAAAATCGAACATAGAAGTGTCCGGAACTGAACCACCATCGTGCCCAGCCGACCAATTAACGGAGGGGGTACTCCGCGGACCTTCGCCTGGGTGCCGATCAGGTGATCGATCGGTACTGCAGGACGCCGAGTCCGATTAACCACGCGTCTCACCTTGTGTACATTGGTATGGGTGGCTACACACTCGGTTGACCGTTGCTTAGTGGAGACTTTAGAGAAGATCGATA
This sequence comes from Peronosclerospora sorghi, assembly GCA_026184515.1. Taxonomy (NCBI): domain Eukaryota; phylum Oomycota; class Peronosporomycetes; order Peronosporales; family Peronosporaceae; genus Peronosclerospora; species Peronosclerospora sorghi. Next base: position 25,303,094 of record CM047580.1, read on the forward strand.
TGGATGTACCACTTCGGGGGTACTGATCCTAAATTCCAACGAAAGATAATGCGAAATAGCCGATCTGCAAACGAAGCGGAAATATTCACTCCGAATGCGGTTAAATCTGGCACTTGACCGCCCGAGGCAGTGAGTAATCCAGCCAATAGTAAATCCTGGCACTTGATTTCATAGAAATGAGTAATCCAGCCAATAAATGTTTCTGGCACTTGACCGCAAATCGCGATGAGTAATCCAGCCAATTCCTGGGAATTGATCGCAGCAGCGCGATGAGTAACCCAGCCAAAAAATAACACGCCTCCCTTGCGCGGGGCCGAACTGTATTCGTGAGTGAACGTAACGAGTGCTCCCTGTCGTGGGGCTTCCGGTGGAGCTCTGTACTGGCCGGGCTTATAAGCGTGAGGGGACTCTGTCAGCCTCCAGCTCCCAATGACTCAGATCGGAGCCACTGGCGACTTACACAACCCGAGGTAATACGAACACTATATTTAATATCCAATAAAAATCCGATATGTAAACTATATGTACGCAACCCGATGTGTGGGGAAGCGAAGGCAAAATTTTGGTCACCTTCTGTCAACGGCGTGCCGATCAGCTGGTCAGCGATCGGATTGGTGAAAAAAGGGGTGATTTTAAGCCTATCATGTGAAAGGAGTGTCAAGCACACGGATTTTGGTAAGTCACATGGCATTGCGTGTATTTTACATATTTTAGTGTTTGGTACATATTGGGACCGTAAGGTTAGTGGAAAAGAAGTAAATTGGTCTTGGATTGGAAAAGTGGCTAAGAGGTCCTAAGATACTCTCTAAAAGTTTGGTTTTCTACGTCGCCTTCGCACGTCGCGGAGTGTTTGGGAGCAGAGGGTCGAGTAATCCCCTCCTGACCATTATACCCGGCCGGGGCGCGTCGCAGACGCATTTGGCCTGCCGGAATTCCTTCGACAGGAGTATCCATTGGCTGACTTCTCACAAGTTTAAGTCACGTACGTTTGGAACGTACTAACAAGTGGATTGGTCTTTACGTGGAGATATAGTTTGTGGAATTTACGAGTATATTGGATCTTTACGTGAACATATTGGTTTACTATAACATTGGTTGGAGTTTAGAACGGATTTGGTCTTCTCTCATATTGGTCAGAGGCTAGACCAGCTGAGTGGTCTACCCTCTACTATCTCGTATTGGTTGGGTCTAGATCGATTGGACGGTCGACCCATTGGACTATACATATTTCAAGTGTAACCGGTCTACAAGTACCTAGGGTGACGAGTTCCGCCCAGGGTACCCCCCCCAGTACGGTCTGCATACTATCAGACCCAAGTCAACCAGCTACACGATCCACCGAGTGTTGAACTAGCCCATTCGATCGGGTACACAAGGTGAGATGGAAACGCAAGATCAATCGGACCAGGCGTCTTCTGTTGATGATCGGTCGTCTGCTAGCAGCGGACGATCAGATCGGATCGCAAGCGAAGGTCCGCGGGGTACCCCCCCCCGTAAGTTGGAAGGCTGGGCACGATGGTGGTCAGGTTCTCGACACAACTGTGTTCGATTTTGAACTTGACTCCACCACATATGTAATACGAACACTATATTTAATATCCAATAAAAATACAATATGGAAATTATATGTAAACAGTGTGCCTTACCTCAAATCTGCGTACATAACACTCCAATCACACGATTGGCCCAAAATACTCCGTCCTTTCAGCCAGCCCGATCGATATGCCTTGAAAACAGGTACATTGGTGCAAACTGGTCCATAAATTTCACTTGCACTTCACCACACTTCGGCAAGATCGCGCATCTTGGTCAACACCATGGACGAAATTTCTTCCTGTTGAAACGTCTTCGTCTCGCCTTTATACTGCACCACGACTTGGAGCTTGTTCTCGGGCCCACTCACCACTTTAAACGGCCAGTGTTTGATATCGGCTTGCACTTCCGGGTCCGTAAACTTGCGGCCGATCAATCGCTTCGCGTCAAACACCGTATTCGCGGCATTCGTTGTCACTTGATTCTTGGCCGCGCCCCCAATCAGCCGCTCTGTGTCGGTAAAGGCCACAGACGACGGCGTCGTGCGGTTGCCTTGGTCATTGGCAGTAATCTCCACACGGTCATTCTGCCACACCCCCACGCACGAGTACGTCGTACCCAGATCAATCCCCACGCTTTTTACCGTTACCGCTTCCGTCATTACAACTCTAGAGCTATTCTTATGTCTACTGATACGGCAGTTTGTGCTTAATTCTGTTGAAAGGTTGTTTCCGTCCATCGTAGTGTAGAAAGTATGTTGGAAGACTTGGTGTCGTAGATGTCGAATAATAACAGCAATAATACCAAATCGTCTCAAGTCAATATCTCAGCAACCAATTACCGCTAGGTTGCAAGACAGACACCCGTTGAGAGATTAATATGCGTCCGACAAAGTAGATTGAACCAGGGACGTGTTCAATGCAAAGTTTATTGAGAAGTGATTAGCTAGCCTAACGTGCATATGCATAAGGAGTTGAAGGTATACTATACCTCCAACAGCTGTTGTGTTACCTACATTACTTAAAAGTGCAAAAATAGGCAGTACTCAGAATCGAGTACGGATACCGTATTTTTAGCAGCTAAAAAGTAAGAAGTACAGATTGCTAACTAAAACAAATAGTCCTACCTAATTTTAATACTTAAGTATACAGGCTATTTTGAACAAATTCCATGTAAGTTCAAATTTAAGCTTAAATACGTGCCATGACTCCAGTATAGTGACGCTAATATATATGCAGAGGGTGCGACGATTTGTTGCAATCTCTCTGTCTTCAATTACATCGTCCCTTAGAGTACCAAAAGGGTGAAAAGTTACCACTTAAACCTCACTAATTACAAAGTTTACTTTCTTTTTTTTTGCCTAAAATCTCGAGTTGTTAGCGCGTGAATGACTCAAGCACGTGCTGTCTGAACGGCATTAGAAATATTTCAGGATTGCGAGTTTTAACGAGGAATCCATGGGAAGAAGGATCCCGACGTTTCCCGGAAGGCTAGTGGAGTAAAGTGAAACTTTTAGTGGGACGGTTTTGTTTAGTTGGTGTAATAGCCCATCTTCTTCTTGACCGAATGACTTGTGGAAGCCATACACATTTATTTATTTGCTCGCAATTAACTGCGAAAGAGCGAATCGAGCGTTGAAATACCGACGATTCCCACCAATTTGTGTAGGGTTTTCATAAAAATATTGCTTGATTTAGCTTGTGTCGGAATGCGCCGCGAGAACAGCCACTTCACCAAATCACGTATTCACGGCCGCACCAGACCATGCACCAAGAGTTAGCGACGAGTGGGATCGGGTAGTGAGCGCCGCCCTCCCGGAGACGTACGTAAAGCGTCTAGCAGAACTCCGATGCGGCATGTAGGAGGTTTGTGGGTGTGGAAATTGTGTGAACAAAGTGAACAAAACGATTATGGTCACATGCGGGAGGGGTGTGGAAATTGTTAGCGCATGCAGGTGTGGTCGCTTGCTTGCGTGTCAATGCGCGGACGGTATAGGGTCTTAATATCCACCGCCAGAAGTGCTCCATTCGACGTGCTGTTGGCTTGTTAAAAATAGAAGTGATATATATTATATAATTCAAAGATTTTTAAGTCAATAAACTACACTTAAGCTCACTAAGCGCTATAGACTTAAAATCTTCCAAAACCATGCATAAAAGCAAAACAGCAAATCCGTTTCCACCATGAGATTTAACTCGAAAGCCAAACATGGCTACTTCGAAAATCAACAGAAATAGCATTGCCCGAAATGAAGGGTTCCCACCGACACAAAGATGTTCTCCACTCTAACCAACTGAGGTATCCAAACAAATATTATATTACTAAATATAGATATATTTTTTCGGGAATTTACAAATAAGGGAGTGATTTTGAAAATAATTACAGATAGGGGAGTGATTCAAAAATCTTTACAAATAAGGGAGTGATGTCACTGCAAATTTTCTCGGAGCATCGACAGTCGTCAAGTTCATCAAATGCACCAGTCACCTGCGAGAGGTACAAGATTCAGATCTCCGTCGATCGTACTGCATCCAAAAAATACGCCCGTGTTGCTGGACTTGTAATGGCAAGCGTCGAGGATGTAAATCGGTTGTGCAGTGAGAGCTGCACTTTGCCATGATAAGAAAGGATTTTATAAAAAAAATAATTTAACACGATTAATTAATTGCTATAAAATTAAATATTTAAATTTTAAAATTCATGCCTTCAAGCTGATTAAAGTCCGGTGGAAGTTGTTGCCCTGGTGCTCAATATTGGTGACACTTGCTGGATTCAGGGCACGAAGCTGTTCCAACAAGGACTCGATCTGTTGATAGCTGCGTTCGATCTCCTTCGCAGTCCGACGTCTAGAATCACATCTGCTTCTCCACGCTGCCATATCGAGTTTCCGCTGCTGTAGCATACGTCTTCCCTATTTCCATTTGTCCTTATGAGGTTAGATCTAGGAGAAGTGACTGTCTGAAAGGAACGTGTGTGGCTATGTTGGACGGCGTGAACGAGCGACGTGGCAACGTGAGAGCGAGGAGCGTGAGAGCTAGGAGCGTGAGATCTAGAAGCGTGAGAGCGAGCAACGTGGCGTGGCGTGCAAATTTGCAGTGACATCACTCCCTTATTTGTAAATACTTTTGAATCACTTACCTATCTGCAATTATTTTCAAAATCACTCCCTTGTTTGTAAATTCCCGTATATTTTTTGTAAAAAAAATCTATTAATATAATATTAGGAAAATGAAAAAATGGAGTCTTAATCAGTAATATTTTTTGAGCGTAAACATCTACCACCTTCTAATTATGCATTAATGAGCTTTTGTTTGTCCAAAACTTATTATCCTATATTAGATGACTGCAGTTTGCCTTAGTCTGGTTGTGAGCGCCGTCTACTAGTCCGATCCCTCTGGCTGCACGAGGCTATTCTCTATCATAGACCTCTATATCGGTGTTTTGACTAGCATGTGTAGATAGATGCCTTGTTCCTTGTAATTTTTATTCCGGTGTGCGAGTTTCGTTTGGAGATCGCACTGAGTTGGTGTAGACCTTACTTCTTAGTATTTCTGCACTCCTTTGTTTAGTTGATATCTTTCCGTTGGAAAATAACTGTCTCCTTGCATCCAAAAATAATTTCTCGCTACGTTTGCGGTGCACATCAATCTCCAGATTTTTCTTCGCAATTCCTGTATATGTTGCTCTTCCTCATATGGATACTTGTAGGAAATTTTATGCTGAGTCGTCTCCGATATCCGCGGTGGCACAGTATGACATGAAGGACTGGTTGCTACATATTCATTGCTGCCAGATGCTTGTGCGGTCGGGCACTCCCATAGAATATGTTCGTTGTGTTTAAAATACGGGACAGTCAAGCTCAAGGAGATGTCGACCATTTTAGGTAATTGCGGCTTCTCAGAAACCGGAAATGGGTAATACCTTAAATGTAATTCGTTAAACTCATATGCACATATCCATTTAGTTAGATTTAGTTTTTGGCTTAATCTAATATAATCACTTTTACTTTTCTTATCTCGAAGTCAAGTGCTTTTCGTGCGGATACTCACGGTTGGACATTTATCGTGGAGATTACCGTGGATTGTTTTCTCTTCTCACGTTAGCGAAGTGGTTCTGGTTTTACGTTACTTTGCGTTAGAAGACATTAGTGGAGATAACGAAGTTAAATAAACTTAAGCTTAAATTTCATTAGTGATAGTTTATTATTGGAGTAAAAGGAGTATTACGCTCACACATCTAGCTGGAAACGTGCAAGCCTATCACGGCATGTCGGAAGTGCATAAATTGAACATGTTGTATGTATGCAGATATGATGGCGATGACAAGTGTTTGATCTGAGATGTGCTTCATGAAATAGAGTTAGTTACATACTGGCCACACTAAACACCGTCCATGTATAATGTTCTGTTGATTGGTGGTAGTGTATACACAGCGCTTTGGGTTCTGTTTGGCTGCCACTCGCTAGTGTCACCGATCTGTGTAAGATTCGTATGGTGCGTATTGGATTTCCTTAAATATATATATGTCTGTAGCCAATTATATCTGGTAGCAACCATTGAAATCTGTGCATGAAAACATACCAATAGAAGACCATCCCGTGATTTTATCATAGGTTGCGAAGCGTAACATTTTCTTTGCGTGGAGAGTCAAATGGATCCCATTACTCTGTTGTTGAAGTATATGTGTGCGCCTTTTTGCTTACCTGTGTTGATGCTCTTCCTTTTAGCACTTGCGGTTCATGTCTAAACGTACTTGAATCTATTAGAATGGAATGTCTCAACCTCTTCGAAAACCTGTATTCCTAGCTCCAGCAAGATATACATATATGTGGTAGAGTCCAGTTCAAAATCGAACACCGAAGTGTCCGGAACTGAACCACCATCGCGCCCAGCCGACCAACCAACGGAGGGGGTACTCCGCGAACCTTCGCCTGGGTGCCGATCGGGTGACCGATTGGCATTACAGGACGACGAGTCGGATTTGTTTCGTGTCTCACCTTTTGTACCCATTGGTATGGGTGGATACACACTCGGCGCACCGTTGCTTGGTAGAGACTTTAGTGAGTGTCTATACGGATGTACCACTTCTAGGGAACTGATCCAAGATTCCAATGAAAAGATGATCCAATATAGCCAATCGGCAAACGAAGCGGAAATCTTCACTCCGAATGCAATTAAATATGGCACTTGACCGCCCGTGGCAGTGAGTAATCCAGCCAATGATACATTATGGCACTTGATTGCAAGAGCAATGCGTAATCCAGCAAATGATAGTTTATGGCACTTGATCGCAGATCGCGATGAGTAATCCAGCCAATTACTGGGACTTGATCGCAGATCGCGACGAGTAACCCATCCAAAATAACACGTCTCCTTAACGTGGCCGAACTTGAGGGGGTTAGTGAACGTAGTGGGCGCCTCCCGCCGTGGGACTTCCGGTGGAGATCTGTCCTGGCCGGGCTTAATCAGCGAGAGGGGGCCTGTTAGCCCTCTGCTCCCAATGACTCCGATCGGAGCGGCGACTTTGGCAACCCAATGTAATACGAACACTGTACTTAACGAACCAATTAAAATCCAATATGTAAAATACATGTAAACCGTTTGCCTTACCTCAAATATGCGTACCAAACACTACAAGCAAACGATTGGCCCAAAAAACTTCGTCTTTCTAGCCAACCCGATCGATCTGCCTTGACAACTGGTACAATGTTACAAACTGGTCGATAATTTTCAATTGCACTTCACCAGATACACCCCACGCTGGAATATGTTGAAGTGCAACGGTATTCCAGTTGGAGCACCATAGCACATTTCCTGGAAATAGGTATACTCAATTTTATATTTTGTGACTAACTATAATTAGTTTAAGTTAAATATATTCACTTTTACATTTCACTATTTGTGACTGGTCGTTTCTTTCGGTTGTCACTTTCTTTGTTACGTTTTCGCTGTGCGCATCAAGTTGTTCGACTTTGTGGAGCATATACGATTACGTTAAGTTGTGGAGGTTACGTTTACGAATCCCGTTGTGGGATTTACGTTGTATTGGATCTTAACTGGAAGTTTTACTATCTGAATTTTACGCTTACGATACCTGTGGTTATTTTACTTGTTCTCACAATTACATTACGCAAAAGCGCTCAACACCCCGGTCCGCTAGATTTGTATATCCTGTATGAGTCATAGGCTTAGCTTTAAATATTTTCGTCCTGTCTGTACGCCTCTATTTTCATCCACTAACAGTGGGTTGTCTGCATACGAACTAGTTGACCAAAGTCCGCCTCTTCAGCGGTACTATCTGATTCTACAGATTTTAATGCATTCGGTATGCAGAGTAATTGAGCTTTTCCCAGTCTACATGACATGCGGTATATGTAACAGGACTGATCCTGTTACTGGCTTACACTGTGTTGTGCGAGGAAGCGCGCAATACAAGAGGGGTAGGATTAGTTGATAACAACTAATCCTATACTAAAAGTGAATATAAATATTCACTTGTTATCTAGAACGCAAAATTAAGAGTGTTTATTTAATGGGTGGTTTAGAGGCTAATAGTATAGTAACTAACTAATTAATATAATAATATCAAGTATTAAACTAACTGTACTATTAGTTAACCTGCAAGATTCGGTATTTATACCGAATCGACTTTTCCTTGGTAGATTATAATAACTTATAATTTCTTATTTAAATTTCAGACAACGCGTCTGAAATAAACTGTGATATTCTAACTTGAATATCAATTATGTAATGGCACCCCATTACATCACCCCCCCCCCCACTTAAGGTGGTTGGCCAATAATAGTTCTTATTTTGGCCAATCATAGGTGGCACTTGTTGGTCGGAATTTCTCATTCACCAACTGATTGACCATCGATGGTCAAAGCACACGGCGGCGCTCTAAAGAGCGCTGCTGAAAACATTGAAGGAGCTTCTTCCTCCACCTCAGTACTAGGTGCTGAGGTGTTGAGTGACAACGGTGACGATGTATTAGCAGCGTCAACTACGCAAAGCTCGGAAGACGTACCGTCTTCGACCACAGATGCTGCTAAGGCGGCATCTGGCAAGAAACAGGGAGATGTTGCTAATGCAACATCTCGCACGATGGCAACTTCCGAATGGCGTGTTGCCAAGAGGGCCATGTTCGGGAGTTCTGACTCCGAAAAAAGTGATGGGGATACAGCTGTCCCCACTAAAGGATCTAGCGAGTCGAAACTCGCTAGGTGCTCATCGTCTAACAGCGATGACGACTCTGGTGTCGCTGTCTTCTATGACAGCGACAATGATCATCACAGGTGGTTGCGGGAACGCAGAGCCCCACCTGGACCAAGTACTTCTCCACGTCGGGGTGATTTAACCCCAACAGCATCTTACCAACAGATAGAAATTTAAATACTTCTTTTTATGATCCTTCAGGTAGAGGTGATCCAGTATTATATCAACATTTATTTTGGTTCTTTGGTCATCCTGAAGTTTATGTTTTAATTTTACCTGCTTTTGGTATTATTAGTCAAGTTTCTGCCATTTTTGCAAGAAAAAATGTTTCTGGTTATTTAGGCATGGTTTATGCCATGTTATCTATTGGTTTATTAGGTTCAATTGTATGGGCACATTACTTATCCTATAAAACATTTAGGATTAACTTTTCAAAGTTTAATAAATATTATTTTAGGAAAACATTCTTTTTGTAAAGATTAAAAAAAAGCAAAAAAACCTTTAATTTTTTGGTCAAAATATTTTGAATCATAAAAATGGTTTTTTGTTTTATCAAAATTAAAAAACTTATTAAATTTTAAAAATAATATAAAATATTTCATTTACAAACATCTTTAATTATTTTTTTTGAAATCACTTTTCAATCAGTTGGTGTTGAAGCAGGCGGTGCTCCGCCTGCTAAAAGGGCTCGAACAGAAGCGGCGCCTGCCGCTTCTAAAGTGTATCATCGTACGGAACCACATGTTTCGTACAGAGTGGGGTTTTGGACCCCTGGCTGGTCCATTGCCCCCAACAGTGGCGGTCACCGTAAACGGGACTGCCAGTATGCGTTTTTCGATATCAACGTGCTGGATGACTGCGAAGACATCCAGTCACGTCGATTCGATGGAAGTACAGACGATAAACGTCTGTACTTTATTGACCTCTTTTTCCAGGTTCGATATTATTCGAGCCGGAAAGGGCCAAGGAATAACAGGGACGATAAAGACGCCCTGACTCAGAGTTGGAACGCTTTTGTTGACAACTACAACAAAAGCCCAGATGATTACGTGAATAAAGTTCACGTAATGCGCGAGCGCTTTTTAAAGCACTCACAAACAGGCAAAATGGAATACATCCATTATGCTTGCATCAAAGAAGGGTTAAGTGTGGTGTCCCTTCTCACCTCGTTTGCCCGCGGTGTACGCAGGGCGCTCCTCGTCTGTCAGAGGAGGAGTTGAGGGGGTACGGTGGGTTTTCCGTACCCGCCGAAATTCAGGGTTTAATTGATACCCTGAATGCATCAACACCTACTGTTGATGCTACTTCGCATTATGAGTTTGAGACTTCTTCTCAAACTCAGTCAAAAGGTCTGGGGCGTCGGCCCTCAGAACCTCAATCGGATCCCAAGAGTCGAACTCTTGGGGATATCCCAGCCAGCGTACCAAGTACTCGGTACGCTGCCCCTTCTTCGAAGGCACCGAGCGCTTCGAGATCAAGCGCTAGAGGATATATCGCTTATTCCCCTGATTATCAATCAGGGTCGCCGGAGGTTGAGAATTCCCTCGCCGTTGTTGTTGCGGAGCATGGTTCTTTGCTCCGCAAGATCGAGGAGGGTTATTCCTCCTTGAGCAGCGATATGTCTCACTGTGTGAAGACATATCGGTCTCCTCGCTAGGATGTCCGCGACATCCTCGGGGCGCACACTGCCCTCCAGCAGAAGAATGATCTTCTGTACATTGAGCTTTTCCGCTTTAACGGAGAGCTCGATCGGCGCACGGCTGATCTTGAGCAGTCGAAGGCGGAGGTAACGACTCTCCGCTCTGCTCACCAACGGATGGAAGCCGATTACAAGTCTCTGTTGGGAGACTTGGAGAAGCACGGTATCTTCCGTGTTTCTGCGTCTCGTCGTAAGATGAAGACGAGTGATACGGCTTGAGCCGCCCAACATAGAATGTTGGGTGAAGCCGCATTGCTGTGGGAATGTCTAAGGTATAGGCATTCCCCCGAATCTCTTGGACCTTTAAAGGTCCAATGTACTTAGGAAGCAACTTCCGTGTAGGGAAGTTGCTTATTGCATGTGTAGGAAAATTGGTAGTACTTAATAATACCAATTCACCTTTCAGAAAGGAGTTTTTGTTCTTCCTTCCTTGTTTGTATGCATTTTGCTTCTGCTTATCAAAAGCAGAGGCAAGTGCATCTTTTATATAGCGTATTACAGCTTGGCGCTGTAATACGAATTCATCTATTGCTTTATCAGCAGTAGGTGCGTTGTCCTCATTGTCTGCAGCCATTGCTGCAGACACATATTCATCATATGCAGCTTCAGTTTCATTTGAAGCTGCTTCCGCTTTTACTGTACTTTCAGTAGAAGGGCAATCGTTTTGTTCACAAGTTGCAGTCGCAACTTGCGCATTGACTCGCTCAAAATTTGAGCGGGTCCCTACCCCACTTAGATTTGGCGTACCGACAAGTAAAGCTGGGGTTCGTGGATGCCTTAAGGCATTCACGTAGAACGGTTTATGATTAGTTGAAGCATGCTCCGAATTGTTAATCGCAAATTCAGTGAGTGACAGGTAGTCACTCCACTGTTCAAAGGCATGTGCGTATGATCGCAACATGTCTCCGAGAACGCGGTTAACCCGTTCCGTCTGCCCATCCGTTTCCGGATGGTCCGAAGTTGACATTTTCAACTGGGTTCCCAACAATGAGAACGTTTCTTGCCAGAAACGTCCTGTAAATGTCGGATCTCGATCCGAGACAATGTCTTCCGGCATTCCGTGCAAACGGAATACCGTATCAACGAATATCCGCGCTGTTTGAGCGGTGGTTACGTTCGCTGATACTGCAGTAAGATGTACCATCTTACTGAAATGGTCTAGAAAGACCACTATTCCGGTCTTCCGACTATTGTCGGGTTGAAGACCGAGTACGAAGTCCATTGGAATGGACTTCCAACACTCTGTCGGAACCGGCAGAGATTGCAGCGGAGCCTGTGCAGACTGCGCAGGCTTAACGCGCTGTCAAATCTCGCGAGCGCGTACGTATTTACGTTACCACTTGTACTGGTTTCGCCATTAAAAGTCACGTGCGAGAAAAGCGTATGTCTTCTCTCGACCTTGATGCCCCGAAATCGGTGCATCATGATACTCAAACATAATTTGATGTTTGAGATCATCGTCGTTTGGAACGACGATGCGACTTTCATCTTTTTGGTCTGTGCTGTAAAGCAGCAGACCATCATCGTGCAGTCGATATCGATGCACGCAAGCGCGGAGGAACTCTGGGAGCTCGTCGCGCTTCTCACTTGATTGATTACTTAAGTAATCAATCAACAGACGTGTCTCCTCGTCTGTTTTGTACGCCTCGCATACTTGTCGTATAATTGACGACGACAAAGCAGTGCAACGGATCGCGTTTGCACTGGCACCTTCGGTTACGGACGGTTTCGTCTCGTAATCGGGCCTTCGTGATAGCGCATCCGCTATCACGTTCAACTTTCCGGGTTTGTATTCAACCGTAAAGTTGTATTCAGCAAAGAATAACAGCCATCGAGCCATTCTTTGAGAACTGTGTGGTGAATTCACGGCCGTGCGTAACGACGCATGGTCCGTGTAAACCACAAACGGTCTATCTCCCAATAGATAGATCCGAAACTTAGCCAGTGCGTACTTCATGGCAAGGAGTTCCTTGTCATGCACTGGATAGTTGCGCTCGGCTGGGCGCAACTGACGCGATTGATAGCAGATTACGCGATCACGATCATCGTGATCACGCTGCATCAAATCAAAGCCGATAGCGAAATCGCTCGCGTCGCAACCGACGTGGAACGGACGCTCGTTATCGGCTATAGCCAAGACAGGCGCTTCAGTCAAGCTTTGCTTGACTGCATCAAAAGCATCTTGGCATTGGGTATCCCAATGCTATTCGACATCTTTCTTAAGTAATTGAGAAAGAGGTCGTATTAACCCAGCATAGTTGAACGAATACTTGTGCAAATATGTTGCCAACCCAAGGAACTTTCGAAGTTCCTTAACGTTGTTTGGCGTAGGCCATTCAACGATCACCCTGATCTTTTCTGGATCAGAGCTCACCCCGTTCTTGCCCACAAAACATCCAAGAACGGGTATCTCAGGTGCACCAAAGGTGCACTTCTTTAGATTTGCATAGAGCTTATGCGTAAGCATAAGCTCTAACACTCGACGTAGATGTTCCCTATGGACATCTACATCGCTTTTATCGTGTTCACCCTTACTATGGATGAACACGTCATCGAAATAACTCGGTGCGAATTCTTGCACCGGGCGTAATAGATGCGTTACGCATCTGTTAAACGTAGCAGGGGCATTTCGAAGCCCCTGTGGCATAACAAGCCACTCCCAAAGCATGCCGCTTGGGGTGATTACCGCCGTGAGAGGGATATCCTTCTCACGCATTAGGATTTGATAAAATCCATCTCTTAGATCGAGAGCACTAAAGATGGTGCTCCCGCACATGCCATCAACGATGACATCTTTTCGCGGTATCGTCGTCTGCGCCGGTACCGTCGCTGCGTTCAGCTTGTTGTAAGCGTGAACGATTCTACACCCACCTGTGGACTTTTTCACACAAAAGGTGGGGGTAGAGTGCGGTGAGATAGACTCCCGCACTTGGCCTGCTTTACGAAGAGCTTCGAAAAACTCGTCGATCGCTTTTACTTGATCACGCGGCAATGGCCGTTGCCGCGTGACACAATACTTCGTGCCTGGCACGAGGTCAATTTCATGACGGGTTCCCTTATCCTTAGGGAGATCGCTAGGTACTTCTTCTGGGAATACGTCAGCGTATTCCCGAAGTACCTCATAAAATGGGGAGTTCGCTTTAAACGACTCCCAGCTCTGCGCTTCAAAGCGCTGAACTTCGGTTTGATCATTGGGAACCTCTTTCCCAATGTTTTCACTTGTAATGTGGATATTCGTTCACGAATATCCACTACATCATCTGTTGCTACGATAATACAGATCTGTTCGATCTGATCATCGTGCAAGTTTCTCATAAACTTCTTCCCGAATAGCGCTGTAGGAGCCATCACCTCCGAACCTTCTTTCGGAGGGTGTTCCATCAACAGAGACTGGGTAGCTAATCCGGTCTCCGTTTGCGTCAAGACGTTGATCGTCTCGACGGAGCTGCCCATGCAATCAGAAGCACTCGTCTGATTGACTGCTACACGGTGATTACGATTCACCGTGTGCGAATACTCGTCATCATGGTGGCCACTGCCTACCATGGAATTTTGGCGATCAGATCTGCTCGTTTGATCGGCCGCCTTTTCTGCGACACGGTGGTCTTTATCACCCGTGTGCATGGCTAAAGCAACATGGTGGGCACTGGCCACCACGAAGTTGTGCTCACGATTGCACTCGATCGTGAGTTTACTCTCATCAACACGGATTCTTTCATCGTGTTGGAACCTTCGGTCGCACCGTGGGTGTTTCCCACTGTGGATACTATTTCATTCTCACGGTGGGTGTTTCCCACCGTGGATATCACTTCATTCTCACGGTGTGTGTTTCCCACCGTGGATATCACTTCATTCTCACGGTGGTCTTTATCACCCGTGGAATGTTTCTCTCCAACACGCAACGACTCTTCTGTTGCGTGTGGTAGTCCCTCTGGACTCTCACCAGCGGAGGTACCTTCCGCTGATCGTGTCAGAACAGACCTGGTGGCGCCATCGCTATCCACCAGACTGTCTGACGCTGCGGTTGTATCCTCTGATACAGCCGGATTACACACAGGGTGATCAGATCCTGTGGGTCCGCCGCAGTCGATCGATAGGCTAACCCAGTCGATCGAAGGTCTAAACTTGGACATCCATGGGATTTCAAGTATCACATCGAACTTGTCATCTAAATCGAGGACGATGAATTCATCCTCGAATGACAGTTCATTCAACTCGAAGCGTGTTTTAATCACACGCTTTGGAA
>CM047580.1:25322785-25335324 GCA_026184515.1 Peronosclerospora sorghi
CCCCCCCCCCCACTTAAGGTGGTTGGCCAATAATAGTTCTTATTTTGGCCAATCATAGGTGGCACTTGTTGGTCGGAATTTCTCATTCACCAACTGATTGACCATCGATGGTCAAAGCACACGGCGGCGCTCTAAAGAGCGCTGCTGAAAACATTGAAGGAGCTTCTTCCTCCACCTCAGTACTAGGTGCTGAGGTGTTGAGTGACAACGGTGACGATGTATTAGCAGCGTCAACTACGCAAAGCTCGGAAGACGTACCGTCTTCGACCACAGATGCTGCTAAGGCGGCATCTGGCAAGAAACAGGGAGATGTTGCTAATGCAACATCTCGCACGATGGCAACTTCCGAATGGCGTGTTGCCAAGAGGGCCATGTTCGGGAGTTCTGACTCCGAAAAAAGTGATGGGGATACAGCTGTCCCCACTAAAGGATCTAGCGAGTCGAAACTCGCTAGGTGCTCATCGTCTAACAGCGATGACGACTCTGGTGTCGCTGTCTTCTATGACAGCGACAATGATCATCACAGGTGGTTGCGGGAACGCAGAGCCCCACCTGGACCAAGTACTTCTCCACGTCGGGGTGATTTAACCCCAACAGCATCTTACCAACAGATAGAAATTTAAATACTTCTTTTTATGATCCTTCAGGTAGAGGTGATCCAGTATTATATCAACATTTATTTTGGTTCTTTGGTCATCCTGAAGTTTATGTTTTAATTTTACCTGCTTTTGGTATTATTAGTCAAGTTTCTGCCATTTTTGCAAGAAAAAATGTTTCTGGTTATTTAGGCATGGTTTATGCCATGTTATCTATTGGTTTATTAGGTTCAATTGTATGGGCACATTACTTATCCTATAAAACATTTAGGATTAACTTTTCAAAGTTTAATAAATATTATTTTAGGAAAACATTCTTTTTGTAAAGATTAAAAAAAAGCAAAAAAACCTTTAATTTTTTGGTCAAAATATTTTGAATCATAAAAATGGTTTTTTGTTTTATCAAAATTAAAAAACTTATTAAATTTTAAAAATAATATAAAATATTTCATTTACAAACATCTTTAATTATTTTTTTTGAAATCACTTTTCAATCAGTTGGTGTTGAAGCAGGCGGTGCTCCGCCTGCTAAAAGGGCTCGAACAGAAGCGGCGCCTGCCGCTTCTAAAGTGTATCATCGTACGGAACCACATGTTTCGTACAGAGTGGGGTTTTGGACCCCTGGCTGGTCCATTGCCCCCAACAGTGGCGGTCACCGTAAACGGGACTGCCAGTATGCGTTTTTCGATATCAACGTGCTGGATGACTGCGAAGACATCCAGTCACGTCGATTCGATGGAAGTACAGACGATAAACGTCTGTACTTTATTGACCTCTTTTTCCAGGTTCGATATTATTCGAGCCGGAAAGGGCCAAGGAATAACAGGGACGATAAAGACGCCCTGACTCAGAGTTGGAACGCTTTTGTTGACAACTACAACAAAAGCCCAGATGATTACGTGAATAAAGTTCACGTAATGCGCGAGCGCTTTTTAAAGCACTCACAAACAGGCAAAATGGAATACATCCATTATGCTTGCATCAAAGAAGGGTTAAGTGTGGTGTCCCTTCTCACCTCGTTTGCCCGCGGTGTACGCAGGGCGCTCCTCGTCTGTCAGAGGAGGAGTTGAGGGGGTACGGTGGGTTTTCCGTACCCGCCGAAATTCAGGGTTTAATTGATACCCTGAATGCATCAACACCTACTGTTGATGCTACTTCGCATTATGAGTTTGAGACTTCTTCTCAAACTCAGTCAAAAGGTCTGGGGCGTCGGCCCTCAGAACCTCAATCGGATCCCAAGAGTCGAACTCTTGGGGATATCCCAGCCAGCGTACCAAGTACTCGGTACGCTGCCCCTTCTTCGAAGGCACCGAGCGCTTCGAGATCAAGCGCTAGAGGATATATCGCTTATTCCCCTGATTATCAATCAGGGTCGCCGGAGGTTGAGAATTCCCTCGCCGTTGTTGTTGCGGAGCATGGTTCTTTGCTCCGCAAGATCGAGGAGGGTTATTCCTCCTTGAGCAGCGATATGTCTCACTGTGTGAAGACATATCGGTCTCCTCGCTAGGATGTCCGCGACATCCTCGGGGCGCACACTGCCCTCCAGCAGAAGAATGATCTTCTGTACATTGAGCTTTTCCGCTTTAACGGAGAGCTCGATCGGCGCACGGCTGATCTTGAGCAGTCGAAGGCGGAGGTAACGACTCTCCGCTCTGCTCACCAACGGATGGAAGCCGATTACAAGTCTCTGTTGGGAGACTTGGAGAAGCACGGTATCTTCCGTGTTTCTGCGTCTCGTCGTAAGATGAAGACGAGTGATACGGCTTGAGCCGCCCAACATAGAATGTTGGGTGAAGCCGCATTGCTGTGGGAATGTCTAAGGTATAGGCATTCCCCCGAATCTCTTGGACCTTTAAAGGTCCAATGTACTTAGGAAGCAACTTCCGTGTAGGGAAGTTGCTTATTGCATGTGTAGGAAAATTGGTAGTACTTAATAATACCAATTCACCTTTCAGAAAGGAGTTTTTGTTCTTCCTTCCTTGTTTGTATGCATTTTGCTTCTGCTTATCAAAAGCAGAGGCAAGTGCATCTTTTATATAGCGTATTACAGCTTGGCGCTGTAATACGAATTCATCTATTGCTTTATCAGCAGTAGGTGCGTTGTCCTCATTGTCTGCAGCCATTGCTGCAGACACATATTCATCATATGCAGCTTCAGTTTCATTTGAAGCTGCTTCCGCTTTTACTGTACTTTCAGTAGAAGGGCAATCGTTTTGTTCACAAGTTGCAGTCGCAACTTGCGCATTGACTCGCTCAAAATTTGAGCGGGTCCCTACCCCACTTAGATTTGGCGTACCGACAAGTAAAGCTGGGGTTCGTGGATGCCTTAAGGCATTCACGTAGAACGGTTTATGATTAGTTGAAGCATGCTCCGAATTGTTAATCGCAAATTCAGTGAGTGACAGGTAGTCACTCCACTGTTCAAAGGCATGTGCGTATGATCGCAACATGTCTCCGAGAACGCGGTTAACCCGTTCCGTCTGCCCATCCGTTTCCGGATGGTCCGAAGTTGACATTTTCAACTGGGTTCCCAACAATGAGAACGTTTCTTGCCAGAAACGTCCTGTAAATGTCGGATCTCGATCCGAGACAATGTCTTCCGGCATTCCGTGCAAACGGAATACCGTATCAACGAATATCCGCGCTGTTTGAGCGGTGGTTACGTTCGCTGATACTGCAGTAAGATGTACCATCTTACTGAAATGGTCTAGAAAGACCACTATTCCGGTCTTCCGACTATTGTCGGGTTGAAGACCGAGTACGAAGTCCATTGGAATGGACTTCCAACACTCTGTCGGAACCGGCAGAGATTGCAGCGGAGCCTGTGCAGACTGCGCAGGCTTAACGCGCTGTCAAATCTCGCGAGCGCGTACGTATTTACGTTACCACTTGTACTGGTTTCGCCATTAAAAGTCACGTGCGAGAAAAGCGTATGTCTTCTCTCGACCTTGATGCCCCGAAATCGGTGCATCATGATACTCAAACATAATTTGATGTTTGAGATCATCGTCGTTTGGAACGACGATGCGACTTTCATCTTTTTGGTCTGTGCTGTAAAGCAGCAGACCATCATCGTGCAGTCGATATCGATGCACGCAAGCGCGGAGGAACTCTGGGAGCTCGTCGCGCTTCTCACTTGATTGATTACTTAAGTAATCAATCAACAGACGTGTCTCCTCGTCTGTTTTGTACGCCTCGCATACTTGTCGTATAATTGACGACGACAAAGCAGTGCAACGGATCGCGTTTGCACTGGCACCTTCGGTTACGGACGGTTTCGTCTCGTAATCGGGCCTTCGTGATAGCGCATCCGCTATCACGTTCAACTTTCCGGGTTTGTATTCAACCGTAAAGTTGTATTCAGCAAAGAATAACAGCCATCGAGCCATTCTTTGAGAACTGTGTGGTGAATTCACGGCCGTGCGTAACGACGCATGGTCCGTGTAAACCACAAACGGTCTATCTCCCAATAGATAGATCCGAAACTTAGCCAGTGCGTACTTCATGGCAAGGAGTTCCTTGTCATGCACTGGATAGTTGCGCTCGGCTGGGCGCAACTGACGCGATTGATAGCAGATTACGCGATCACGATCATCGTGATCACGCTGCATCAAATCAAAGCCGATAGCGAAATCGCTCGCGTCGCAACCGACGTGGAACGGACGCTCGTTATCGGCTATAGCCAAGACAGGCGCTTCAGTCAAGCTTTGCTTGACTGCATCAAAAGCATCTTGGCATTGGGTATCCCAATGCTATTCGACATCTTTCTTAAGTAATTGAGAAAGAGGTCGTATTAACCCAGCATAGTTGAACGAATACTTGTGCAAATATGTTGCCAACCCAAGGAACTTTCGAAGTTCCTTAACGTTGTTTGGCGTAGGCCATTCAACGATCACCCTGATCTTTTCTGGATCAGAGCTCACCCCGTTCTTGCCCACAAAACATCCAAGAACGGGTATCTCAGGTGCACCAAAGGTGCACTTCTTTAGATTTGCATAGAGCTTATGCGTAAGCATAAGCTCTAACACTCGACGTAGATGTTCCCTATGGACATCTACATCGCTTTTATCGTGTTCACCCTTACTATGGATGAACACGTCATCGAAATAACTCGGTGCGAATTCTTGCACCGGGCGTAATAGATGCGTTACGCATCTGTTAAACGTAGCAGGGGCATTTCGAAGCCCCTGTGGCATAACAAGCCACTCCCAAAGCATGCCGCTTGGGGTGATTACCGCCGTGAGAGGGATATCCTTCTCACGCATTAGGATTTGATAAAATCCATCTCTTAGATCGAGAGCACTAAAGATGGTGCTCCCGCACATGCCATCAACGATGACATCTTTTCGCGGTATCGTCGTCTGCGCCGGTACCGTCGCTGCGTTCAGCTTGTTGTAAGCGTGAACGATTCTACACCCACCTGTGGACTTTTTCACACAAAAGGTGGGGGTAGAGTGCGGTGAGATAGACTCCCGCACTTGGCCTGCTTTACGAAGAGCTTCGAAAAACTCGTCGATCGCTTTTACTTGATCACGCGGCAATGGCCGTTGCCGCGTGACACAATACTTCGTGCCTGGCACGAGGTCAATTTCATGACGGGTTCCCTTATCCTTAGGGAGATCGCTAGGTACTTCTTCTGGGAATACGTCAGCGTATTCCCGAAGTACCTCATAAAATGGGGAGTTCGCTTTAAACGACTCCCAGCTCTGCGCTTCAAAGCGCTGAACTTCGGTTTGATCATTGGGAACCTCTTTCCCAATGTTTTCACTTGTAATGTGGATATTCGTTCACGAATATCCACTACATCATCTGTTGCTACGATAATACAGATCTGTTCGATCTGATCATCGTGCAAGTTTCTCATAAACTTCTTCCCGAATAGCGCTGTAGGAGCCATCACCTCCGAACCTTCTTTCGGAGGGTGTTCCATCAACAGAGACTGGGTAGCTAATCCGGTCTCCGTTTGCGTCAAGACGTTGATCGTCTCGACGGAGCTGCCCATGCAATCAGAAGCACTCGTCTGATTGACTGCTACACGGTGATTACGATTCACCGTGTGCGAATACTCGTCATCATGGTGGCCACTGCCTACCATGGAATTTTGGCGATCAGATCTGCTCGTTTGATCGGCCGCCTTTTCTGCGACACGGTGGTCTTTATCACCCGTGTGCATGGCTAAAGCAACATGGTGGGCACTGGCCACCACGAAGTTGTGCTCACGATTGCACTCGATCGTGAGTTTACTCTCATCAACACGGATTCTTTCATCGTGTTGGAACCTTCGGTCGCACCGTGGGTGTTTCCCACTGTGGATACTATTTCATTCTCACGGTGGGTGTTTCCCACCGTGGATATCACTTCATTCTCACGGTGTGTGTTTCCCACCGTGGATATCACTTCATTCTCACGGTGGTCTTTATCACCCGTGGAATGTTTCTCTCCAACACGCAACGACTCTTCTGTTGCGTGTGGTAGTCCCTCTGGACTCTCACCATCGGAGGTACCTTCCGCTGATCGTGTCAGAACAGACCTGGTGGCGCCATCGCTATCCACCAGACTGTCTGACGCTGCGGTTGTATCCTCTGATACAGCCGGATTACACACAGGGTGATCAGATCCTGTGGGTCCGCCGCAGTCGATCGATAGGCTAACCCAGTCGATCGAAGGTCTAAACTTGGACATCCATGGGATTTCAAGTATCACATCGAACTTGTCATCTAAATCGAGGACGATGAATTCATCCTCGAATGACAGTTCATTCAACTCGAAGCGTGTTTTAATCACACGCTTTGGAACAGTCACGGTTGCACCTGTTGCTAACCGGACTGACAACATACTTCGTGGGGTTTCTACCTCCACGAAGCTCAACAGCGTTATACTCTGAGTCTAACGAAATTGTTTGACGCTCCTGTGTCAAACAAAGCTCGCATGGGGACATCGCTCCCGTGCGGCTTAACCTCCAGATGATAAGAGGCTTATCATCACCCTGCACCTTTTGACAGGACATAGTCCCGTCTGGGGCTATTACCCTCACATGCCTTATGTCGGCATGTGGGATAACATTCCCAGTAGGGCGCCCCGCCCCTACTGTTGTTCTACGTTTTTTGCACCAACAGGGTGATGTCCCTGTTGGTGTCGCCGTTCAGCGGACGTTTCCGTCCGCTGACTGCGTGGCACCGGACGCGGTGCCATACACGCATGGGCAAAATTCCCCATTTTCGCGCATCGATTGCAGCGAATATTCTTCTTAAATTTCGGTTGCATCTTGTTCAAAGCAACCGCAACCGATAGGTCCATCGGCTCTGGACCTCCACCGCCCATGCTCTGGCGCGCGTGGATGTTTCTTGAGACGAAGTGTGAGATTCGTCTGCCTGACTGCTGATTAATGACATGCCGTTGCGGCATGTCAAAAGCGAAGGGCTGTTGAGACCTTCGGCTGTACCAAGCATGCGATGACGCTGATCGCATGCTGAACTCCTCACGGATGCTCATATTAATAGCATCCCTTAGAGTCTCTGGCGGGTGCCGGTAGAGACTCTGTTTGACGGGACCATCATTGAGTCCCTTCATGAAGCCAGTGACCTGCATAGCAGGGGGCACCGGCTCATACACAATATTTGACAGCAAATATTGCGTCTTCTGAGCGTAAGCTTGAAGGTCAAGCTTACCTTGCCGGAGTTCCATGAGCTCCTGCCGACTACTTAGCTCCATTTCTGGAGCTTCAAAGTTGAGCTTTAGATCAGCTTTAAATTCCTTATAAGTAAGGAACGCAGAGTCATCAGTGGCTCTGCGACTCATCGCCCATGCCCTGGCTCTGCTGCCCAGACATGTTGTGGCGAAGTACGCCTGTTGACGTTCGTCAACAATATTTTGCGCAGAGATGGCATCTTCCACCTCTGCGAACCATCTACAAAGGGTCTCACCCCCTTCTCCGGTAAAGGGCGGTACTCGCGCCTTTACCACTTCAACGCTATGCGTTGCAGGTGCAGTTGCGTTCCGCGCTGCCTCTGGCGCGGGCCGTTCTATCTTTTCTAGGTGGTTTCGCCTAAAGCGATTCACCACCTGTATCACTTCCTCCGAGGACTTACTCTGGAGGAAGGTAATGATGTCGGTCCCCATAGACCGAACCATTTCCACCGTCGCGTCTTTACTACGCAAAGAGAAGTGAGGGAAGTGTTTATTCACCACTTCCAGCGTTCTCTCTCGCTAGGCAGGCGTCATGTCTCGCGACATGATGCCGAGCGGCTCTTAATCTTCGCTCCGCTAGTTAACTAGCAGAACGGAACTTTGGTCGTTAGGACGTACCACAAAGTGCTACCAGGTGTAACAGGACTGATCCTGTTACTGGATTACACTGTGTTGTGCGAGGAAGCGCGCAATACAAGAGGGGTAGGATTAGTTGATAACAACTAATCCTATACTAAAAGTGAATATAAATATTCACTTGTTATCGAGAAAGCAAAATTAAGAGTGTTTATTTAATGGGTGGTTTAGAGGCTAATAGTATAGTAACTACCTAATTAATATAATAATATCAAGTATTAAACTAACTGTACTATTAGTTAACCTGCAAGATTCGGTATTTATACCGAATCGACTTCTTGGTAGATTATAATAACTTATAATTTCTTATTTAAATTTCAGACAACGCGTCTGAAATAAACTCTGATATTCTAACTTGAATATCAATTATGTAATGGCACCCCATTACAGTTTATCTACAAGAGAGACAAGATCGATCGTCAATAATTTTGGGAGTGGTTGATGCTGAAGAGCAAAATATACAAGGTCGAGTGTGTTCATGTTGGTGCTACGGAAGATGGAGAAGCTTAGTTCTTTAAGTATAATCTCAATAGATTTATGCATTTGTACAGAACGCCTAACGGAATGTTTCTCTTGGCTTTTTGAATTCGCAGTTTTGTACTTTTGGCTCCCTAGTGAGTAGATTCTCAAGAACGATCTTCTTTCGAGTATCCATTCATCGTTCATTCGAAATGGTCAAAATATTACATTACTTAGACGATAATAAAGGCGCTAAATGAAGACGGCGCAACACCGTCTCCTAATTAGTCGATTCAGATGCTCGAGACGCAAGCTTGTCTCTCACATCGGGGTCAAAACGACCTCAGTCACCTGCTCCGGAGTCTACTGTTAGAAAATAAGTTTAACTGTATATCCACTGTACTAAATCTTAAACTCCTGGTCTGAACACTTTTGACCAGGTAGGATCTTATGGACAGGTTGGTGTGGTGGAGCGGCTGATCAAAGTTTTTTAATCTTGATCAGGCGTTACCACGGCGCCCGGACTGCCGACCAACGAAGGGGGTCCTCCGGTTGTCCTTGACTGCTTGTGTTTCTGCTCACCTTGTGTACCCGACGGCTTCGGCGTGGGTATCTCTCCAGGTGGCGGGGATATAAACACGGCAATTCCTTGATGCAAGATTGGGGGAACTTGTAACGAGTTGACCTATGTGCTGATCAGGCGTGATCAGGTACAATCAAGCTCGAATCAGGTGTGATCAGGATTGACCAGGCTTTATCAGGCTCTAAAAGTCGTTGATCAGCTGTGATCAGGCTTTATCAGGCTCGATCAGGCGCTAAAAGTTGTTGATCAGCAGTGATCAGGTTTATCAGGCTTTATCAGGCGCTAAAAGTCGTTGATCAGCAGTGATCTGGCTTGATCAGGCTTGATCAGTCGCTAAAATACGATGATCAGGACCTCCGGCTTTTGATCAGGGGGTGATCAGAGTCGGTGATCCATTTAGTCGATTTCGTATAAGTTGGCGCGATCTGCGAGTTGTTGATCACAGAGCGCAGTTGCAGATCGATGATCTTGTGATCAGTGGAGGGGTACTTGATAAGGCAGCGGAAGTCTTCACTGCCCGATCACGGAGCCTCTAGTATTTATCAGCTAACAGAATACCCTATCAAAATGTATCCTTAGCCTAGATACACGTAGGGGGGGGCGATCAGCTACAGGCTGATCGACAGTTTCCATAAAAATCCGCCTAGAGTTCCCATGGGGCGCTTATAGCAGCCGAACTTCTAGGGGCCAAACGTGGACCAATGGGGGAAGAGGTGAGAACACCTTCTCCAAAAAAATTTTTACAAAATAACCTCTCACACAGCGGGTGGAGTTGAGGGTGAGTTCCCCAGACCTTTACGTCTGCCGGTGGACCAAAAAGTGCACTACGTGCTCCCGCCCGGGACGTAAAGGGTGTGTATGCATAAGAGAGGGAGGCTCGAACGCCTCCCCCTCGGTGATCTTATCGATCGGACGCAAAAGGAGAACTTCATTATTGCTTATATCCTAAAATCTACCAAAAAACTAATATCAGCCAATCAGAACTACCCATCCCTATGTGCTTCGTCGACCAGTCGACCTGATTTTTCCGCTTACCGTTAGTTTACCGTTAGGTAACTGTATCAGTTGTCGCGTCGTCCCAGATGTCCCTTCCATGCCCCGTCCATGCTCGCCACAGTTGCGCCAACAGTTGTACCGACTGTTGTGCCGACTACCGTCTGTTTTACCTACTATATACCGACTATGGTACCGACTATGGTACTGCAAAAATTGTAACATGCTTCACCACAGTAGTGCCCACAGTTATGCACCAATTTTATGGTACACTTCACCACATTGGCAAGTGCGCGACGGTCGATGCGCCGTGTAAGTTTCAGCTGTGTTCTCTTAAGAGATAAAAATGAAAAGTGTATTATGTAAAGTTACCTAAAGATTCAGCCATACTAAAATGCAACTTAAAAGTAACCATCAATGCATACCTAAAATATATACTTCCTTTTCATCCAATGGGGTTTCACCGACTTGTAAGGGCGCAAAAAACACAGAATGGGTACACGCACTTCCAACATCTACTACTGGGATGAACCAGAATTTTGGGAGGTGCCACGCACTTGAAGTTAATTCGGAAACTTATGCATATCTAACGTAAAAAATCTAATTTAAATAGTTAGTCATCAGACCATCCAATAACCGGTGCGATTAAAACTTGCTCACAAGAGCTCCGAAAGTTCTTCTCATTATTTTTTGTGTGATTATTTAGTTCAGCAACCTCTTATCGTCCGCGTGTAGGTTTCTATGATATTTGCATGAGATGGATGAAGCAACGTATTGCGTTTGCGCTGCTAGATTGGATTACGGGCGGTTTTGGTTCAAAATCGAGCCGTTGTGAGAATGAATCAGCTAAAACGTTCAACTTCCCGGTTATGCTCAACCATCGCCTCATTTAACGCGACGGTAATACAGATCTGTTCGATCTTAGACTCGCTCAGTTCTCCGTAAGGCCAACCAGCTAAGAGATAGAAAGCCATCATCTTCAAGCCCGATTTGTGGGGTTGTTATACAAAAGAGACTGGGTAGCTAACCGCGTCTATGTTAGCGTAAAGACTTTTATCGACTCGCTGAGCGATTGTATCCAATCAGGCGACATCACCCGATCTGTTGCCTTTGCTGCGGTTCCGTTGCTCTTTTGATGATTTTCAAACCTTGGGCTCATAACATGTAGGAATTAAATCAAGCACACAAACACACACTGGTGTTAGGCACGAGGAGATCTTATACTTCCTGTCTGAAAGCTTTGAGCAGGTATAATCTCGGAAGATAATAGAGCTTGTGCGTGACGTGCGCCACGCGGAGTCGTTCAGGTCTATAAGTCGAAAAGGGAGTAAGATGAAAAATGTATTATGTAGAGTTACCTAAATCAAATATAACCATAATAAAATGTTAAACCTGAATGTAACTTGAATATGTACCTACCCATTTTAGCCAATGGGGTTTCACCATCTTGAAAAGACGTAAAAGACAAAATGGCTTCATTTATTTCCAACGACTTCACCGCAGACAAAACTCAATCCGTGTTCACTTTCTCGATGAGTGTGAAGGAAGACGCAGGTTGTGGTGTCCTTTATCTTGTAGTGTAAATGCGCATCTGGCGGACCAGTTAGAGTCCTGCTTATGTCCTGTTTCCTGGCGTGCTATTACCAGGAAACTGTGGCAAAGTGTACCGTAAAATTGGTACAATTGTGGTTGTGATTGTGGGTGTGACTGTGGGTACAACTGTGGGTACAACTGTGGGCACAACTATCACAACTATGTGTACAACTGTGTGTACAGCTATGGGTACATGGACGGGCCATCGGATTAGAAATGGCACTAGGTACGGGTACCTAACGGTTAGCGACGGACGACAGAGAAATCAGGTTGACTGGTCGACGGAGTACATTGGAATAGGTAGTTCTGATTGGTTGATATTAGGTAATTGGTAGATTTTAGGATATAAGCACTAATAAAGTTCTCTTTTTGCGTCCAACTACTAAGGACACCTACAGGGACGACACCTAGTGCCTCCCTTCAGTAAACGCACCTCTACGTCCCGGGCGGAAGCACCTAGTGCAATTTTTGGCCCACCGGAAGGCGTAGAGTGTTGAGAACTCCACTTCAACTCCACCCGCTGTGTCAGCGGATTCTTTTGAAAAGTTTTTTTTGGGAAACTGATCGAGCAGTGCGCTCTCACTTCTTCCCCCATTGGTTCACATTTGGCCCCTAGGGGTTCGGCTGCTCTAAGCGCCCCACGGGAACTCTAGGTGGATTTTAGTGAAATTCGTCGATCATCACTTGGGAAGCGCTGATCGGCCCCCTACTCTTAAGTTTAAGCTTAGAATACATAGTATATTGGGTGTTCTATTAGCGTAATAAGCTTAAGAGGCTCGGCGATGAAGTGGTGAAGGTTTCCGCCACCTGATCAAGTACCCCTTCGCTGATCACCACAAGATCGACGATATGCAACCTGCGACCTGCGATCACCTATTTTCAACTCGCGCCAATTTGTGAGGAATCAACTATATCGATCATCGGTCCTGATCATTGCCTATTTGCGCCTGATCAAGCCTGATCAAGCCTGATTAAGCCTGATTAAGCCTGAT
>CM047580.1:25335334-25352828 GCA_026184515.1 Peronosclerospora sorghi
TGATCAAGCCTGATTAAGCCTGATCAAGCCTGATCAAGCCTGATTAATCCTGATCAATCCTGATCAAGCCTGACCAAGCCTGATCGCACTTGGTCGACTCGGTCGATTCATTACGGATTCATCCCAATCTTGCATCGGAACTTCGCGGATCTACGTCCCGTTCATCTGAAGAGCGACCCACTCCCAAACCGTCGGGTACACAAGGTGAGCAAGAAATAGGACAAGTCACAAGACAACCGGAGGACCCCCTTCGTTAGTCGGCAGTCCGGGCGCTGTGGGAACGCCTGATCGAGCCTAAAAAAACTGATCATCCGCTCGACCACAAAACTGTCTCGTCACTAAGGTGCGTGTCACTTGTATAGTAAAAGTAAAAGTAATATATATTATTTAAAGTTAAAATTAAGTAACTAATAATAACTACAAATAAAACATGAACGTGGTCCACAGTAAACTTGTTTACTCACGTATAGTCACGTTTTCAATCAACACGTATACTTGAGTTCAAGACTCCTTCCAAGGTTACCGAGGGCCATCTTCAACACAATATATCCATAGAAAATAAAACCATCACGCAGTCAGCATCAGATAGGACCAATTCGAAATATAATCCATCATTTCAATCCAATTCGACTCCTCAAACTTGCAATGCGCGGTCCATCCAATGTCTTGGTGAGTAAATCCGCCACCATCTCTTCACTTGACACGTGCCCCGGCTTCATCTTTCCTTTTATTGCGTAATCTTTAATAAATTTCAGCTTCACGTCTACGTGCTTTGCACGCACCGCTCATCTCGCTTTGTATCTGCTTAATCACAGCCTGATTGTCGACTTTCAGCACAATAGGAGCTTTCGTTTTGATTCCAATTTCTTCGAAAAGCCCTTTCAACCCCAACGCCTGTCTGCCTCCGACAGCCGAAGCAACGAACTCTGCTTCAGCAGTGGATAGACGACAGACGACTGCTTCTTGCAATTTCAGCCTGTCACAATTCCATTCAAGTAAATCGCGCTATCACTGATGCTTTTTCGATCACTCTTGTCCGCTGCAAAGTCAGCGTCGCTGTAACTCACAATCCTCAACGGCAGAGATTCATCGTCATCATGCGTAAGAGATAACTTCATATCCATTGTTCC
Source organism: Peronosclerospora sorghi (assembly GCA_026184515.1). Classification (NCBI taxonomy): domain Eukaryota; phylum Oomycota; class Peronosporomycetes; order Peronosporales; family Peronosporaceae; genus Peronosclerospora; species Peronosclerospora sorghi. The sequence goes on from CM047580.1 coordinate 25,336,465, forward strand.
TTTTGGATATCTCGCTATATGTTTCGCCATTTTAAAAAGTCCAGCAAGTCAGTGCATGGGTGTGCTTCGTTTCCCTATGAACCGCGAAAGCGATATCCAGTCGCGACACGCGGGAAATCCACAGTAAACCTTCCGACCAGTGATTGGAATGTTTTGATCGACGGCATTTTTTCACTTGTTATGCTCGGTAGTAATTCATCCAATCCATTTTTGTTTTCAAACTTCAGCACTGGTACCTTGACCGTGTTCGTATCTTTGAGGCTGTGCCTCTCAATCATCTCTGTAATCGTCTGTTCTTGGTCAATCCAGTAACCAGTTTCAACATCAACACTGTTCCTTGCACCTAGAAACTTCTCCACTCTCCCTAGATCTTTCAATTTTAGTACAATCAAATCCTCGAAAAAATCTTCCATTAACTTGGTATCTGTTTCAGGGACGAGTAAATCTTCAACGTAAACTCCAACGAGCGTACTATTTCCGTCAGTTTTCTTCACAAAGATGCAAGTGTCTGTCAAACACTGCATGAATCCACATTTGATCAGAGTATCACGTGGTAGTTCGTACCACAGCCTGTCTGCTTCTTTTAGACCGTAGAGATTCTTTTTCAGTTTTAAAACCACATCTGCTTCACTTTGAGCTCCCAATTCCGTTAATTCCTCCTTCGAAATCCTCATTCTTTGTGGTATTTGTAGGTGTATCTCGTATCCTTCTTCTGTTCCAGCCTTAGGACACGCTTGGTACGTCTCCGTGGCGCGCAGGCACTTTCCAGATCATCGCCATGATTAATATAACCTTCATATTGTTTGACTCCATTACAGTCGAGAACGTAGTAAAGAAGTATTATCTAAATATCTGCTTGTAACCGTGAGCCAAAAACCTTGCCTTGTATCGTTCCGCACTTCCATCGGCAGTTTGGTTTTATAAGCCCATTTTGTTGGTAAGGGTTTCTTTTCATCACTTCTTCTCACAATTTTCCATGTTTCAAGCTCTTCCAACGAACTCAGCTCTTTCTGCTCTGCCTCTTTCCACTGCCTTGATTGGCTACCTTGATGTGCTTCATAATAACTCCTTGGATCAGGTACAGCGGTGCACATTTCGTTTTTTTTTCTTCGCATTCTTGAGTTCTGTGACTGAAAAAGCCTTCTGTGCGTGAATTTTCCGTTATATTCTCGTTAGTCTTACTTCTTTCATCTCCAGCATCTCCTTCCAGCGAGTATTGTCTGATGCTCCTTTTTCTTCTTCTTGTCCCTGTCTCTCTCCATAGCCGCCATTTTCGCAGTCTTCTTCACCTTACGGACTGAATTCCTTCGTTGCTGCGCGGTATGCCTTCCTTCTGCTTCATCTTGAGCTTGAACGTTTCGTTCTTGGTGTTTTCTGCTCTCTTTTCTTACATTTTGCTTGATACTTTGTTCATCTTCCGCGTCATGGACGTGATCTTCTCTTTCCAGACCTGATAGACTCTTTCTGATTATCTTGTTCGACTTTTCGTCCATAGTCTCGATGTCCATTACATATCGAATAGTAATAACCACTCTATACTTCATCAGTAAAACCTTTTATCCTTTAGTTTCATCATTCTTCCCCAATATTAGTGCTCTTTATGCATTTTTCTCAAAAAAGTCTTCTTCCTTGGATCTCTCCAGACCATACAGGGTGATCCGAAACTCACGATACCCCCAAATTCGTTTGCTTGTCTGTCAGCATTCATATCGGAGAAACTTTTCCGGGATTAGATCTTGTAGGGCTTCGATTTGGTGTATAGCTCGTCCAGTATTTTAGCGGCACTCCGGATGCAAAAATCATGCATCGAACCATGTTGAATATGGTTCGATTCATCCGTTCAGCTTTACCATTTGATTCAGGGGTCCCTGGCTCCGTAACTTATCTACTTACGCCTGTGCTTTGCAAAATACGTCGACGTTCTTCAATTCACCACCTCCATCAGACCGTAAAACGCAGATTCTGCAGTTAAATTCTCGTTCAAACCATACGAGAAAATGTTCAAACATTTTTGCTGCTCGATCTTTCGATCTTGCAGCAAAAACCCTCACATAGTTCGAGAAATGATCAACGAACACCACCATGTAACGATTTCCACGTCGGTCGCGTGGGGTAATAGGACCTTTAAGGTCACTACAAATTACCCCGCCAATTCGGTCGATCGGCGAATTTGCGCCACTATCACGAGTGGTCTGCTTCGATCGGTGACCCTTTCCTTTGGCACAGGTCAGGCAATGTGGACATGAGAAATCCGTTATCTCAATGCCTGACCGTGGGTCCTTGGCTAACGTTTCGATATAGTCGTACGAAATATGTGCCATTCTCGTGTGGAAATGTTGAAGAGAGCCCTTTTGTAGGTCATTCTCACCAGTTTCCATTATTTCATTCACCTTTTCTTCAGAAAAGCTATCTGGAATGCATTTTCCAATGGTTTCGTATGCACGTGAGCCACAAATACGGAATCAAATTCTTCCACTGCAAATAAAGCTTCCTTATCAAATGTCACAGTCATTTTTGTTCCTCTGTCCTCTAATCGGCACCCTTTCTTCCTCAGTTTTCCAAGCTATCAGGTTTCTCGCTAATCTTGGTGCAAAAATACTTTAGACAGCGTAATAGTTGTATTTTCAGTGGGGTCCAGGTCGCTAACGAGCCTTACTTTGCCTATCTTCGTAACAATTGACCACCGTCAGGTAGGGTCAGGGAATATTTTCCGTCGCAAATTTCCACGTCAAATAGTGTACTTTCGTCAGACACTAAGTGACAGCTTGCTCCACTATCGAGAATCCATGAATCCTCATCAATGCTACAAGTTTTTTCCACATTTCTCGTCCCCGAATAGAAACTTTCCATAGTCGACAATGCATAATTCTTTCGACCTGCACTTTCTGACTTCCTTGGTTATTCTTCTTGAGCTGCTGCTTCCGTGTAGGACAATTTCAACTAATATGTCCTTCATTTCCACAAGAATAGCAGCAAAATATCCCTTTTACTTCACTTACTGCATTTGCAGTGAATCTTCCGCTTCTTCTCCCAACACGCTGGTCGTCGTCTATTTCTTTCGCCCAAGCAATTATTTCCTGTGCATGTTGCAGGTAATCCTGCCTATGGAGGTTGTACATCACCATTAACGGCAACTTCGATTTCGGCGCGGCATATTTTACAAGGTTTTCGAGAATTAATTTCTCGCTCGAATCGCTTTCCTTCGCAAGCGCCACCAAGTAAAGATAATGCTCGGTTCGCGAGCGTCTTGGGTCTTTTTCAGCGGCAAATAACGTTGCTGCCTGCTGATGCGAGATATGAACCCTAAATGCATTATACATTTGATCCATAACGAAAAGTAGTTGTGGCGTAATTTGCCACCGTTTTCCAATATTTGCGCGAAAGTATTTAGCTGCCACTCCATCTAAATGTTCTCCAAGTTTGTTTACTTTCATTCGCTCATCCCAAAAGAAACCAGAGGCAATTCCAGCTACTTCTAATGCCTCGTAGAACAGTAGCACCCACTGCTTAAATCCGGATCCTAGGAAAGGGTATATTTCGGCCCCCGTAAAGTTCTGCACATTCAACTTCGGTATCTTCGAACTTCTCCCTTGTGCATAGTGGTTTCCAATTGAAATTCCACCAGGATGCATTTCCTCACCCATATCGCGCATCGGATGCGGGTTTTGCGATGGTTCGGGGACCATTCGGGGTGGGGGCCCACGATACTTCACTCCTTGATCGGGTGACGCATCTCCACTAAATTCGTTCAGCGTCATTTGCTTCCCGAATGCTACATAATTCTGTATCGCGTCCTTGAAAACGATGTTTCCAGAGTCATCCGAAAGTCTTCTTGCCGAATTCGTCGTACTTGGTGGAGGAATTCTGCTAGTGTTTTTCATAACCTCGAGCTCGGCTTTTAACCTTCTAACCTCTTCTTTGAGCGCTCTTGACTCATCTTGTGAGGCTCTCATGTCTTCATCCATGGTTAATTTTACTTAAGTAAGCGAGGAAACTGGGGTAAACCCAGAAGATTGAGGATATACAGGGGCACGACCCAGGGCCGGGAGGATTGCCTCCCGACTGGACTCCTACACAGGCAACACTAACCAGTGTGGTAGGGGGGGGGGAATGCAGCAAGGCGGAGTACAACCTCACGATGAGGTTATCCCGGACAGCCAAATTTCTGATTCAGTATCGGAAGGCTCGGAGTTGTCGGAACGTTGTACCCATATTCCAGCCAATCATTTTCGGAAAAGGAAACGACTCAGGAGAAGGGTGTTGCTCCCTCAGAGATGGATGCGGGCCAAGTCTCGGCCACGCTAGAACACGGGCTGCGGGAGGCTCAAGCACGACTACCTTGGCTCCAAACATGAAAACATCTGATCCGGCAAGTTTTTGTATGCATATTCAACAAAAAACTAACCAACAAGAAACATTTTTCATTTGTGAGACCAGATCAGAAAAGACTACCAAAGGTGAATGCAAAGGAGACGGAAAAATTACTGGAACTGTATGAAATGATTATAATACAATTGTATCAGCCGTGGAAGAGATGGAGTTCACGAGTGGTAAAGGCGGTGGCGCTGTCGTGGTCATCGAAGCAATCATTGACTACCTTACTACAGCGTGAAATTGGCCAAGCCCGTATCCACATTGCGGAAACTCGGATGAGCCACCACCACCACCACTACTAAGATGGGCAGAAAAGGTCTGGGGTCGACAGCAGCAGGCGGAGCAGCACAAAAAGAAGCGCTTTCAACGCCCCTTCATGTTCTTAACGCACGTGTACTCCGCGGACACAATCAAGCGGCTGCGTTTTCTTTGTGAACAACATTTTCGTTGGCGTATGAACGAAGATTTACGTGACGGTACAGAAGATGAATGGTTGATCGTCAAAGGTCTTGCAGAAGGAATGATCATAGCACGTTCCCTGCCGCAGATCCTACGGAAGATAATGACCATGGATGATAGGCTCCGGCTAATGCAGACGATACGGGCCCAGGTATATGGCTGTCTCGTGATGGACCTTAATGGAGAAAACGAGATTAAGGATCCATTTATAAGCACTCGGAAATTGCAGGAGATTATTGCCACAGCAGCAACAGCAAAAGGTAACGGGTCAGCTTGCCTATGGGAAATGGTGGCACAGGTAACTACAATTATTTATGACAGCCGAACCATACAATCTATTTCTTCTTTCCGACCATTGAGATAGCGAGACGATATGTCGGAGTAGTTGTACCTTTCTTGAAGAAAGACCATCGCCTATCCCACATGCACAACGATGATATTGATAACCCTGGTGATACCGAGGCCACATGGAGACGACATTGTGAGGCTCAAGGGTCGGACGTACCGTTACAAGGCGTTATACAATAATTATACAGAATACCTCCAGGATCGTGGATATGACTAAGGTACATATGTTGCTCAAGCATCATATTCATTTACCATTTCATTTAGAAAACATGGACACTGGAGGACCCTTCTCCGAGACATCGACGGAATGGAGGGTGGTATGTGAATCAGCGGGATGTCCGGAAGGTATGCGCGGAAAGCTGAGAATCGCCTGGGGCGAAACGCTATTCAATATCGAGCATCCCACCATGCGGAAAAAAACAGTGCGCACGCTGCGGTCAAGCGGACCACCAAATCAGAGCCTGCACTACGGATTTGCAACAATTTCTACAGGAAAGATGCATAGTAATCACAACGAAGGAGATTGGAGAGCTCAAGGCCCCCGCACCGACTTTCACTAGTATGAAACAACTTCGGACCGAAGTAGCGGCGAATCTGATGCAGCGCAGTCAGGTAGACCATATTAGCGCAAGTCGAACAGGACAGCAGGAAGTACCGCCTAAGAAAGAACCAACTCCCGAGGTATCGGCCGTACAGTAGATAAAGAACCCGGACACTTTCACTTCGGAGGAGAAGAGCGCGAGCGTCCAACACACGGAACCAATCAAGGCTACTTGGATCACAAAGGAACCCTTACGGAGACGACAAAAGGACCATGCTTCTCACGTCAACAAAGGAGGAATCACCGTGACCATCCGAAAGAAAGGGGTGGACACACCAACAGATGAGACAGCGGGTCCAAGACAACCTGTATTGAAGTATACTTCAGGACGAGTGCTGCGGAATCGGACGAATTCGAAAGAGGTGGAGCTTGGAATGCGAGAACATACGGCCAAACAAGTGATCACTTCGACACTAGCGGCTTTGGACGATATTGAAGGTACAGTGAGATGGAATAGAGCTATACGGCAGAGTTCACGACCCCAGAGGAAGATCACCAAATTAGCCCTGGCCTTTTCAAAGATGGGGGTTACACCAGTCCGGAAAACGGCGACTGGGAACTGTCAAGCATACGCGATAGCACAGGCACTGGCGTGCTCACAGCTGGAAAAATTCCCACAGTTACTAGCACCCTTGGCCAAAAACGTGAAAGTCGGAGGCCGAACCAGAGCACTGATCGATTTTGAGATGAAATTTCCGGCCAGGTTTCGTAAACAGACATTGACAGCGTTGGGGCGTGGTCACGACAAAATGTCCGCCAAGGTTTCAGCACATGAGTTCCGGCAGTATCTGAGCGAGTATGCATTTAGTGGTTCTACCCTACAGGAAATCGTTCCGGCTACAGCATGGGGAATAAATGACACGCTAGCAAGTATTTGAGCGATGTTACAACGGGATATTTTCGCGGTAAACACATTACCAGGAGGGGTGGCTTACGGGGCGGTACGTTTCCGCCCTGATGTGCGTACCATCAATTCTCTGACGTACCAACATAGTGGTGAATACACTCTAGTACTGGATGAGTGTGTTAAAACATTCAAGGACATGAAGAAGCAGGCAGTAAACGGTACACAGCAGATGCCGTTGATTCTACACTTCGAAGAGGCGCACTACGCTGCCTGTCTGCACGAACTAAGAGGAGGAGACAGTGCCGCTGGAAAAACCACACAGGACGTAGACATGTTCTGTGAGCCGGTAGAAACCTGCGATCTAGTTTCACAGCCTCCGGAACGCCCAGATGTGCTGATGGAATCTGAATGCAAACTCACCTCGACAACACCTTCGGCACCCCATATAGTATTCAGGATCCATCACCAAGAGGGGAGGGGACCAGGATTAAAAGGTCTGAACTAGCGACTGACGGGGAGGTACAGATCAGGAAAAACGCCTGGAATAGTCTCAAGGCATATTGGACTGTCCATACACGGGTCGAATTTCCGATGGTAACAGCGACAAGACTGACATGGATGGAAGCGGCTAAGAGAGAGGCAAATCAACTATTACATTTGATAAAACCGACTCACTCGAGGAGGACCCAAGATCCTAGATCTAGTGGACGAAGCAGTGATGACCCAACTCACGGTATCTTTTCGTGAAAAGTGTTGGTACGCGGTGATAGACCTCGGGAAACGAGGGGCATGCGAAGGAATCGAGGAGGCGTGGTTCCGGGAGTGGGAAAGTCGGGTCTCCAGTGTTCCAACCTCCCAATTAAAGGCGGCCATATGAACATCTCAACAGCGTGGGAGAAGATACGTCAAGCACAGTATGGTCAGAATAAACTAATTCGGTTATGTGCGCCGAAATATACTGCAACATTGGCACGGAACATTCTTTGTGCGCATCTGTATGGGGAACAACAGGCTAAGTTACTAGGCGCAGAATTGCGGCCGATCGATTCGATCATTACATTACTCAAACGACACCATACTCTCGCGGTGACAAACGTGGAATATCGGAAATTACTCAGAAATATCGAAAGTGGAGAAGCGAGAGCATGGTGGAATCTGGTTACCTTTTTTCGTGAAACGTTAAGACACACCAAGGAGGAGGAGGTATCCACAGTGACTCAGATGTGCTCGGATGGTGGGAGCGCTAGTCGATGTTAAGGGCAGCCTGACCAAGGCACGGTTCCAGCATCCCGTTCTGCATGACCCTCTGAAAGCGGATGTATACTCATCCTTTCGATCGTTACATGAGAAGGAATATACGCAGGTGCCACCACAAGATCAACTAGTCAGGCGACCTCAGGACATATCGATCACTATCCAAATGTGAGAGGCTTCCCGGTACGTAGTTGATTGGAATGGATGCAGGCGTGGAGAGAGAGACGACTGTCGCCTGATATCATTTTCCTCCAAGAAACGCATATTGATTCGACTGAAGCGGCGGAGGAAATGACAAAAGCCTGGGATCGTATGTGGAAATATAACAGTAATTTGCAACGACTTTCTTACTGGAGCATTTCAAAAACGAAGGCGGCAGGAGTGGCGATTTTATTTCATCCTCGAATAGCGTCAGAGGCACAACCTTGGAAGACAGAGGAATTGAGTTCACGATATATAGGAGTAACTTTTCGAACATGGAGTTTGGTAAACATTTACGGCCCAACAGGAGATAATCTGGAAAAGGAATTTTTTTCACACGCTGGGAAAGATATGCCCATCGGCTGATCAACACTTAATAGTAGGCGGAAGTTTTAACTGCGTGGAAAGTCCGATGTTAGATAGGCTCGGCGGACACAGATCAGCACAGACGGAGAGTAAGGTGTTATCATCAATGGTAGAGCTATTACGATTACAAGACGTACGGTTAAGAATGACTTCAGCACTCGAAGAGATAATCCCGATAACGTCTGCGAATTTCTTACGTACTAGAGAGTAGCACAAGCTAGCCGCATAGAACGGTTTTTTCTATCCAGCGGTCTAGTGGGTTGGGTGCAATGGCTATACACGACGGAGCCAGTTCAACATTCGGACCATGAGGATCTTCAATTACATCTACGGTCTCCCCGGACAGGCACGATCACTAAACGGATTCCGACAGCGGCATACCCTTTTCGAAGTTCCAGTGTCGTTGAAGTCCAACAAGAAGTGAGGGACGCCATCCAACAGGTGACAGAAGAGTGGGAGCATCATCAGCTTCCATAGGACTGTCTAATGGTGAAGTACCGTCACGCGCTGCAAAAGACTAGGCGACAACTTAAGTACCACCGACGCAGAAGAGCCAATCGCTTGAGACGACGACTTCGAGACAGTTGTACTACACGAGATGAACTAATAGATAGTGGCATGGTTGACCGAAAAACGATCAAGTCAGGCAAGAAGGGGCGCTTTCTGCATCGGGCTTCATCAGACATTCGATGGTTATATAAACGTGTCGCAATATGGGAGAAAGACCAAACGGTGACAAAAATAAACTTTGAGAGCGAGGGGACAAGACAACCACCAGCCACAATAGCAGACAAATTTGCAGCTACCTGGGTCAGATTATTAGGAGTCCGACATAGTCGCGTTACGAAGGATAAGATGGACCCAAAAGTCCAATGTTTTCTGCGTGGAGAAGTCGTGAGGAAGGTGACGCCATCCCAAAATGATTTATTAATGCGTCGGATGGACGAAGATGACATTTTCACAGCAATCAGATCGCTGTCGCGGAACAAGTCACCGGGACTGGACGGGATAGGAAATGCATTCTACAAGGATATTTATACCGTCCTTATCGAACCGTTATTTGCTTTATTCAACAGAATCCTTGAAGGAGAGAATCCACCGGAATCATTCCTACAAGCTTTGGTAATTCCTCTTCGGAAAAATGGAGACTCGGCCAACTCGATGGATTACCGGCCTATATCCCTTCTGCAATCGAGTTATAATATATTCGCGAAGATATTAGCAACCCGACTTCAGCAATTTCTAGGGGAGATGATAGGGGTCTCCCAGCAAGGATTTGTTGCCGGGAGACGACTGCACCGAGCAGTTATCCTCATGAAGTCATTATTGCAAACGGGGCAAGATGACGTAAATCTCGCGCCTGAAGACAGTACCGCAGTCCTTTTTCTTAATTCAGCGAAAGATTATGACACTGTGGATAGACTATATCTGTATGGGACATTGAGAGCGTTTGTTTTTTTTTCAAACTTCATTGGGTTGGTGGAAGGTTACATCAAGGTACAACATCGCAGTTTAAAGTAAATGGTAATTATCAGTAAATCATGATAACCTCCAGAATACGTCAAGGTTTCCCATTGGCTCCGTATCATGATAACCTCCAGAATACGTCAAGGTTTCCCATTGGCTCGTTACTTTTCATTCTAGCGGTGGAACCATTATCGATAGCGATCCAGGAGGAGGAGTCAATCCATGGACTCAGACCGTGTCGACTGGGTACGCTCCACAAGTTTTCAGCCTTCGTTAACGATTACACGGTCTTCTTGCAACAGGCAGGATCGATAAAAAAAGTGCTACATTTGGTGGACAGCTTTGGGGAATTGTCAGGTCTGAAAGTTCAAGTACAAAAGCAAGATATTGTTTCTGAACAAGGCAATTGTCCTTCAAGACTGGCATGACATCCCTGTTTTACAATCGACAGAGACGACGAAGTACCTAGGTTACGATGTTGTATGAACGGACCTTACGGAAGTGAATTGGGCGAGGAGACTACAAATTATACGAAGACGACTTCAAGTGGCAACAATGTGCGGTACGACAGCTATGGAAAGGGTTATGCTATTGAACACCATTGCGCTGCCTGCAATCCTTTTCACGGCGAAGATTTACCCACCCCCCACCACTCCTCAGCATATCCTGCATCAACTGTTTCATATGCAGAAGCAGTTTATATGGGCGAAGACTACTGTAGGGGATACTGTACGGCATAAAATATCACCGGCGCTTCTGTATACGCCAAAAGGGGCAGAGGGGATGGACTTGATTGCGATTATACTGTCTATTCGAGTTCAACGGGTAAGAGATGCCACCTCTTGGCTAATTGAACCGCCTTCTGTATATAAACAGGCGTGGCTAAGCTGGATCCGGGTACAGCTGGATGGTAACCAACTCAGGAACCTTACTCCTCATACGCGGAGGAGGAGACAAGGATATAGTGCGTCCTCCAGAGGAAAATGGGCTGATCTACGCCAGGAACCCGGACAGTGGATGAGCCCAGATGAAGAGCAATATACCCAGCTACAGCGGTACCTTCATCGTTTACCATTCCAACTTGATTCTTTTTGGGACGGAGGTTGTATGGACTATAGGAGAGGAATACGTGATGGAAGTCGTATTACGCCAACTCTTGATTTAGCGGACCAGCCGATGCGCACTAGTTTCACACTGTTGATGGAAACCTTCTGGGGAAGCTTTGAATGGAATTCAAATCCCTGGATCATAGAAAGAAAGGTGACATGTCACGGGTGGCCAGATACAAGAAGATACGACAAGGATCAATCAATAAAATGCGGATTCGCCGTATTCCCGGAGCTGTATATGAGTGGCAGGTACAAGCCAATGAAGATAGCAGTCACGTACGACGTATCATCATTGAGTGGATGTACTGGATTATTGTTTGCTCTCCAAGGGTGGACGTGGGTAAATGTATGGGGGATTTTCCCCCTATACAGATGTATGAGCTAAGATTTATTATGCGGATATGACGTAGGAGAAGCTAGCGGACCGTTTGATAGCAGGATACGACAGGGTTGGAACGTCATCAGTGACTTTCAAGCAATCCAACAATTGGATATTATGGATTAATACCAGCGACATAAACCAAGTGGCTGTTTTACTACCACACCCTGCAAAACATGGTATACCCTGGCGTCTATGTGATGTAACGCCGATTGGGAAGATGCCCTTTCAAGTTCGAAGGGCATTGAAGCGGTTATATCATGAAGACATTTCACGCCAATTGGGACAGATCATGGAGAAATGGAAAGACAAGTGCCGAGCAGATAAATGGATGTCGGTGGTGCAGGAACAAAGTCCAAGGAAATTGTGGGAACATCGACATGTGCTGACATATTGACTTTGGGTGAACTATAGAGTGGCGACACTTCAACTCAATACTTTCACTATGGACAGTGGTACCAGTGTCTCATGTCAGGTTGACGAGAACTGTTTGACACCGGGGAAAGGGGTCACACATACTTTGTGGGGGTGTCCAAGAGCCATCAGTGTTTGGAGGTTCATCATTTCTAAATAGACAGGTGAGACTGTCAACAAAGACCAAGTGCAAAGATACGCATATGCAGTCGCGACACGGAAATCGCCGGAGATTACGTTGGAAATGAAGAGACGCATTTCTCAAGTATGTCGACGACCGGCAGAGGATGTGGAACGCCATCTCGAGCGTCTATGGTGGACACTATGCAGTGTAGCCATTACGTGTCTTTGGAATCATCGCAATATGGCTGTTTTCAGGCAGGAAAAGCGTTCCGAAGCGGAACAAGTACACCAAACATGGATAATATGCTGGAATCAGCTGAAGGCATGGGTGGCGCAGGAAATCAGAAATGGGGAGTCCCGTCTGGACGGGCTTCTACTAACACTTTGCCTCCAGTGCATGAAGGAAGAAACAAAAGCACACCACATAGATTGAGCTGGCGAAGTTGAGGAAGAGCGAAGTCCCAACCCAGACGAAGATACGAACCTGTACAAGTATATACAGAAATATTGAGTAGCTTATAGTGTTTAATCACTAAGTAGACACTTTGAATAATACTGTATCGATTGCTCTTACAACAGTACGGGAGCTGTATATAATATAGTCAAAACATATAAGTTGGCACTTAATTAATTTTGTAATGTTTTGTTTTATATTTTTATTCTAGTTCTTATTAATAAAATCTTATTAAGAAAATACAAGATATCGTTTAGAATATATCAATCACGATCGAAACTATGATACATACAGTTAGACAGCACGTAATCATGTCGCTTATACCGATTACTATATTGAATATTAACTACCTCTCACTGTAAGACTATACACGTGAATTGGAATGAGCCCTGTGAAACTTCATTGGTGGCGAAGTCGACGCGACAACTTGGGGGTTAATCCGACCTCTTCTTTGACCCAACGCCACAGTGACTGAAAAAGACCATCGTTATTGTAAACCGTGACCGTAACTGTCTTGCCATCCCCCGAAGCCGTTGGCACAACACTGGGACTTACAATCCGGCTACTCAGTGAGGATGCCGCTAAGTTATCCCGACCTTCCTTGTTTCTCGCTGCCTTTTGATTGATCTTGGTGTTCTTAGCCACAAACTGGTTTATGGCTTCGATAGTAGCCGTCGCGTTGGGGGTTTCGATCGTGAACACCCTCTTACTGTGGTGCTTGGCATGGCAAGCTGGAAGCAGAGCGACGACAATTAGCAGCAGCATTTGAACCAGACGCATACTCGTTGACTAGAGAACTTGATCAGGGGGAAGGTGGCAAATTAGGTTGTGAATGAATGACCCATGTGCCAATGTTGGGCAAGGATTACAGTCGAACTCGTGGGTAGTTCGCGTGTGCTGCTGTACTGTCTGTACATGCACACAATGCACCCCTGACTAGCAAGGGACGAAACAGAAACTGATCTCGGCACATAAACTAGCATCCCACGTCAGCCGCGTCACTTGATGCGCAATGTGTGACTGGTGTCGACGTGTTCAGGCCTTTTTGTTTCTCGAAGACCGGGTGTGGGTATACGCAAGTATAGACATGAAGAGATCCTGATCTTGGGATCGACTGGTTGGCTGGTGGGCAGAGTAGCGCAGGGTCTATCATGTATCCTGAAAAGCCACGGCAATGGCCTGATTCTCGAAATGTCTCGTATATGGTCGCACGTGTGGAAACGGATTGCGCAGTCGTGGTCGTACACATGAGACAGAGCGGTTTGTCTCAATATATGATTCGACAAGTATCACATGGTCGTCGTTTGCCACTATTATACTATTCATCGGAGAAGGTATATCATCTGTACGAATCTGCACCCAATGGAATCGGATCAAAAAGATAACCTTAACCGCACGCTACTACATCGTAGCATGATGCAATCTACTCTAGCTTTCCACCGAGATCTCGTTGTTTTTGTATCGTTAAACAACGTGAAAAAATTGAGCTCGTAGCGCTGAGGCCTTGTCAAAGGAAGGCCTTGTCAAATGAAAATACTATGTCTGAACACCGGCTCTTCTACGTTAGATATGACCTTAGAAAATTTGCCATCCATCCGACCCGGAAACAAAAGTCAAGGCAGCTTATATCAGTCCTGAATCTTATCCAATTGGTACTACTTGTACCTTCACCCAGTAGACTAGTAGTACAGTAGTAAGTACACGTAACGAATCTTATCAGCTGTTCGAGACGAGTTGCGCCTTCCGCAGATGAAAATGAAACAGCGTTGCATCTAAACAATCGAACTCATGCCTCTACGCACATCCTAAGATTGTCGAACACGCAGTTTCTCGTGCAAATGACTGCAACCTATCACGCATCCGAATGCTCTTGACGTGAGTAGCACTTGTCATATCAAGATATCATATGTTGCAGCGGTATCTCTTGTACCCTGCGGAAATTTGGACCGGGACACTTTATCCTACGTAAACTATGGGGGTACAACGACACCCCCGTCGCTCGGTATGAAAAATGGCAGAGGTGCTGCACGTCTTCAAACGAGAGTAGCTGGTATCATGTCAGATTCAAAGGTTCTGGGTACGTCCTGGATTCCACGCTCTTCATTCTTATCGAACGACTCGACATGATTGTTCGTTGACGCCACCGTTGGCGTCCATGACGTGCGTGCCATTCTTGATCGTCCACGCTCCATGTTTTTTGCGTCGAGGAACAAACACTAACCGTCAAGTAAGTGTCACCAAAACGAATCACCCGCCGTTTCTAAACTCGTCGACCACTCCATCCACACTCGTGCAACAATCAATCGCGGAAACGTCGCCACGCTCGCGTCGTGTGATCCGTTTCGTCAGGATATCGATTCTCCCAAGCCTCGTCCTCAACTTGCGTACGCCACACCATTTTCTCCATGACCACGGAGCACGTGACGGCCGTCGCGACGCTCGGCGACGTCGGCGCCGCGTACGCCGTGTACGAAAAGAACTGGCGCTGTGCCGACTGCAACCATGACAACTACGCGCGCCGCGCGCGGTGTTTCCGGTGTCGCGCGCCCAAAGTCGAGCGTCCCGACGCGTACGTCGTGGACAGCGTGGGGGACCAACACGCTTGGCGCGAAGCCCTCGATCCCGTGACGAAGCAACTCTACTACTACCATCTCGAGACGCACGCGACGCAGTGGGCCCGGCCACGCGAAATGGGCGCGGCGCCCCATGCCACGGGCTGGTTTGGCCGCGGCCAAGCCGGGCACGACGACGCCACGCGCGTCGCGGAACTCGACGCGCTCTCGCGCGCGCGCCCCGCGCGCAAGCAGCTCGAGGCCATGCCAACCGCCCACTCGCACCTCGAAGGTGCGTACGAGTATAATATCTGGTACGACAAGTACGTGGGCGACCACTGGCACGACGCGCGGGGCCAAGACGCGGCCGCCACGCGCTGTGTCCTTGCGCGCGACGCGGGCACGACCAAAGCCGATCGCGTCACGAAAGCGAATCGCGCATTCTGTCTCCACTTTGCCCGCGGCATGTGTGCCCGGGGCGCCGAGTGCAACTATTACCATCGCTTGCCCACGCTCGCGGACGAAGTGCGCATGGGGATGATGCACGACTGTTTCGGTCGGGCGCGGCATGCCACGGATCGTGACGATATGGACGGCGTGGGCAACTTTACGCGCCACGCGCGCACGTTGTACGTCGGGGGCTTGCACGCTACGAGCAGTGAGGACGACCGCCGTGGCTTGCGGGACCAGGAAGCCGCGCTCGCGACGCAGTTTGGCGAGTGGGGCGAAGTCGAAAACATCAATGTCATTGCCCGGAAAGCCATTGCGTTTGTCCGGTTTCGTCATCGTGCAAGTGCCGAGTTTGCCAAGGAAGCCATGGCCAACCAATCGTTGCAAGGCGACGACGTGCTTCATGTGCGCTGGGCGTTTGACGACCCGAATCCCGTCGCGAAACACGCGGCGGACCGCGCGGACCGCGATGCGCTCCTGGCCATGATGCACGCACGCGGGACAACGACGACGACGACCGACGCCGACGCGGCGTTTGACTACCCGGAAACGTATGCGCTGCCCGCGCCCAAGCGGCCGCGGATCGAGGGCGACGTCGTGACGTCGTATCCTGACACGGACGCGCAGTTTCCCACGGCCGACGACGACGTGGGATTGAGTTATGCAGAAGCCGCGCCCGCGGCGCACGAGGATCGACACAACAAGGAAGAAGAGTAGAGTAGGCAAACGGCATAACCTTCGATCTTTTATACGTCAAGGGAACGTACGGGAGGCAAAGACGGAGGGAGGCACGGATCGTGCAGCTTGATGTACCTGTATATATTTATACTCCTGCATCCGTCTCACGGTTTTGGATGTAACTGTACCTCACACACTCACCACTGAAGCCAAATGCCACCTTCCAAGCCTTTACGGGTATGATGTGGTCGGACAAGAGGTGGAGGTGGTCGGACAAGAGGTTGATGT
>CM047580.1:25352838-25443915 GCA_026184515.1 Peronosclerospora sorghi
GATGTGGTCGGACAAGAGGTGGAGGTGGTCGGACAAGAGGTTGATGTGGTCGGACAAAAGGTGGAGGTGGTCGGACAAGACGTTGGGGCTTGGTGGAGATGCAGCGTCGCTTGCTCGAGACACGAGACAAAGCCGTCGCGCACACTTTGGTCAGGGAAGGTCAACTGGAGCTGCCGACGCGAGGTTGCGATCGAGACAAAGCAGGCTGGATCGATGCTGGTCGGACATGGCGCTCGCGCCTCGTGGCCGCATACGATCGTACGGATCTCACGCAGCGGAATCGAACGAGCACAGCTTGGGGACGGTTTTACGGGTGCGGTCACGGCCAGGAACCGCGAGCGTCTTGTCGGGACACCACGTGGCGTCGTTGTACGACGGAGTGAACGCTTGTCCGTACGCTCGTCCGTGTCACGACGAAAGAAGCGCGTGAGGCTCTGTGCGTGCAGGAAACTTCGTTTCCAGAGCTGCGGTTGCCAGTTCAAGACGTGGCCATCGTGCGAGAACCAGAGCTTGGTACGATGCGCATGGCCTGTGCGACCATACTTGACCGCACGCAATCCTTTCCTACCGAGTTGCGTGCGTACGAGGGCTACACTGGCTTCTTGACGACGTGCGTGTTCTTCCTGTCGACGTTGTGCGAGCAATTCTGTCCCTGTTTGGATCCAAGGATGCGTACGAAGGCTGGCCATTGTTGGACGGACACGTGGGTCCACGTGCAACATCTTCGCGAGCAAGGTCTTGACGCTCGGTGGAATCGCGTCCCAGTCTTTCGATAGAAAGCGCACGTGAAAACGATGCGTGCGCAGCTGCGCGAGGGTCATGGGGAACGGCGGATACCCACACAACAAAATGTAAGTGACAACACCGAGCGAGAAGACGTCGACGGAAAAATTGTACGACTGGCCGTTCAAGATCTCGGGTGCGGCGTAGCCCGGGGTGCCACACGACTCGGTCGCGTGGTCGTTCACACTTTTGAGTTGACGTGCAAAGCCAAAGTCACACAGTTTCACCTCGTTCGTGTCCGAGAGCAGGACGTTCTCAGGCTTCACGTCACGATGGACGATGCAGTGCGTGTGGCAGTATGCAAGAGCGTCCACTAACGCTGCGGTGACAAGTTGTGCGTCCAAAAGCGAGAATTTTCCTTTTTGAACGATCCGGTCGAACAGATCGCCGCCGTGTGCGTACTCGGTGATCAAGTAGCACGTAGCATCGTCCTGAATCACTTCGTACAGCCGCATAATGTTGACATGATGAACACGCGAGAGCACCTGTACTTCATGCGCCAGCGCTGCACGATCAAGGTCGGACAGACGCCGCTTGTCGACAATCTTGCACGCATACACTTTTCCCGTCGTACGATGCTTCACTTGCTTGACGGTTGAATACGACCCTTGCCCTAGATGGGCTGTAATAGCATAGTGGCAATGAAACGCCAGGAAACTCGTACGGATCGTCACTTTAAGAGCATCCGAAGCATGTAGGGGAAGATTGCTCTTATACGTGAACTCACGAGCCTCGTTGTCCGTGTCTTCTTCAGGCTGCTCGTCACGAGTGCTCTTATGGACTTCGTCTTGGAGGGACAAGGTGAGCATGTCGTCGTCCGTGTCTGGGTCGCGATTGGGGCTGTGGACGCTGTGGGGTCGAGTGCTCTTTAACTGTTCAGGCGTCGTCCAAGTCCACACTTGTTGCATGGGTTGGACGTACGCTCGAGTCAATCGGTTGCAAAGTGTCAAGGGGAGCACAAGCGACACAGAAGCCATGGAAACGGACACACAGGGTCGTATTTTTAACCTCCTTGTGCGACGGCACAGACAGTGTGTGGTCAGCCTCCTGCTGTCCCGAAATAATAAAAAAACAGCATGTAACAGGTCTCGTGAGTGGACGCGAAGAAAGACAACCGAGCACGTTGTTTATCCGGATCGTGGCGTGGAAGAGCAAGGAGGGGCTGGGTCGGGCGGAGCGAGCACGTGCTCTACAAGTGTAGAGGGGAAAGCATGGAGACTCAGATCATGGAACGCGGCGTGATAGCGAGCAAAGGCCTCGTGAGTGGACGCGACAGCGTAGGATAGAGGCACTTCGTGGACATAGGGGGAGACCGTGACGAGAAGATGGGGTGACTGCTCGTCAAGTGTAGGATGGCGACGGTCGGTGTAAGCGGAAAAACTATGCAAACGAATACGTGAGCGATCGATGGATGTTTCAAGTGAAAACGGGTACGGAGAGAAAAAAACGTACCTATTGCCAATGATAAGGAGATGCTGGAGAGCAGGGCCCCAATTACAAGCGAGCACGTTATGATAGAGTATGTGTGCACAGTGGGGCATGAAGAAGACTGTCGGGCGACTAATGCGACGCTGAGCATGTTCATTCTCTTGAAGGACCGTAAGGTGAAAGTGTTCCGCAATGACTGCATCACTCTAACAAAGTAGAGTGTGGTTAAAGAAAATTTACGGGTCTGTTAGAGAGATGTAACGACGGTACCTTATTCATGGCGGGATCGAAAATCTCAATGGAAAGCGGAGGTGGATCGCGAGTGTCCGGTGTGGTTGTACTGACATGAGTTAATTTTTGGTCCAGCGCACGCTTTAGGGCAACGAAGAAACCTAATTGATGCAACGCATTGGACGACGCACAGAAGCTCCCGAGTCCGTAGCCAATTAACGTCAAGCCATTGGCACTTGGTGTTGTTTCGTAGTGAGAGAGAATGAGACGCAGGGCATCTTGAAGGAGCAGCGAAGGTCGTATGACGTCGATGATCGAGTGAACGCGTTGAATGAGCTGCTCTTGCGTCCCTTTCGAGACTTCCGCTACAGGTTGTACCGCTTCTTCACTAGTTGAAATGACATGGAAACGTCGATTGGATCGACCCTTTCCACGTCTCTTTCGATGCGAAACTTGCAGCCATTCTTGCTCCATAGGTGGTAGTGACGACGTGTTGGATTCATTCTAACCAATCGTTTGACATACGAGCATTTAGTATATTCGTCTCGTTGATTTTTTAACTTTAGTCATTATGGGGTAAAACAGATGACTAATTATTACTCGAAGAAGAAACGAATAAATTGGTTCATTTAAATTAGAGTGCTTTTAACGAGTGTACCCTGCACTCGAGTGCAGGTCATATGTAAACCTTTTTGTATATACCTTAACCCTAAATCCTTAGCCTCTAAACCCTAAACCCTTCTAACTAGTGCAGGTCCTATATAAACCTTTTTATGTAAGAGCCCTAACCTAAATGCTTTAAGGCCTGCACTCGTGATAAAAATCCTTTAAATTACCACTGTTATAGAAGTAAGCTGTAATAAGACAATGCATCTACTGCAATTAAAGCAGAGATGATATTTACAGCGTTAAGCTATAGAACGTTATGTTGAAGTTGAAACTGCCTTTTACTCCAGAAGGAAAAATATAAACAAAAGCTAGGAACAAAACTTTAAATTACCACTGTTAAAATAATCCACAGGAGATTTTTACCAGCGGCTACTTGAGAAAATCGTGTGTCACTCAAGTGAAATCGTAGAAACCGAAACGAACCCCAGCTATTAGTAATCAGGCGCTATAGAGAATTCAAGTGAGCCACGTTTCTAATTCCGGGTGCGCCATTTCTACCACACTCAAGTCACATTTCGATCGACTGCCTCCCGGTCACTTTTGTCGAAAATGTCTCTCCCGTCCTCTCGGTACGGCTCCTTTCGTCGCGCTCCTCTTTGACAGAGAATCCCTTCTTCTTACCTGCCTCGTGTTCCTTTGGTCTAGCCTTCCTCTAGGCAGTCGCAAGCCATCCTTCCGAGCGTCGCCCAGTGCGTCGGCGCGACTTTCCACGTCCAAAATGACACCTCCGACACCCAGTCGCCGCGCGTCGATCCAAGCCCCGAGTCCATTGAAACGACTGCAGTTTACGCGAACGACGGAACGAGATGGCGAGCCCAAAGAGCCGCCACCTCCCCCGCCGGCTCGACTCGCGCGCTCGCTCTCTTGTCTTGCTGCGACTTCCTTACGTGCGTCGTCCCCGATCCCTGAGTCGGATACGATCCGTGTCTTCGTCCGCATTCGTCCCTCCTCGTGTCCCGAGAGCTCGAAATGTCTCGTCGTGGCGCCCGACGCACGTGGCGTCACGCTCGCCCCTGCGTCGCAGCATGCGAAACGATTTACGTTCGATCGCGTCTTTGCCGACTCGTGTGACCAAGCCGACCTTTTCGACGTCACGGGCCGCGTGGCCGTGGATGATGCCATTAACGGGTACAATGGCAGTATCTTTGCGTACGGACAGACGGGGTCGGGCAAGACATTTACCATGTTGGGCAATGCCACGGACAACATCGAGACGTTGCGGCAATCGCCCGACCGCGGCCTCACGCCGCGGATCTTAGACTATCTCTTTACCCGCTTAGAGACTCTTTCAACCGAGACAACCTCGTCTCTATCGGCGTCGTCGCTCCACTATACGCTCTCGTGCTCGTATTTAGAGATTTATAATGAAAAAATCTATGATCTATTGGAACCCCGGGGGTCCACGCGCGCGCACCAGCCCAAGCATCTCCGCGAAGACTCGACCAAGCGCGTGTACGTTGACCAGTTGCGCCACGTGGACGTCACGACGGCGCACGACGCGCTGTCGTTACTGGCCCAGGGCGCTGCGGCCCGTCACGTCTCGTCCACGGACATGAATCGCGCGAGTTCGCGGTCCCACGCCGTGTTTAGTGTCCACGTGGTCGTGGCGGAACCCCGAGCGGACGGGCGGGAGCGGACGCGCCGGTCCTGCTTGCATCTCGTGGATCTTGCCGGGAGTGAGAAGCAACGACAGACGCACGTGCAGGGGCAGCGGTTGAAAGAAGCGGCGCAGATTAACAAGTCGCTCTCGGCGCTGGGGAATGTCATGATGGCGCTCGTTGACGTGAGTCACGGGCAGACGCGCCACGTGCACTATCGTGACTCGAAGCTCACGTTTCTCTTACGTGAGGCCCTGGGGGGCAACGCGCGCACGAGTCTCGTGGCAACCGTGGCGCCCGATGAAAAGTACTTTACCGAGACGCTCAGTACGTTGAAATTTGCGCAACGGGCCAAGTTGATTCAGACTCAAGCCGTGCAGAATGAAGACGACGCCGAGACGCGCGTACCGCAGCTCCAGCTTCGGATTGAGACGCTCGAGCGTGCGCTCGCTGCGTGTCAGGGGGCGCAAGGGGCGCCAGCAGAGCCGGCACCCGCCAAGCCGAATCGATGGGAACCAGCGCTCGAGGTGATGGAAAAGTTGCTCCAAGCGAGTGGGGCGTTGGCGTCGCGTGACACGGACGACGCACGGGCCGTGGAACGACGCTGTGATCGACTCGAGATGTTGCTCTATCGCATGATTTGTCGCTTTGAAGAGTATAAGGACGTGACGTATGATCCGGACCGGTTCGAGGGAGGACGTGGACGGCTATCCGGCCACGGGCGTCGTGCACGCGTCTCGATGTTGCCGACGCCGAAACGCTACGACAGTGTCAAGCGGCAGGAAGGGGACGAGGGCATGGATCCTCGCGTGAAGGAGCTCGAGCATCAGGTGAGGGAGCACGCGCGGGAGCTCGACACAACCGCGCGTCGCGTGCGGGAAGTCGAAGCGGAGAATGAATTGATGCGACAGGAATTGTGTGGGTTGTTGGAGTGGAAAGCCTTGGTGGAAGACGAGCGACGACGAGGGAGCGAGAGTAGTCCGATAGACGGTCTGTCCGCTGCGTGGGGTGGACGGCAGGGCGAGCTCGAGACCGTGGTCGAAGCGTATCGTTGGTTCTTTGATGAAGTGATGGATGTCGTGGCACGGACGACGCCGCCCGTGGTGGGTCCGTTGCGCAGTCCAACGTCGAGTTCGTCGGTTTTCACGGATACCAACTCGACGAGCTATGCGTCGGGCGAGGAAAGTGACGAGCGCGACGAGTGGAGCTCCGTGGATGGCGTGGATGGGACCGAGGACGGCGGAAATAGTGAAGTGCGACGGGTCAAGGCCCTGGGTGGGCGCTTGCGACGGCACTTGGACGTGTATCAGGACACGATGCAACGGTTAGAGAAGGAATTGCAAGCGACGCACGAGGAGCTCGAGACCGCGAGCGCCGCGACGAAATTTGCCGAGTTTCAATTGCAGCAGCTCCGGAGGCTGGACGAGGGCAAGAGTGGACGACCAGTGGACGAGAGTGGACGACTGCAGGTCGTTTAGGGAGCGCGAGGCGAGGCGAGGCGGGGTGGAGGGACATTCACTTGTTTCAGTACTTGTCAAGCGTCGACGACGAAAGTTAGTGACACGACTACCTAAAAAAGTCGTTTGCTTGATTTTCGGACGAAGGGCATGGCACACGATGGAGTGTCGAGTGCAAGACGTGGCTGCATGGGATGGCAGAGAAACGCGAGCTCGCGTGGAGAAAGAGTGGCAACGCGTGCGTCAGGAGGTGGCGGATGCGAGAAGCCATGGGGCACTTTCGTCGCCTTTGGATGCGCGCGTTAGACATTGCAATGTGTACTTAGAGAAAGGGGAACATTGGGGGATATATGTATCACTTGAAACGTTGTAAACATGCGGAAGATATAGTGTGTACAAGTGTTGTGGTCCACACGATTTGCCGCCCGTTGTTTTACGACCGACGAAAGATGATGTCGGAGCTATCAAATGTTTCATCCAACCAGTTCAGTAGCCGCTCGAGGAATCCTTTGTTCTCATAAGTTGTCACAGTGACCTCATCACCCGATGGGTTGGTCGCACTGGACACGACGGTCGTTCCTGCTGCGATGCGCCCGCCTTCTCCGGATGAAAACCCAGTCGTCGCACGCACCTCTTGTTGGACAGTAGGGGGGAGGATCACAAGAGCCCCACTGTGATGATATTTGGCATCGAGAATGAAAAATTCACCAAGCGCCAAGATCGTGGCGGTACAGTTTGGTGTACGAATCGTGACTGATTTCTTGCTCAGATGTTTGGCGCCGTCGCATCTTGTACAGAACGCGACGAGGACGAGGAGAGCTTGGATCAGACGCATAAGAGTTGAGGGAGCGTAATGTCGGCAGCAAATTGAAGAATAACGAGCGGATGGGTTTGAATTTGTATGGGTGGCGTTCGTGTCACAATCGTTAAAGACTCCTGATACAGCGGGCACACAAGATGCGAAGCCATGGATCTGCCGTGGAATTGGAACTGGATTTTTTGCGACCTTTTTACAGACTAGTACAATATAGATAAAGTCGAAACAATGCTACCTTTGAACCCTAGCAGAATTCTTTCGAATTATGCCACGGTCGTCATCGTGGTATTATTACTAAATCGAAAATATCACAATACAGAGTAGTACCAGCTTTAGTAAGTCTTGACGTCACCACACCAACAGCTCACGTCGTTTACGAATCTGTTTCAAAGGATGGAGGAGTAAAATTTGCTCCAACTGAATTTCAGTATCAATAATTGTTGATACGATGCAATTTGTCTTGGATTGGTTGTCTCTGGATTGGTAAAATGACAATTAAAATGGTACCTGTTGGACACGATTAAATGTTTTTGAAATAATTTGCAGGAGGTAAAAAAGAAACGTGTCTTGGTGATTTGAATGGTACAGATTCAGATGGCTATTGATTGGCTCACATCTTTTAAGGATTATTATTGATAAGTTCTATTCTTATAGGATTTTGATTATTCCAATGGAGGACCAAATTTTTGTTTTGTACAACGGGTGCACATTAGCCCAGCCTTTATCCGGGATGGGTATATAAGCTATTACAGTCAAAGCACATGGTCCAAGAGCAAACACCTTATCTCACCGAGATAATGAACACGAATTCAGTTTCGTCTGCGATAAAAGACCTATACCATTTCTAGACGGACCGGACTCTCAACACAATCTCAACGGCCAAGCCGGGGCCAGTCTTTACCAACTTAATTCAATAGAGAAGCTTGCTCGACAATTTTAATATTTTGTAAGACTACGAAATGGAGTCATTGCTTCCACATGTAGGTACACTCTACTACTCTACTATCCTCAAGTACCACTGGTACCGTGACGAATTCAACTCGGTTCAAGATAGAGTAGTACAATACAGCTGTCGATTTGCACTGTAATTAGCCAATTAAAATTGCGTTAAACCTCCCGTTTTCTCAAAATTGTGATATACTCCATATAGCGATAAAATTTAGCTCATCTACTTCTATAATATAAAACGGTTTTTTTCTTTCCGTCTGCTGAGGCCGTACCTAATCGAACTCCAACTGTACTATAATCTACTTCTATAATATAAAACCGTTTTTTTCTGTCCGTCTGCTGAGGCCGTACCTAATCGAATTCCTACTGTACTATAAATCGGACCTAATACATCCAATATAAAACGGGAATTTACGTATAGGGGCACGAAATCACAAAATAATTACAAGTGAGGGCACAAACCGGAAATAATTACGGATAAGGGCACAAAATTTATGCGGGATTTTCATTAGAGCCTATATATATACATATATATGTAAATAGATATAGATATAGATTAGAGCGGCGCAAAGTTTCACAACGCGACAGAATTAGGAAAACGACGCTATAAATTCGTCGCGACGTCGACGGTTGCTCATCTGCTCGTGCCATCAGCACGCTCGTCGTTGTCCAGGTTTTACTGTCCACCCCCCTGCACCATGAACCAGATCGGGTCCACGAAGCTAAAAGCGGGTTTGACTTTCAGCACAGCGGAAGACAACGTGCGATGCGATCTCTAAGTACTCGATGACAGTATCAGGTCCTTACAAGTTCGTCTGCAATAAGCCGCGTAATATAAGCGTTATTTGTGCAAGTGTAGCTGACAACAACGGGCAGGAAATGAACAAGTTCCGGAATCCAGGCCGGCATCATGTAGTTTTCGCATCACCGTTAACCGGCGAAAGGATGGTCTTTTGCATGTAACGAAATTTATTCAGCACGATCTTGCATGTCCTTCCTTAACGGAATCCTTCAAATTGCGTGGTGCAGCTCTCGCAGAATTCGCCAGACCTCTTGTACAGGACGTGAGGAAAATTACGCCTCGAGACATTATTAACCATGTCCGGTCCGAGCTGCATGATGACGCTTCATACATGGCCGCCTGGAGGAGCCGAGAGTCGCATAGGAAACGCTCAGCTGATGAATGCGTCCTCAGGTTCCAGAAGATCGCTCCCCTTTTACACGCCCTAAAAGCAGCAAATCCCGACAGCTCAACCGCCTTTAAAGTCAATAGCCAAGGATGCTTTACGCGCGCTTTCCTTTGCCTTGGTGCATGGAAAAATGCTGCGAAAAGTTGTCGCCCGATTTTTACGGTCGACGCATGCCATTCCCAGGCAACACACAAAGGTGTGTACCTTGGTATTAGCGGCGTCGAAGGCGAAGGAAAGATGGTTCCAATCGATTTTGGTATTGCTCCAAAAGATAACGCTGCCAACTGGGGTTGGTTTTGCCACTATATCGCGAACTTCATGCCGTTCATTAGCTCGACAACAGTAAATGTCATCAGCGACCGCGAGAAGGTAAGGAAATGATATGATGGCATTTATATATCTGGCTCTGCTGCTGCTGACGGAATCCCCAAATTGCCGATTAGGGCATCATTAATGGGATGGACGCGCACCTTACGAAGCCCACCATGAAGCGTGCGTCTGGTACATTGAAAAGAACGTGAATGCAAGGTTTGGGACGAAATTAAATGGAAAAATTTGGGCCGATGCGAAGGCTGTGACGATCGAGAAGTTTGTGCAGGCAATGAACGATATCATCGAGATGCACGCCGGTGCAGCGGATTACTTGCGCGCCATTCCCCCTGCAAATTGGACGTTAAGCCATGCTGCAAGCCCAAGATTTGGTGTGTTGACGTCAAACATGTCCGAATCGACAAACTCGTGGATTCTTGAAGAAAGTAACTGTGAACCGTTCGAAGCCATTGTTCAGGTTGTGCGGAAAACAGGCGTACTTCTCTTCGACCGGCGCACTGAATATAGCAATGCACCATCTCCGCTTCCTGCATCAAGTAGTCGCAAGGTCCAAAATCTCTTCGATGATGGAAGGACGCGGCAAGTATATCAGATGGACGAAACTACCTTTGAAGTCTCCAGCCGAGACGGACGCGCATTACGCGTGGTCAACTTATCCAAGAGACGCTTCACATGCAAGAAGTTTAAGCAGGAGCAATTTCCCTGTGTCCACGCATGCGCCGCCGCACGCGTCTGTCGCCGGCAGCCATTTGAATTCGTTCCCTTATCCTGTACGACGGCGGAGCTTCGTAAAGTGTATGCCAATACAGTCGTCCCAGTTTATGCAGATAGATGCATCCCTGATGGTCAAACACTTCAGCCATTTGAGCTAAAGCAGGCGGGACGTCAGCGAAAAATTCGCCTTCGCAGCCGCGGCGAAACGGCGCCGGAAGATCAAGTGGCCTGCGGTAAGTGTGGGCAGAAAGTCCACAACATTCGCACATGCGACAGACGCCATGCTGCACAGCAGAGATTAGCAAAAAGGCTTGCAGCAGCTGCATTCGCACCTGGGCAGCCTTTGACGACGCTGTCTATATATAAAATAAATTTTGTGCCCTTATCCGTAATTATTTCCGGTTTGTGCCTTCACTTGTAATTATTTTGCGATTTCGTGCCCCTATACGTAAATTCCCGAATATAAAACGAAAAGTAATCATACGTGATATCTCCACAGTCAAACACACGTTGGCGGCGAATAAGGTATCAGTTAACAGTTCGTTAAGAGAAGAAGAAGATGTCCGAAACAGGAACTTATTCAACGGGATGTATATTGAGAAGTGATTATCTGGCTAACATGAAATTATGTAACATATGTTGAAGTTATGGTAAACTTCCATCTGTGTATGGTATACATGTCTTATACGTAACAAAAAGTGTGTACTCAGAACCGAGTACTAATGCACTAGTATATATATACCAGTCGTGGTTTCACATTTTACTCAGACCGCAAATCGCAGATTCTACAGCGAAGAATTATTTATTACCAACATATTACGGTATTGGTGTCACATATTCTACGGTGCTAGAAATGATATCTATTCCTATATATGTAGACAAAGATTGACTATGGAGCGACAAAAACGATACCTTATATTAAATCTATTTAAATAATAAAAGAAGTTGTAAAAGACAAAATAAATATAATTAAATTCATATTTGATACAAAGTTTGAAAAATGTATGAACCTTGGGGCGCGCTAGAGCGAAACCAAAAAATGATAGAGCCAAACCAATCGCGCTCCCGATTTATTTTTCAGTTAAGTTACTTCCTTTTTTGTCTAGTAGCAAGCCGTCCGGTATATATTTGTATCGGTGCCACCGAAATGAGAAACTATGAGAGTGGTGGAGAGGAGCCTCACTGTGCAGTGTAATGAGTCAGGACTGGACGAGCTTCTTCAGGGAGGGCTTTCAAGTATCTACCGCACAGCTGCTACCTTAAAACGAGCAGTCGTCTTGGTTCTCGTTAAGCATCAGTAGCGTACGAACTGTTGCTGATGTACATCACGCAGTAGAGCCTGAAAACTCGGCATTCTTGTTGTACCTGGGACTAAAGGAATTCACCGCAATGGACGATCGCCAGTCGTCAGAGTACCGTGTCTTGCACGTTGGTGATAAGTTTTTGAGCCTACAAAATGGCTAATTGTCACCTGGCAAAATGCGAGCAGATCATTTGAATGATGACCCCTTTCTAATAATGCGTATGTCGTATCGAGGAGAGCAAGCAGAATCCACTTGTATTGTGCTTCAGAACGAACTCCATGCCGATCTCACGATATCTGGTTGGGTCATGTCACTTACATTATTGCAAGTATTCTGCGAAATAATGGACGTTTTCAGTGTGCTCTGGGTTGCGGACACTGAGACCTCCGACAGTAGAGTTGGTCGTACACGTGCACCTGAATCAATAAGCACATCTGCTTGGATGGAAGTACCGGAGTTTGGAATACAGATCCGTGCTCCGATACTGGAAGCGTACCTTGATGATTCTCATTGTGTAGCAAAGCTGACGATTGAGGACAGTTCCAATTCCTATTACGCTGATCCTGGAGTGGAAAATTTCAAGCTTCACCTTGGTCCCACAGAGCTAATTATACTGACGGAAGATGTCGCACTCCGGCTTGTACAAGTGGGAAATTCGGGCTTGGTTATTATCTTCGACTGCACCGACAGACAAGATGGGAGTTCAGTGGATGTGCGTTATGTGCTGACAAGTCGGCAAGAGACCGGTGTGTCATCGGTCCATCAACATATCGATTGTTCAGGTAAAGCTGGAGGCCGATCGACGGTTGGAACTGCTGTTTGCGTTAGTGGAAGCGCTGAAATATGATTGCACATCGAATGATGCGAAAGAAGAGGCGGAGGATGATAGCGCTAGTGAAGAAAAATTTGCAGGTACAGCCAGTTCGCAAGAGAATGTGTATTTGAGACACCGCGGGAGAAGGGGTGTAAATCAATCACAAACCCGTCGTTGCGTCTCCAAGGAGTCGTCTCGAGTCTTCCTTCCTCCACCAATCGGTGGAATACCTGACGCGCGGCTGCCCAACGCTCATATTCATCCGCGTGGAAACATGTCTAAAGTTGCCAAGATTTATTTTGAGTACTTGCTTGAGCACGACCGCGAGATCCTGCTTGAACTCTCGTGGTAGAGCTTTTCATGGCTTGGTGACGGGCTTTGGCGCATCGTTTGGCGTCTTGTTCGCTTGATCGGACTCTCTCTTTTTGTGGAGCTTATAGAGTGCTCGGATCACGGCAGCACAAACGTGAGCGTTGATCACTGGGGAAATACCTTTGTTGTTGGTCTGGTTTCACGTTTGGGTCTAGAGCATTGTGTTGAATATATCCAACATAATTTTCCACTCACCACTTTTCTCTAAACTTGTCATAGACGTTGTCGGCGACACAGATCACCGGTGGCTCTAAACTGCGGGCCTGTCTAAAGTTACAATCTGTTAGAACTCAGAAGGATGCGCAATAATAGGCACGGCTTGCTACTGGACAAAAAAGGAAGTAACTTAGCCGAAAAATAAATCGTGAGCGCGATTGGTTTGGCTCTATCATTTTTTGGTTTCGCTCTAGCGCGCCCCATAAACCTTATTCAATTATTTTTCTACGAAAGGTTCTTTGATCCAATACTTTTCATGTCTTGAAATATCTTGAAAACATATGATTCGATTAGTATTTTAATATGATTTCAGTCTATGCCTTTGCCGTATAATTTTCCTGTTACAAGTCCTCTACGTTTATAATGAAAAAAAAGAAATTAGAGTAAAATAATTAGTGGATAATTCAAATTCTTTATTAAAACAAAGAATTAATTCTTCCACCTTAATATTATATTTAATTAGTCTAATATTTTCTATTTTCTATAAAATACAGTCGTCCCTCGGATAACTCATAGCGTTGAAGGATGCGAAATCCGATGAGTTACCTGAGGTTATGAGTTATCCGAGTAAAGTGTTGTAATTTTTTCTTGGTAGAAAAACAACAAAACACCAACACAGGTCACCC
Source organism: Peronosclerospora sorghi (assembly GCA_026184515.1). NCBI lineage: Eukaryota > Oomycota > Peronosporomycetes > Peronosporales > Peronosporaceae > Peronosclerospora > Peronosclerospora sorghi. Next base: position 25,366,336 of record CM047580.1, read on the forward strand.
AACCCGAAACAAAACCCCAAAAAACATAAAACAAAAACAAAACAATAGAAAATCACCAGAAGTAGGAAAAAAGATGAGAAAACAAAAAAATGTATCCTCTAGTTTAAAATACACGTGTCTCACACTGCAGAGTTGTGTTCCAGGTGACTTCACTAACTTTATTCTTGCCTTAAGGCTATGTCTCAGCTACGCCTTACCAACATCCAGAGGCTTGAGATTTGCAAGCACAAAACCAAGAACCCGACCATAAGCCAGACTGCCCTTGCAGCTTGGGCTAGTAAGGAGTTTGGCATCAAGATCACCCACTCTGGTGTTTCCCTCATCCTCAGAAGCGTTCCGAGTTAAAGACATTGGGTGAGGCTGAGCTTTCCGCCAAGCGCCCACGTGTTGTCAACAACCCGCAGCTTGAAGAAGCATTGGCAGACTGCGTACTTCAGTACCAGAAAAGGTGGGTTGCTCTTAGTGGAGAGCTTATAAAAGTTAAAGAGGAAAAGTTTGCTGAGAACCTTGTCATTTCGGAAGAAAATAAATTCTCCAATGGCTTGTTGCAGCGCTTCCAGGAGCGGAACAAGCTACACAGCATTAATATCAATGGGGAGAGTGGTTCAGCAGACCAGGAGACAATTGATGCTGCCTTACCAGGATTGAGAGTAATTATAGCTCAGTATCCACTGAAAGATGTTTTCAACATGGATGAAACTGGTATGTGGATTGTTTGGTTAGTGCAGTTAAATTTGAAAGTCTTGGAAGCGTGCTAATCTTTATTTCAGGATTGTTATACAGCATGGTTCCTGAAAAGACAATTGCGCAGCAGAGCATTGAGGGACTCAAGAAAGATAAGGTAAGCCATTATTCACAGTTTCTGGCCTTCTATATTTCACTAATGACCAACTTAATTTATAATAGACCAGGATCACAATTGCCCTAACTGCGAATGCAGACGGCTCTGAGAAGCTGAAGCTGTTTTTCATTGGTAAATACAGCAAACCTCGCTGCTTTAAGCGCAAGTCTGGGTAGCAATGGGGATTCTATTATCGCCACAATAAGAAAGCGTGGATGACGGATATCCTTTTTCAGGAGTGGATGAAGCAGCTCGAAAATGATATGAAGGCAAGCAGAATTTTGATTTGTTTTTCAACAACTCTCTTGGAAGCTAAATGTATAATATTGCTAGGCCAAAAACAGGAAGATCCTACTTTTGCTGGATAATGCATCCTCTCCTGTCACCAAAGGTCTTGAGCTGGAGCATGTCTTTGTCCAGTTTCTCCCGCCCAACTGCACGTCAAAGATCCAGCCAATGGATGCAGGAATACTCTCGGTATTTAAACGGCACTACCGCCTTTTTAATCTTCTAAATTCCGTAGATCGTGATGAGCGGGGTGAGCGTGAAATCTACAAGGTTGACCAATTGACTGCTATGCAGTGGAGCAAAGCTGCGTGGGAGGAGATCTCAGCAGCAACAGTGGCAAACTCTTTTCGCCACACCAACCTGTTTGAAGAGACACCTCAGCTGGAGGTCAGTGATGAGGAGCGTGGTGTTGAGCAAGAGCTGCTTGATGCCATTCAGATGCGTCGTCTGAAGAGCCCACTGGACATCAACGACCTACTGAATCCGGTAGAGGAGGTTGACACTGCCCATGTGGAGCTTACAGATGAGGAAATCATCTTACTGGTGCAGCAGACAGAGGAGGTCGAAGAGGAACAGGATCGGGTGGAGGTGGTGGTGTAACGGGACGCTGTTTACACAGTTCCCGATAACACGGCACACACGCTTGAGCTGTAGAGGAAGACTTGGCAGTGTCCCGACTTGGAGGGACGAAGAGGGAGGAGAAGAGTGAGGAGGAGACTTGAGCAGAAAACGGCAAATTTGCAACTGAATTGAAACGAGCTTACGGTTCCTGAAACCTCTCCTTAGGATTATGCAATCTCCCTACAAATGTAGAATAAACCTTGGGTTGAATCAGGTTGAACTTGAAGCTGAGTGTGAATAATATTCTCACGGAACTTGAACTTCAAGGAGAAAGCTTGAACTTGAACTTGAGATTCTTCTCCGAAGAATCTTCTGTGTACGGGGCGTTGTGATTGGCTGAAATCAACCACATTGTACCCACAATGACACGTCGGCTTCGTCAACAGATAGTTTCCCAGCAGGAACCATCACCGTGCGCAAAGACATGTCGCAGGCAGAGAACACTCAAGAATTTTCGAGAGCATTTAGTGCGGACGTAATCAATGATAACTCCGTAAGTGTCGGTGTGTAGACATGGGTCATGTCTGTGACACCTGGCGATCTAAAACAATTAGTGGGAATCACTAATCCGTAATTGGACATCGCCATGTAAGGGCACTATTGCATAGGACCATTACATCATCCCCCCCTTAAAGCAGCGGTCACTCGCTCTTCTTTGGGTTGTCTTCGGATCACTTTTCGATTCGTGACGAAGCTCTCAAGTGACAAAGCCTCTCATGAAAAAACCGCTTTGAGCAAGCACCAGCATCGAGATCCAAAAATCTACGATGTGACTCTCATCCTCCATCGGGTGGGAGACACTGATTTCTACAAGGAAAAGTTCTTCCGATGGCGTCGGATCAACAATCGTGATGATCCGGAACAACCCTTCGCATCGAAAGTGGACTCATGGCGATCGCTCGCTCGCCTTGAGAACGAGGGCAAGATGGATCGCTTGCTTAGCAAAAACTCCAAGTCACGACAAGTCAGACCATGGCATTCGTCGCGGCAGCGTCTTTCGCGACGCTACAAGCTTGCCTCGCAGCTGCGAACCACGTCGGGAACATCAGACTCGAGATCCTGCTTCGATTCCCACGTTTCCGAACTCGGTGGATAGCCGCGCCACCGACCCCTATAGAAGCGTTGACGAGTCAACCGCTTCTCCCCGCGAGTCTGTCGGTTCTCGTGACAAACAATCGACTCCAAGATCCATCGACGCTCTCCTTGATGATCAATCAGAGGAGGTGGGGCTGAACGCGAAAACGATCGAGGGGTTCTGGAAGTGGAAGAGTGCTCATCGCGTTCGTATCGAGGCGCTGGAAATTCGCCACGATGTTATTCAAGACCGGTACGAAAGCCTCGATGACCAGCTGAAGAGTCAGGAGTCAACGATTGACTTGCTGACCGATGGTAAAACCCAGTTTTCGGCAATGGATTCTAGAATCGATCATTGGTTCTATCAAGTTCATGATGAACTCGTGCGACTCCAGAATGCTGAGAAGACCCTTGAGGCCTTCCACGAGCGTCTTCTGCGTTCCGTGGTGGAGGCAGGGGCTCTGCTAGAGGTACTTCGGAAGGAGGTACCAGTCTCTCCTTCGTGTGCAGGAAGCTGTGAAGGATAAATCCTACGACGTGCTTCAGCGCCTTTATGCCTAGAGGAGGCTCCATGACGATAAGTTGCGAACTCTTCGTAATCAAATGGAGCAACTTCAGGATCTCTTGGATCATCCACGAAGGGCTCATTAGGGTCGACTGAGCCACTCGGAAGGTAAGTCTTCAGTCTACTCACGTAAAACGTCGGGTGTAGACGCATGTCTGTAGGGATGTCTAGGGTGTAGGGATCTCCATTGCATTTCACCACCGTGAACGGTCCGATGAATCTTGGTAGAAGCTTTGATCTTCCCAAGTTGGACACTGCACATTCAGGAAGGTTTGCCGTACTAAGCAAGAAAAGATCATTGATCCTGTATGATTGCTTGTTCTTCCTTCCACTCTTGTCTGCTTGTTGTTTTGAAGATCCTGAGCCTTGGTGATTGCGTCTCGAACCCACCGCACGATCACTTGTCTCTTCTCAATGAACTCATCGAGCTGCTGCTTAACATGAATCTTCATGTCGGTCAAAGGTTACATCGAGTCAAAGTTGGCTTTGAGCTCGGAAGCAGCATTCAGGTCAAACGACTGCGGCGAATTGCCAGGAGCCATAGTCCCTCCTCCACTTAAAGTAGAGACCTCAACCACTAGTGAAGCTGGTACTCTCGGATGGAGACCGTAGTTCACGAAGAATGGGGAATGACACGTCGAGGTATGCGTGGCATTATTCAACGCAAACTCGCAAAGAGGGAGATATTCGCTCCACTCTTTGAATGTCGTAGCATAACTTCGCAAAACGTCTCCGAGGACTCGATTCACACGCTCTATTTGACCGTCCGTTTCTCGATGTGCCGCTGTTGACATGGACAACTAGGTGCCCAAAAGTCTGAACAGTGCACGCCAAAACTTCGACGTGAAACTGGTGTCGCGATCTGACACGATCTCAGTTGGCAAACCGTGCAAACGGAATACCACATTGAGGAAGACCTTTGCTGTCTTCTCGGCTGAGATCTTGTCCGAAACAGGCGCAAGATGGACAATCTTGCTGAATCGGTCCACAAACACCAGGATGCCATTCCTGCCGTGTTTGTCGCTTGGAAGTCCGAATATGAAGTCCATACTCACGGACCTCCAGTTGTCCTGAGGGACAAGCAATGAACGAAGTGGGGCCTGAGTGGAACCGGAAGGCCTCACTCGTTGTCAGATCTTGCAAGTCCTCACGTACTTGTGAACCCACTTGTACATGTGTGGCCAGTAGTAATCTCGGAAAACTGAGAAACGGCTTCTCACGTCCGAGATGGCCACCAGAGGGGCTGTCATGATACTCATACAAGAGTCGATGACGGCGACCTTTCCCGCTTCCTCGAAACGACGACTTCTCCAGCCTTATCTTCCATCCCTTCGAAACCAGAAACCCGAACAAGCGTTAAATCTCGGCATTAGTCAAACCCTTGTTCGCGAGAGGATCCATCTGGTGCTGTTCTTCAAAATTCCGAAGCAGGGACTCCCCCACGATAAAACTTCCCCCAAGAAACCTGGCGATTACCTTGACAGCTTCGTACACGCACGTAAAATCGTGGTTGGCCCCTGCGACAATCCCTTTTCGCGTCGAATTTTTGAAATCCCAGAAATCCAGTTCTGGCCGCTGCTCCAACGCCTCCATGTAATCGTCACACAGCTCTTTAAATTCTCCGGCATTGACAAGACGCTCCTCCGGGATATATTGGAATCCGACGCCGTTCAACCAGTAACACTTGTACCAATACCTACCGTTCCGGTATTTACGGTAGGTAATGGCTTTAAAGTCGTGTTGCTCTTCCTGAGGGGTTTCTTCACCATCAGACCCCTCCAAGACATACTCCAACGTGTACTGGCGCCTCTCGAGGTCGGACCTATCCAACTCCTCCTGGATCAAGAGTCTCGCGGTGGCCTTGGCCGGTCTTTCGCCGAGTGGTCGAGGGGTTTCAATTACCTCCACTCCACCGTCCTCCTCCTTGCTGTCGATATCGACCACAGGGCTCGATGCTTTCGCGGGTGGTGGCGGTACCACCCCTACATCGCTTTTCGGGCGTTCTCCTCCCGAATCCACCTCCATCTGCTCCGACTGGTTTGCCTCGGCACCCACATACATCGCTTCGGGTATCCCCCATGGACCCTGCAGCGGACTCCATCATTTCCTCGACAGCCAAGGCACCCGACTCTTCTCCTGCCGGTATGTCCGGCGCAGCCACTTGCGAACCTTGGTTTACCCCCTCCGCATCTGGCGCCAGCAACTCCAGCCGTTCATGCTTAATTTCAATGCTGATCGTCTGCTCAAAGTTGGGAGGGAGCGCGAGCGGAACGGCCGGTGCACGAACCTCCAACAAGACCACATCTTCATCTAGACCTCTACTTGGATCCGCGAAGTCGAGGGGTTCCTCCGCCTTTTCTTCAAGCGATAAGCTGGCCATCAATAACCGCTCGTTGTTGGCGGCGATCGCGGCCCTTCGTAGCGCCTTCGCTTCCTCTCGCGTTCGAGGCGACGACGGGACAAGGACTCCAACATCTTCCTGGGAAGCACACAGGGCCTACACAGCCGCCTCTGGCGACCCCTCCGGCCGTCCGCTGCTCTCCGAATCCACTGGAGCACGCGCTTCGCCGTCACCAGGTACTCCCTAGCAAGCTCTGATCGCCCCCGATTACGTTGCCCGCTCACGTCGGTCGCACTGAAGCCCTTACGGACCCCCGCTCGTTCCAACCGTCCCACCTTCGGCGTAGGCCGGTGCTGTCAAGGTGGCACTCAGGCCGACTAGGGAACCCGTGGCGTTGGCGTTTTCGCTGCTCATGACCTACCCACAAGACATTCTTCTCAGTTCACGTTTAAGCAACACAATCTCAAGTTCCATTGCTAATGTTGCACTTACCTCGCTTAAGTTGCGCGGATCTCGTTTAAGTTGCGCTGGAGCCTCTCTTAAGTCGGGTTGTGCTCCACCTGGAAAATTCTCAAATGACGAGTTCCAAGCCTCGCGCAGCCACCCATTTTGGAGCAACCTTCAAGTCACCTTGAGATACCTCCGAAACTTGATGAACCTCTATAACTTGGATACCTCTCAAACTTTATATCTCTGAAAGTGGAAATCAGGCCTTTTGACCTGTCAAAATGTATATGTACTTTTTGTACATGTACTTTTTTTGTACAAGTACAAAAAAGGACATTTTCAAGAGAACCAAGGCCGCAAGTATAGGCAACGTGTATAACATTCGACAGCATTTTTTACGCTCTTTAAAGTATAATGAATTATTATTAAACAAGAGTCGATGACGCACGCCTTCATCGCTGGGAAAACAGCTCGTGCTGAATCCCCGTTCTCAACCGCGTAGTACAACAACCCGTTGCGTACGTGGAAGCGGTGGACACGCGACCTTGTTCGTGCTGGCAGACCTTGCAGCGCCTTTTTGGAGGGGTCCTTGAAATACTTGAGCAAGTCCTGACAGGTCTCGTCAGACCTGTAACCCTCGACAATGACTTCACGCAATATAGTCGTAGCTTGAACATCAACTGCTTGAACATCTTCACAGAGACGACACGCTTCGTCGGAATCCTCATTCTTGGTCTTGGGCTCGTATTCCGGACGTCTTGATAAACGTTGGCCAAGATGTTCATCTTGCCTGGCTTGTAGTGCACAACAAAGTTGTACTCCGCAAAGAAGGAGAGCCATATCGTCATTCTTTGGGAAAAGTGAGGAGTCTTCACTGCAGTCCGCAGCGACGCATGATATGTGTAGATTGCGAAGCGTTCTTCACCAAGCAAGTAGACACGGAACTTGACTAAGGAGTATTTCATCGCAAGAAGTTCCTTATCATGCACTGGGTAGTTCCGTTCTGCGGGTCGGAGTTGTCGTGACTGATATGACACAACTCGTTCTCGACCCTCATCGTCGTGTTGCATCAAAGCGCAACCGATTGCATAGTCGCTTGAATCACAGACGACGTGGAACGGCTTGTCGTGATTTGGAAGAGCCAACACAGGAGCTTTACGAAGACTCCTATTGACTTCTTTGAATGCCGCTTGGTGATCATCCAAACGACTTTAACACGCACAGCTTGCGAAGTAGTAAGCATACATGTTTGTTGGCTGGTAATCAGAATAAAACTGCGACATCAAAAAAGCAAACATGCAGTAGGGCTAGGGCGCGCTAGTGGATGGGTTGTTCCACATGCCAACATTGGACATGTCTAAATGATTGCTACAATTTCCCGTACAGGAAGGCAGGGTGATGCAAAGTAGTCATCACCATGAAGGTTAAACCGCATGGACCATGCGTTCATTGTTTGATACCGGCGCATCAAACAGCACAAAATTTAGCGTCGTTAAACTTTGGGAGGTAAAAACACCACGAACCATTTTGTCAGTCCGGTTAGCAAAATATGCAACCGTGCCTATGCCAGATAAGTGATACGAACACGCATGGAAGTGGACGAACTATCGTTCGGGATAAATTCATCGTCCTCAAACTTGATGACAAATTCGATGATATCTTGGGAATCTAATGACTATCCAAGCGTAAATAGGCGATTAACTGGGACTGATCGTCATATGAGCAATTCATTTGTGTCAGTGGATACACTAGCACCGTCACACAGACTAGTTGGTAGCGATGGTACCACCCGACCATTGCAACATAGTGTACATCGGTTGACTATAGTCCAGTATACTTACTCACAAAGCAGAAGAACAGCTGTGTGAATTGTTCGACACGGAAGATAAAGACTCATGTTGGAGCTCATGACTGACAACGATCGTCGTGTGGAAGTCAGAATCATCGCTAACGTAAAGAGGAACTGTTCACGGGCAGAATGTAACACCGTGGTAGGCAGTACCCCCGCTAGGATCGTAAGTTTACCACAGTAGGTAGTGGCCAGCGAGAGGGAGAAACAAGTCATTCTGCAACTATCACGTGCGACGCCAAGGACAGGGCCTATCAGACCTGACTACGAAAACATTAGACGTCCTACCGCAAACTGAGACTAGATTAACTACCTAGTTTCTCAAGCTCGGTAACCCTCCTAATTTGGTTCGGACAAATAATGGATGTTCTACACTCTGGGCTGGAAAAAAATTGTAAGGATTTACGCATGATCAAACATATCTGTATTGTCGTTGCGTACGATGAAACCGTTGATATTGAGGAGCAAATATATATGTTACAAGAACGTGAGATAGGAACCAAGTGCATTCCCGACAAAATAGAGCGCTTTGAAGCACGAGTTGGGAGTCGCTTAAGGTGACATCCCCTTATTACGATGTGCATTAAAAATGCGCTTACGTATTTCCAGAAGTAGTTCCATGCGAACTCCCACACTACAAAGGGCCACGACATAAGATAGAGGCGGGTAGTATTGTCACGCAGCAATGGCCTTTACTGCATGATCAGGTCAAAGAAAATTGGCGAGCGCATTGAAGCCGTCGTAGGTCAGCTCATATGCGGGATTCTACTTAAACGCATTCCAGCTTCACCTTCCGTGTGAAGACGTGCACAGGAGACTGACGGACTGTTTATACTCATAGTGAGCTGAACGTGGATACGGTACCCGCGCAACGTCCATACCCAAAAATGGTGTCTCCATTGATAGCATGCGCGGGAGCACCGTCTTTAGGGATATCGATGTGAAAGGTGGATTTTATAAAATCTTATACGTGAGAAGGATGACCCTGTCACACCCCAATCCCTGGTATCAAAAAGGGTTTGAAGAAGGCCCGTGCGACACTAATATATGCGTTAGTCATCAGTTAAGTCCGGTGCTGGAATTTGTACCGAGTGCTATCGATAACGTATTCATACACAGTTGAACATGGAAAGAATGACACATATATGCAAAAAGGGTACCTACACAAAGTGTTAGAGCTCATGCGCACGCATGTGCTCTATGAAAATATGAAAATGTCCCTTCGCTGATCTGAAATACCTGTTCTTGGCTGTTTCATTCCAAGAACGGAATTTTCCCTGATCCAAGTAAGATCAGGGTGATAGTTGAATCACCACCGCAAAATTTTTAAGGAGATTGCGAAGTTCATTAGATTCGTAGCATATCTGCATTGATACACATGTAATAATGCAGGCATACTACGACCTCTTTCGCACTTGATCAAGAAGGAGCTGAATGACGTTGCTATTCCCAATACAAAGAAGCATTGATGCGGTCAGGAAATGATGACGTTGCTAGCCGACAATAATTGTCCATTTCACATCTTTTGTGACGCAAGAAATTTTTCAATCGGCTTTGCACTGATGCAACTCAATCATGATGTTAACAATTGCGTTATCTCTCTCCACGTGAAGCGAGACAAAATTTATGCTGACAGACATTTCTGGAAAGGCAGAATCTGCCAGAAATGCTGGCGATTTATCGGAAGGGAATGATGATATGTGGAAACATGACAGTATAGCGAGTCTTCATCTCGTGGCTGAGGAAGATTTATTGGACAAAGCAAGGTGATGTGACGATGAAGGTGATATAATCTTGTCGGATGCTTGCACACTAAGAGCAACGAAAGTGGCCATAGTAACATTGGGAGTATATTGACCGAAATGTACTTCGTCCAGAAATTATCCTATAATTGGGTTTCCTTTAGTATTATGAAGCGGAATGTCGCTTATCTGTACGAAAAAGTACCATCAAATGGAAGATACGCTAATAATGAATTTTCTTCCGTGTTGATTCAATTTGTTCTATTTTGGTGGCGAAGTTACTTTCGTTAAGGACTGATGTAATGTAGCAACCGAGGAGCAGAAAATAATGTCCAGGTACGGACCTATATCATTTTCATACACTCTAGGACATCTGGCTTACAATCAGACCAACATATGCAAGTCAGGCATCAAGATCAAGGACGATTCACGTCTGAAATGCTTCACCTGCACTGAGAATAATATGGGGTCAAGATCGTGGCAGCAGGGAAGGACTCAGAGATAAATTCGCCAATCAATCGCGTGGACCATAGATACTATTACCTTGCAATTGACGTGTAAATGTTTTCTTAATTGCATTTGGGGATCATTCCTCAAAACTACGTGCAAGTGTTTCCTACTCCTACGATGAAGAGGGTGAAAAGAATGTTTGAACACATTCTCGTCATGGTTTCAAAAAGATTTTAATTGTAGAATTCACGTTCTACGTACTGAAGGTGGTAGAAAATTCTTATATAGAGGATTTGTTTTGTAAGCAAAATAAGTGTTCGACGACAGATTACTGAAGCGGATACCACTACTTCTAATCATATTGCATAAAACATGAACCGAACAATTTTCAAAATGGTTTGGTTTTATGATCTCTCTATCGGGAGTTCCGTTGATGTATTGAGCTGAATGGGTGAGTATACGACGTACATACTCAAAAGGGGGAACCCTGAAAGAGTTCCATAACAAGACAAGCTGAACGATATTGCGGTTTTGGGATCCCCACCTATGGTTAAAAGGTTTGATTCTTGGTAAAACCGAAAGGATACCAAGTTTGAGCAATGATATATTCAACTTATGTATTATTGGTTCTTATTATTTAGTCGATTCCCATTTACCTCCTCAACTTTCATCTAAGGCTTTTTAAAATTGAGGGTGACACCTGTTTATCAATGGAGTTTTATTCAAAAGCAATAACGCTCGACTCTGAAACAGAAATAACGGTAAAGACTGCGGCTGTCCTAAGGTGCTGATGAGAGCAGGATCTTCACTTTAGCGTCCTATGCTGAGACGTCGAGTAAAAAGGATATTACACTTGTTGATGTGTTGTTTTTTCCATTTGCGTAAATCTGAGAAACCGTGATTCGTAGATGTCGATATTAGTCTTGAATATACTGAATTGTCTAACTTAAACTTTGTCTCAACCCAGTATCCGTTAGCGACGAAAACATCACTTCAAGACATCTCGTAGACAGTAGATGAAGATAAACAACTCAGGGACTTGCTCAATTGAATGGGTATTAAGAATGTTTATATTTCCTAACATGTAATATGCACGGGACTATGTGTTGAATCTAATTCCGTTACTATAGCGGCTACGTAAATAACACTATTTATAAGTACCCCATTTTAGCACCAAGACGATACAAAATTAGCATTGCTAAAAATGATAGTTACCTTAGTACCGTGTGCCATGTATACCGGTACAATGTGCATGCTTTCAACAATACTCAACCAGGAGTTGCTAATAAAGCGCCTAAGTCTACCCAAAGGAAATATGACATGAACTGACTACTATTATATAGGGCCTGCGGAATAGAGCGATGTTAGGCTGATGCCGAGTCTGTTTGAGAAGGAGAGCGCTCTGTTAGCCCTGTTCATCGCAAGTCCCAGGAAGGGCTCTACGCCTAACATTGGCTCCGCCTGAAAAGAAATACTGCTTAGAAATGCTCCCAGCAACTTCAATGTGGAGAGGTTTGGGTGATAGATGCTACAAAATTTCCGAAGATTACCTGCGCAAAGTGCAAACAATGCGCAAGTGCTACCTAAAATAGGCAATGGAGTGGTTACACCTCGTCTGAACTGACGTGGGAATGACTTGCGGTGTCCGTGAATTATTAAGTACACTCGTTGACTAAAGAGTGCGCAACACATTACCGAAAAGGGATTCGAGCAGTTGCTGTGGGTATCTCACTTGCAAAGTGGATGGAGGACGTGCTTAACGCGTAGAGACCTAGTGCGACTAATAGAACTAATTTTTAATTCTAGCAGAAGCCTAATTTTCGAATACTTCCAAGAGATTGGTCTATCAGCCCTGAAATCTTCGAGCACTTCCCATAGTCAAGCTCTTAGGAGTAACATAGTCAGCATCCCAATTATTATTGCACGGGGATGAAACCAAGCCAGCTAGAGGTGGCCCTCGAATCATCTACCAATAAACCCAATGGAGCTGAGATGGATTCGACTTACGTGCTTGAACGAAAACCGAATACTGGTTTATTTATTCGTGAATCCAATGTGCACCACACTAAATCAAGTAATCAACCTAAAACAATATACCATAAGATCCCACCACATGATTTGCTGATTACATTCCGTAGAACAGTATTGCAACCTGACCATCCCTGCGGTTTGGCGACTCGTAGTCGAGCTTAAGCTTGGCTGCGCGGAGCTTACTATCACAGCAGTAGTTGTGTTGGAAAGCAAGGTCAAGTCGCGGTATTGCGGTTTTCCAAGGATTTAGCATCGACGCACAAAAGTCGAAAATAGGTGTAAACAAATTGCATTTTGTGTGACGGACTAAAATAGTCCAGTCTAAATATATCACTTTTACATTTTCTTCTTACAGTTAACTAACGTTAACTACGCGCCCGTTTTCTTTGTGCGCATAGTTTCTTTGGCATTATAGGTAGTGGTAGAGAGGGGCAAGAGTCATACCGCGGTGGATCCAGTTTCGTGTTAGTGGATACGTGCGATTATAGTTCAGTTACTGTGGATAAGTGCTGGGCTGGAGGATTACTCATACACAAGTGAAGGCATACTTTGATCAAGTGATTTTTAACGCATTTTGCACTACGATTACGCTATGGATAAGAGCAAAGGAGCTCAACAACAGGTTATGAGCCCAAGTAAGGATCGTGAAGACAGCGAGGAAAAGTTTGCTGTCATTAATGAGAATGTAGGGTCGGCTGACGTCTTGGCAGCCATCCGCGAGCTCCAGACCGGCTGGGAAAGATGGAAAGTTATCGTGGTGCATTGTCTGATGGGGGTGGTGTGTATCACACCCCCAAAGGAGACACCAAGATAAGCATGGCTTCATTGGAAGGAAGTCATGAGGAGAAGGTTGCGTATAAAGGAGGCAACCCAGCAGCGATGAGCTTTAGGCATCTGAGCAAGGCCGGTGCGAATTGTTTTGATCGAGGTGGCGCAGCAGGAGCCGGACAGATCGTTGGCCAAGCGGGGATCCCAAAACACGGGTACGCACACCCGGGGGTCAATGCAGATGAGGGGCAAGCTGCACACGCGCTTGTAATGCGGACGCCCTCACCGAAGCAGAGCAAGCTGCAAATTAGAGTCTTCGACGGTACAGAGGTGTACCGGGGACTGAGGTCGGGTTTTCACCCGTGGGGCAGAAAGGTTTTGCGCCAGATAGGTATCGCTGAAGCAGCGTGTGGGTTCCCATGGAGTGAAGACGTTAAATTCAATCTTCTGGGACATTACCTATCTTGTACGGCGGAAAGCTACTACAACCGCCAGGTTGAAACGTGGTGGAGTGAGACTCCCGCGTTGTGGTATGTTATGGACAAGATGCTGACGACGTTCCATACGCAGCTGACGCCGGCTCAAGCGATGAAGTTATTTTTAGCGAGTAAATGTTATACAAGATCCTTGCCGGAGCACTACTTGTATTTGTTAGCAGTGGCGGAAGCGGTAGGAGGGCGTGCGGATGCTCTGGTGCTTGATAATGTTATTTATCATGCAGCACCAGAGATGAATCAAGTTTTGATGTCAAGATATGATTACACTCGCGTGGACTATCTACGGCAGGCTGAAGAGCTCTGTCAGATCGAGCAGGCGCAGTGGAACATGAAGGAAACATACCAAGGACGGCGACACGAGGTACAGTGAACGTCGTAGCAGAAAGGAAGGACAAGTCAAGAAAGTGTTACGTATGTGGAGATGCGGGACATTTGAAGTGGAATTGTCCGAAGAAGGGTGGCAATAATGTGGATTGTCGCTTACGATTACTGGAGATTACGCTAACGCTTTGAGTAATAAGTGGATTTTGGATAGCGGTGCAAGTATGCACCTGACGAACGATTCAACCTTCCTACGGAATACAGAACCAGTGGATGGTGTGTGTTATCAAGCTGATGGTAAGAAGCTGAAGGTTGTGATGAAAGGGGTTTTGAAGGTGTACGCGCGGTGCGGCGGAGTCGAAAGACTTATCAAGATTGAAAATGTGTATAACGTGGAGAATTTGGCGCGTAACATTTTATCGTATGGACTCTTAGAAGAGAAGGGCTGGGAGTTGGCTTACGTGAATAGTAGGCGGTTGATACAGTACCAAGCGACCGGAGAAAGCATTTTGGGTGTCGAGAAGGTGAACAAGTTCCTGACAGTCGATGTGCGTCTGACACATAATATCAAGAACATCGAGACTCTGGACGACACGCAGAATGAGCAGTTACGGCGTCTATTTACAAAATATGGAGGTGCAGATTTAGAAGGAGCACCAGTATCAAGTGAAGAGCAAGATGAAGAAGTTCAAGAAACACAAGCCAGCAAAAAGGAGACCAAGAGAGTCAAGAATAAGAAGTCATGGCTCAAGAGAGCGGCACATGACAAGAGAATACGCCAAGATGAGTGCTGAAACAAGTGATGACCAGAAACAAGAAGACAATGCTGGAGAGGATGACAACGGCGTGGTGAATATGATTACGGAAATGGATCCGCGTAATTTTTCGGCTATGAAGAGCAAGCACAAATATGAATGGAGTGAAGCGATTAAAACGGAGATAATGGCGTTAGAAATGAATGAAGTGTGGGATGTGACAAAGAGACCAAGTGGATGCAGGCCGTTACACACCAAATGGGTGTTCAAGACCAAGACTGACGCGCGGCAGCGTGGAGCGTTATAAAGCACGTCTAGTCGCGTGCGGCACCGAACAACGCTTTGGAGTGGATTATGGACTCACGTTTGCGGCTGTAATGGACATGGGGACAGTGAAGATCATCCTGGCTTTGGCAAGAAGATGGAATGTAAGAGCCAAGCATGGAGATACCCCGAACGCGTACGTCAAGGCGCTCGAAGGGGAACATGATATTTACTTATATATACCAAGAGGTATGGAGTTCACGAAACAAGATTTCAAGAAACTCAAGGTGGAAGAAGTAAACGATCTGGTGATGAAGTTGAAGAAGACCTCGTATGGCCTAAAGCAGCAGGTCGACTCTGGAACAGGCTTTTGCACGACAAGTAGATTAAGTTGAATTTCTCGCAGAGTTACACGGATTTATGTTTGTATTTCAAGCGACGTGGAGTTGATATGATTTTGGTCGGAGTTTACGTGGATGATTTGTTGGTGACGGGAGCGCAAGAAGATTTGGTAACGACATTTTTTAATGACATGAAGGTGTTAGACATCAAGGATTTGGGTGAAGGTCCAAGTTTCTAGGAATGCGGGTGACTTATGAAGAAGAAGGAGGTTATTACCTCGACCAAGAAGTCATGATTAAGTGTCTCATTGACGAATATGGTTTGAAGGATGCCAATGCAGTGAAGACACCAATTGGAGGAAATCACGAGGACATGTGTATGGAGAATCAAGTGGATCTGCCGGTCAAGCCTAGTGACGGATCGCCTGCAGTGAGGGATTTCCAGTCACTTGTGGGATCCCTCATGTGGATTGCGAGATGTACTAGGCCTGACATAGTGTACGCGGTACACAGGGCGACCAGGCAGACGCATGCGCCAAGGATGACGGAATGGATTTTGGCTAAAAGGATTTTGCGGTACTTGAAGGGGACATTCAAAATTAGGCTAAAAATGGAGCAGTCGATGGAAGTCGATGTGCAAGATGGATTACAGCTAGCTGCATACAGTGATGCAGACTACGCGGGATGTAAGGAACAGAATGTAAGAGGGTTACATTTGGTTACATTTGGTTTTGTTGTGTCCTTAAGTACACGACGGTTGAGGTCAAGTATTGACCGGTCCGAAAGGTTGGGACCTATTTGTTATTTTAACCAATCAGGGCAGGAGCCCTTGGTGGAGGAGTGGCAGCCTGCCACGTGTTGGTACAAAGTGGTGTACATTACATTTCAGCTAGGTACGAATTGAGTAAGTTCTACTTAGTATTACATATAGTTCACATTAGTTTAATTAATTTAGGCTAATTACATATTAAATATACATTCAGTTTACAAAATACACTAAAGACTGCTAGGCGCACGACATCGACCGGTCTCGCGCGCAGTGAGTGTTGTAGTGAAAGGGAATACCTTCCCTTAACTCCCCCCATTCTAAGGGAAGCCTTGCTTCAAGGCGTTAGCTCATACTAACTAGTAAACCAAGGGAAATCTTGGCCCCGAGTAAGAGAGCGATCTCTTACTAAGCCCTTTTATAAGGGCGTATCGGCTAAGTAGCGGCGTATCGCCGCTTTAGGAAAGTCTTCCTCTGTGCGCTAGCCGCACCGTGCGTGTACGCACCTGCTACATCTGGTAGCACTAGTAGTCACTAAAACACCTGTTTTGGTAGACGACAACATCCTCTGCAAAGAGTGAATCAGGACGATTGGGATAAGCTAACCCTCGTCCATCATGAAGGCTTTAACAGACTGTTATCCATACTGAGTGACGAAGGCATGCAGTTCCTAGCGGACCAGGGCCTTGATGCTGTAAGGGAGAGGGTAAACGCCCTCATCTCCCATGCGGCGAATTTTCGTGGAAGTCATTCCACGTCCACGGGGGTGCGCTCTCCGTTGTTCTTTAAGATAAAGGAATTCACCGGCGAAAAGGGTGAAAACCTTTATCTGTGGCTTCGAGAGGTCGAAACGTCCTTCGCCACGGCGGATGTGATCGCAGATCACTTGCAAGTGGGACTTGCATTGACCCATCTTATGGGTGAAGCCCGTACATGGGCGTTTACGTGTTCGTATTCGGTCACGGACGTGTTCCCGACCTGGGAAGTCCTTAAGCAAAAGCTTATGGCCATGTATGCCACGCCTGATCTGGTTTTCCAGAATCAGCTGGCGATTCTGAGGTGCCGTCAGGGCACTAGGGACTTGGAAACATATATCCAGGAACTGAAAACCCTGTTGGCAGGGATGTACGCGAAAGCGTACTCGGACGATGTGTCCATTCTCGTGTTCATGGGAGGCCTGAAAAAAGAGTCAGCACGTTCAGAGCTCTTCCGATGCCGACCCCAATCCCTGGAGGAGGCGTTTAAGATGGCATTCAACGCCAAAAGGAGCTTTCGTTCCTCTAATGTGGGTCCCGAACCCATGGACCTGAGTCAGGTCGAAGAGGAAGAGAAAGCTTACATTAAGAGTAACGCTGACTCTACTTCGCAGAGCTTCGAGTCGGAGCTCCTTGCAATTCTGCAGCGGCATCGGCCGCTGAGATGCTTCCTGTGTGGAAGCACGGATCATCTGCGGTACAGATGTCCGAAAAATCCCCAGCAAAACACTCGCTATAAGGGGCCGAGGGCGGGTAAAAAGCCCTTGCCCAAGCCGTCGAGAAACTACGGCTCCCAGTAGGTGCAGGGCGCCATACTGGGGGATTCCTCAGTGCTGTTAAACCCCAGGGTAGGGGCCGACAGCACAAAAATAGACTGGAAGTCTAAGTCCATTGGATCAACGCACCCGCAATCGGGTGAAGCATTGGCGAGTCATAAACCCACCTTTGTTCGATCGCAAAAGCGATTCTGGCGTGAGATGCCAGAGATTGGGATGTCTGAAATGATCAGTCCCAATGAGGGCAAGGAAGTGTTCCTTGACGAGGGGGATTCGGCGGTAATCCCCACGCCGATATAGGCGATACTGGTGAGTCGCCAGTGGTAGAGGTGGATTCCTCTGAGGTTAAGCTCGAGGCGATTCCTAGAGAAGAGACACAAGGTTTGTCTCTTCTGAAGGTCGGGGTTCCCGACCGCGCCGTGTTTGGCGAAAAAGTTGCGACTACAGCGGTAGGGGTAGAGACCCCTGTGGTTAAGCTCGAGGCGCTTCCAAGCGGAGAGACCCGTAGTTTGTCTCTTCCGCACGTCGGAATTGATTCCGAACACGCCTTATTAGGTGAGACCGGCGAGTCACCGGTGGTAGAGGTAAATACCTCTGTGGATAGGCGCGATGCGCTTCCAATAGATGGGGCAATTGACTCCCCCCATCTGGGTCACGGGAAGAGTCCCGAGGCCAGTAGTCAGCAGTCCTATCGGATGCTGAGTAGTGTGACAGGTGTTGTCACGAAAGGCGTTAGCCTTGAACGGTTGCCTGGGGTAGGCGAACTGTTGTTGTTGGAGGAGATGTCCTTCAACGAGTTTGAGCCTGCTGTGAAAGCAAGTGAACTCGACGAATTCGTCGTGTTGCGTCCGGAAGAGGAGTTGAACTCCTCATCCACGATGGACGAGTCAGTTTTGGTGCAAACCAAACAGGCATTGAATGCCCGAAGCGGCCTCAAGATCCTTGCGGATCCTGAGGACCCTTACCATTACTTACTTAAGAAATTCGGAGATGTCATTAGTGACAACCCTCCGATGGGGTTACCACCGGATCGGGGAGTCCGACATGAGATTGACTTGGTTCCTGGACCCAAATACTGCGTCACTAGGCAGTGGACTCTCCCCAAGGAACAATGCGACGTCATCGACGCATTCTTCAAGGGAAAAGAAGAGGCAGGGATGGTACGGGAGAGCAAGTCTCACCACTCATCTCCCACTTTTTGTGTTCGTAAACCGAACGGAAAGTGGCGCATTGTGCATGCGTACAACAAGCTGAATGCAGCTACTGTACCCATGCAAACTCCGATTCCTCGGAAGGATGTCCTCCAGAACAATATGGCGGGCTGTACTGTGTACAGTGTCTTAGATCTGGTGGACGGGTTTTATCAGGTGCTCATGCGAGAATCCGATTTTACGCTGACAGCGGTCAGCACGCCTAGTGGCATGCTGTGGGAGTGGCTTGTTATGCCAAAGGGGCTTTCAAATGCACCAGCGACTTTTTATCTCTTGGTGACTCAACTCTTCCGCCCTCACAGAAAGTACGCTCAGACGTACTTCGGCGATATATTCGTTCATAGTCGCGCGGAAGGCGACTCGTCTGATGTTCAGACACACCTAATACACCTTCGAGCGGTGATCGAGTGTATGCGGGAGCATAAGTTATATGCAAACGCATCCAAATGTATCTTTGGTGCTGAGAAAATTCCTTTCCTCGGATGCTTCATCGGTAGAGATGGAGTGCGGGCGGATCCCGAGAAGGAGAAAGCCATTGTGGAGTGGCCTTCGCCTGTAAATCTTATCGAAATTTACGGAAGTGGCTTGGATTAGCCAACTATCTCCACAAGTACAGCGAGAACTACGCTGAAATGGCGAACCCATTAAACAGACCTTCTTAAGAAGGACGTGAATTGGTGTTGGGAAACCCAACACCAAACCGCTTTCGAAGCGGTTAAGGGAGCTTGTTAAAAGTTCCCGTTCTTGCTCTCCTAGACTCTGGGAAACCTTCTAGCGTCGTCTGCGACGCCTCCGATCTCGCAATCGGATGTGCTTTGTTACAAGCAGACGATGCAGGAAGGGAACGCGTAATTGCGTTTGAGTCGAGGCAGATTAAAGCTGCGGAACTGAATGATCCCGTTCATGACAAGTAGTTACTTGCAATGAAGTATGCTCTTGTCAAATTTAGGGTTCAACTACTCGGCTTAAAGCCGTTTGTGGTTTATACTGACCACGCGTCCTTACGGACAGCGACAAAGTCGCCTCATCTCTCGCAACGGATGGCCCGTTGGCTCTCCTTCTTTGCGGCGTACAACTTTGAGGTTCAGTATAAACCTGGCAAGCAGAACGTGCTTGCAGACGCGTTGTCGCGTCGTCCCGATTACGAGCTCGCTCACGCGACATTCGTCACCACATCTGTGGTGGATATCATACGCCAGGCGTATGAGAAAGACCCACAATGTACGGCGCTTATCAGCGCGTTAGGTGAAATGGGTCTTGGCTCGTCTGATCCAACCCTGTGAAGTCGAGATAAAGCTAGTTTACACCGTTACAGGTACTGTGACGGTCTGCTATATTATAGCACGAGCGCGGAGGACACTCCGCGGGTGGTAGTTCCTCATGATGAGGAACTGAAGTATAGAGTCCTCTTTGAGGCACATGACGCCCCTACCGGGGGCCGGGATAAGACCTACATCTCTTTAAGTGCTTTGTATTGGTGGCCCAATATGTATAAGTGGGTCGGTGTGTATATACGCACCTGTGAGACGTGTCAGAGGTTCAAACCCTCTGCAGAGTCAGCTGTGCCTTTGGCGAGCTTGTCCGTTCCTACGGAGTGTTGTAAATCCATTAGCATGGATTTTATCTTCGGTTTTTCCGAAGGATAAGGCCGGGAACACCGGCATATTGGTCTTTGTAGACCGTTTAATCAAGATGGCTCACCTGGCGGCGGTGCCAGAGTCCATCGATGGACAAGGAACAGCGAAAGTGTTCCTAGACCGAGTCGTTCGACAGCATGGTCTACCCGATTCCGTTATATCGGATCGGGATCCCCGTTTTACGGGACAGTTTTGGGGGTTGTTGTTTAAGGTGCTGGGCACCAAGCTCCTCGTTTCCACTGCGTATCATCCGCAGACGAACGGACAAACGGAACATGTTAATCACGTTGTGGAAGATATTCTCCGGAGTTTATGTCCGGATTCTCCAAAGAGTTGGAGTGAGATGCTTCCTATGGCCGAATTTGCTTTAAACAATTCGGTTCATGCATCTACGGGGTTTACCCCGTTTTACGTGAACGGATTGGCGAATCCGAGGGTTCCGTTGACGCCACGTGTGTGTGGCCCAGGGCTTGAGGGGGAGGATTCCCCGATGTCATCCCTTTATCTGGGCGCAAGCACATCGATAAGTTTTTATCGACGCGCCTTAGTGTCTTACGACACGTTTGCGGCGCCATGGCGGAAAGCCAAGACAAGCAAAACTAACAGGCCGACCGCAAGGTTCGGCGTAACAACAAGGAGTATAAAGTAGGAGAAAGTGCTTTATTAAACGCTAAAAATCTTCCTACACATGCAGTTTCTAACGTGTTACGGAACAAACTTCGCCCCAGGTTTGTGGGGCCTTTCAAGGTGCTAGCCCGAAAGGGCTTGGCGTATACCTTGGATATCCCGAAGGCTATGCGTACGCATCCAACCTTCTATGTGGGTATGCTTAAGCCATACCAGAACCTGGAGACGGGTCCCCTCTTGGAGGGGATTGGAAAGGCGGGTAGCCGCAAGAGCCGTAAGACACGGCAGGGCGGAATAAGTACGACAGGGTTAAAAATGCGACCACGAAGCTCCGCAACTGTTGACTCGAGAGAGTCAAGCCGCTTCTCGAAGCGTTCAATCGCATCCCGCTCATCGCGGAGCCCCTCCTGGACGTCCTGGATGCGATGACTGTGTCGATCACAGCGCTCGCGAAACTCACGTCGCAATTGCGCGACCTCCTCCTCCAGTTCTCGATACGGAGGGTATTCCACATTACCATGTGGAGCGTCTTATGGCGCGACTCCATCATCGGTGTGAAACCCAGTATCTGGTTAAGTGGAAGGGTTATCCACATTCACAGAACTCGTGGGAGTCCGAGACTCCTCTGCGGCAAGATTGTCGTGACGTCGTTGACGCTTTCGAGCGGGAGAATCCCGCTGCGAGTCGACGACCAAAAGGGCGGGAGAAGACCCTCCACTCCCAGTAGTTGGGAGTTTGCCGAAGTCAGATGTGGCGCTCACACTGTTCTCTGGCACCGCGTTGGGGGTAGGAGCGCTGGCATAGCGCGTGCGATAAGGGGCACGTAATAGCCCCATCGCTTTGGCTCGGGAAAACGCCATGCGCAACGCCCTCTCCACCCGAACGTCACGGGGGGAATAGCTGTCGTGCTGCTGAGTAAAGCTAGGGAGGAGTTTCTCCCATTCCGCCTAAGCGCGGAATTTCTTTTCTGCCTCTTTGGCATTCTCTATCGGAAAAAGAACGATGGGAACCTCGCGGAGTTTCTCAACAGGGGCACCTTGTGCCTGTCTGTCGAGGCGCTCTCGTTATGAGACGTCAGTGAACTGCTTCTGCGCGAGCAGTTGTTCCCGGAGTTTCTCCCGGCGTTCGCATTGATACGGCTGCTCAGCCGTAGGGCCAGGAATATAGAATGATAAATCATTCCTTACCATAGTCCTAGCCCACTTTTGGGGGTCACGAGAACCCTCAAAATGATATGCCGCCCGTGGCGGGCGTTTGGGGTCGCGTAACGCAGCCTTTCGTGCCTGTGCGGCAAGTTGAGCTTCTTGAGCCGCATCCAACTCATTGGTGATGATCGCCTTCGGCGATCCGGATGTATCATCCGACATTGGTAGGGGTGGCGCACTAGCTAGTGTATTTTACCCACGTGTGGGGAACGGATTAGGCTGCCGACATCGCCGTTCGTCGTTGTCGGAGCGGTCAGCCTTTGGGGAGATATCCCCAAGGGCATCCTCCTCCAAGATATCGGAACTAGAATAGTCTACATCATCTTCTCGAGGAGAGTCCTCAGCACCACTGAAGGTGCTCATGGTAATCCAGAAGTTCTGGCACTTGGAGTTCTCCAACTATAATTGATTAATGCGTAAGCAATAGTCTTGATGGGGAAGGATGTAACAGGTTTACATTTGGTTATGTTGTGTACGTAAGTACACGACGGTTGAGGTCAGTATTGACCGGTCCGAAAGGTTTGGACCTATTGGTTATTTTAACCAATCAGGCGTGGCAGCCTGCCACGTGTTGGTACAAAGGTGGTGTACATTACATTTCAGCTAGGTACGAATTGAGTAAGTTCTACTTAGTATTATTACATATAGTTCACATTAGTTTAATTAATTTAGGCTAATTACATATTAAATATACATTCAGTTTACAAAATACACTAAAGACTGCTAGGCGCACGACATCGACCGGTCTCGCGCGCAGTGAGTGCTGTAGTGAAAGGGAATACCTTCCCTTAACTACCCCCATTCTAAGGGAAGCCTTGCTTCAAGGCGTTAGCTCATACTAACTAGTAAACCAAGGGAAATCTTGGCCCCGAGTAAGAGAGCGATCTCTTACTAAGCCCTTTTATCAGGGCGTATCGGCTAAGTAGCGGCGTATCGCCGCTTCAGGAAAGTCTTCCTCTGTGCTCTAGCCTCACCGTGCGTGTACGCACCTGCTACACAGAAAGTCGGTGACCGGTGGATTTGTCACGTTGGATGGAATTGTTCTCTATTGGATGTGCAAACGCCAGGCGTGCGTGTCACTTTCGACAATGGAAGCAGAGTTTTACGCTGCGTTGCAAGTGGAGTGCGAGGTCTTTAGAGTTTACGAATTGCTGAAAGAGATTGGAATAAATTTGAAGCTGCCGATGATTCTATTTTCGGACAATCAAGCTGCAATAAAGTTCCTGGAAGGTGAAAACAACTCAAGTAAAATGAAGCATGTTGACGTGAGGATCAAGTTCTTGATCTCGAAGCAGATGGAAGGACGCATTGAAGTGCGTTATAAAGAAACGGATAAGATGAAGGCGGACATGTTTACCAAGGCGCTAGCGATGCCGCGGTTTGGAGAGTTGCGATCAAGTGTTGGACTGTCGTAGCGATGAAGGCAACATGTTTTCGAAGTGCGCGGCTATGAGAAGGAGTGTTGGAAACCAAGGGCAAGTCGCGATATTGTGGTTTTCCAAGGTTTTAGCATCGACGCACTAAATTCGAAAATAGGTGTACACAAATTGCATTTTTTGTGACGGACTAAAAATAGTCCAGTCTAAATATATCACTTTTACATTTTCTTCTTACAGTTAACTAACAGTAACTACGCGCCCGTTTTCTCTGTGCGCATAGTCACATTAGCATATTGAGTAGGAGTAGAGAGGGGCAAGCTA
This sequence comes from Peronosclerospora sorghi, assembly GCA_026184515.1. Lineage (NCBI taxonomy): Eukaryota > Oomycota > Peronosporomycetes > Peronosporales > Peronosporaceae > Peronosclerospora > Peronosclerospora sorghi. Next base: position 25,390,208 of record CM047580.1, read on the forward strand.
CATCACTCGGCAGATCAAGTTCAGCGTTAGTGGTTACGCGCATTTAGGTTCCGGTTACTGTGGATAAGTGCTGGATACGAAGGTTGCGCATACTAAGGCGAGGTTATACTACGATCAAGTGATTATTACGCATATTGCACTACGACTATACGATGGCTAAGGGCAAGAGCACACAAAAACACATACTGTATCATCGAATCCATCTCCTCAACTTTACTTGGCACACACGACATTCAAGTGAGGGAGAGACCCGCTCCAATCTTGAGCGTGTCGATGCAAACGAAATACAAGTTGCAGTGGCCACTTAAAGATATGTTGAACGCGGTAGATGCATAACACCGAGTCAGTTTTGACTGGTCTGGCTTGTTCTTGGTAAAAAAAAACTTACATCAAAGATCCACAAATTAGGTGAAGTTCATCCGCTCGTCACATCCCTTCCATTTTATGAGGAATTTGCGATGTGTCCGTCTGGATCGGCTTTTTCTGCCCGACCAACATCTACAGTCTTTTCCACTTCATATCAAGTGGTTTTCTCCCGCTGCTTTCGGGCAGAAGAGGTACATCGAAGTCTATTCATGTTGAATCATCCTCTACTTAAAAAGAAGTTTTTTACGAGCTTAAACTTACCGAGAACATGCTTTACTCAGGACCGGAGGTAATCAGCGTCTGATGATCCATCTGTATGTTTGGGCAGCTCTACCCGGTATCGAATCTGGCTTAGCTACTAAGTTGGCTAGTTCATTAAAGAAATTTCAACCAATCAAGTGCTGATATGGAGCTGAGCGAGCCACATCTGTAGGAGTTCATATGTATAACTTGATTAAATAATGCTGGAGATGTGTTACGGTACGAAAGGATATCATTGTTAGACATAACGAATAGTGCACAATTAATGAAGGGACTGGCTATTTCCACCCCCCCCCCTCGACTATTTCCACCCCACACCTAGCACCCACCCCACCTCTGCGCGCTTGCACCAACTTCCCCGCTGCACGACCCTACTTTCAGCACTTCAACCAAAAACGCTAAGCAGTGTCGTTAAGGTCAGGAAGCGCCCTGTCAGCTTGATTCGTGTTCTAGTATAGTGCTTCTTTTTTTTCACGCTCCCATGTTGACTGACGATCATGCGGTCCACGTTGACGTTGACGGCGGCGGGCATGTTCTGAGATCTCCCCTCTCCATCAAACAGGACCTGCAGAAGAAAAAAATGGTTATGACACGTGAATCTGCAACAGCAGTGCAGTCAAGAATTGATAAAACTTCCAGGTGGACTGAATGGATACTTCTTCAGTCATGGCTATTAGACCAACACCACGGTACTAAGCGATTATTGAACTGGTTGTTACCCACTTCATTGGTGAAAACACGGACGTAGAGACTGTGCCTGAGGACCTCATCGTTGGGCTTAGCGTATGGAAAGTATGGAGCCGTCTGATTTGATACTACACACAGACCAACTGTGAGGAACCTGAACATCGTCACGCTGACGTTCTTTGTGACTTCAGGGACGTGTCAAGCGAGATGAACGAATTAGGAGCAGCAGAGACTATGTTGAGCTTGGCACAAACATCTTCGGTAATGTAATTGCACATTGCATTGTTGTCAAGGACAACTCTGAGCTATATCACTCACGAGAAACTGGGCATAGACGACGCTAGTGCACGACTAAACTATTTTGCTTTGCTATCACTCGGTAAAATTACAAAGGTAGCGACAAGGATGATTTGACTCGATGTTCTGCAACTGCTGTCCATTAGATCACATTTGCAGCCGCTTAGTTTTGACCTTGGTGATTAATATAATAGTAATTCAGTTTTTCGTCCGCCAAAAATGGGGGGGAATAGTCGGGGAGGGGAATAGCCAGTCCCTAAATGAAAGGGCAGTTATGTTGAGCTAGAGCCTACGAAATACTTGTTCAAGAGGCGATCAACTAGGAAGGCTGCATAATACAAATTTCTTCAAGGCTCAATGACGCCGTGCAGGTTAGAGATTCGCTCAAGAACGTGGTCTGATACCAGTTATCCAGACCATGATACCATGTGTCATCTTCCACCGGGCAATCTTGCTTCTCGATCTTGTGACGTGCCACGTGTATTCGAGGTGCCATGATATAGTTACTACAAAGTTGCAGCAGTCTTCCGCACCCTTCACCCTCCCGGACTTCCGTGCTACCTGGTAATTGGACATAGATTGATAGGACCGACGTGTCTTGGCCGGTATTGAGAGGAAGTGAGTCGGCGTCCAAACAGCTTAAGCGTGTAGCTTTGCAAAAGGTTCGATCTTCCTAGGAACGCCACATACCACCTCCCAGTAGGACTGCCAACGGGCGGACGCAAGCGGGGTAGCTACAGCTTTACCAGTGACCAATTTAGCTTAAGGCGAGGATACTGAAAAAAAAGCCTCCGATCAGATCCCGAAGAAGGACGAGTAAGTGAACGAGAGTTTAATATATAGTGCAAAGTCGTCATCATCCCTTGCAGGAGTGGCGCCCGAGCAGAGAAGGCCACAACTCTCACGCCGTTAGCTCAAGAAACCAGTCGCCTAAAGCGAGAGGTTCCCGGCACTGTAGTAGCTGCACCGGAATCTGAGTTACAGTGTCCCAAGGTGAATGGAAGGATGTGCGGAGTTAGCTTCATCAGACTCGGCTTCCGCTTTCACTTACTCTTCCTCTTCTCTTCTACTTCTTCTTCTTCCTTCTCATTCTCGTGGCTGTCTTCACACTCAGGCGTTGGTCAACTATATTCGCAGTGACTGAGATGGATGGCAGATCTGCCCTAAAAAGGGATGTTATGTTGAACTCAAGTATACGTCTTGATTAAAAACGTGACTATACGTGAGTATACAAGTTTACTGTGGACCACGCTCTATGCTTTACTTGTAGTATATATTGTTTTTCGACCAATTAGATGCAAGAGCGACGTCCATCTCGCGACTGTTAAGTTGCATATCAGGAAACTCTCAAGTTGCATATTAGTGGGACTGAACACTTAGGTAACTTTACATAATACACTTTTACTTTTACTATACAAATGCCACGTTCACCTAGTGTTAAGACAGTTACCTAACAATAGCGCGACAGGGAACAAGACTTTAACAGGACTCTAACTGTTCCAGTAGCTACGCATATATACAATAAAACAAAGGACATTAAACCTGCGTCTTCCTACAGGTTATGAGCCCAAGGGAGCTACGTATAATCAAGTGCAGTTTCAAGTCATTATACTAGGAGAAAAAAGTCCCCTTCGACAGGGTAACAGTCTACGTGATTTTTTCGCTTGGATACAAGAAGATTTTGTCGGCGATTATCACGTTTCGTGGAGTTTTGGAGTTTATTACGCTAATTATTACCGAAAGATATGACTATGGATGAGGAAATAAGAGCCTCGAAGTATGATGCAAAGCATTAAAGGAAGAGATTGAGAAGTTGAAGGCCCAGATCGAGGCTATGAAGAACGTTAGTAAGGTGTCTTCACCAAGTACTCCGGATTCGGCGGGAAAAATTTCGGATGACTCCGGAAACAGTGTGTTTAAAGATGCAATCCATAATTATGGAGCGTTTGACAATCAGATGACGTTATATGAGCTGTGTGGTGATGCGGTGCCCGACCAGAGAGCGAAATATCGCGCACCTACACCCGGGGTGGATCCTGTACCACCACAGAATCTACACCCAATGCATGATATGGGCAGAGGGTTCACCCTGGTGGAATTCCAATGGGTAATCTCTACACGCAAGGGAGGAGTTTTAAAATACCGAATTTGAACGTTCAAAATTTCACGGGTGCCGAAATATATCCTGTATTAGGATCAGGATTTCAGCAGTAGGCACTACTATTCTACGAGGTGATAGAAGTAGCTGGAATTGCCTCTGGTTTCGTTTGGGATGAACTAATGAAAGTTAACAAACTTGGAGAACATCTAGATGGAATGGCGGCCAACGATTTTCGTGCAAACATTGGGAATTGGTGAAAAATTTCGCCACATTTATTTTTTTGTGATGTATCAGATTTACAATGCATTCAAGACCCATATATCACATAAGCAGGAGGCAATGCTATTCGCTGATGAGAAAAATCCAAGAAGCTCGTGGACAGAACACTACCTTTACTTGGTGGCGCTTGCGAAGGAAGCGAGTCGCCCGAGAAATTAATTTTCGAAAATATTTTGAAATATGCTGCGCCGAAGTTAAAGCTGGCATTGATGGTGAGGTATAACTCCCATAGGCAAGATTATCTGCAGCATGCACAATAAATAATTGCTTGGGCGCAAGAAATAGATGACGACCAGCATATTGCAAGGAGAAGCGGAAGATGCACTGCAAATGACGTGAATGAGGGGAAAGGAAGATTTTACTGTTATTCCTGTGGAAGTGAAGGACATATTGGTAAAAAATGTCCTAACCGGAAGCAGAAGCACAAGCAAAATGACCAAGGAAATCATAAGAGTTCAGGTTGAAGAGATTATGCGTTGTCGACCATGAAAAGTTTCAATTTGGGGGCGAAAAATGTGAAGAAACACACAATATTGATGAGAATTCATGGATCCTTGATAGTGGAGCCAGCTATCACTTAGTGGCTGACGAACATGCACTATTTGACGTAACAAATTGTAACGAGAAGGATTCTCTAGCTTTACCTGACGGGGGCCACTTACAAGTGACGAAAATGGGTAAAGTAAGGCTCGTTAGTGACCTGGAACCTACTGGAAACACGACTATCACGTTATCCAAAGTATTTTTTGCACCAATACTGGCAATAAATCTAATATCACTTGGAAGACTGAGAAAGAAAGGTTGTCTATTAGAGGACGGAGGAAAAAGAATGACTGTAGCATTGGGAAATGAAGCTTTGTTTAGAGTGAAAGTGTTTTACCCTGTGTTTGTAGCACCTGTACATACGAAGAGAATGGAAAAGCATGATTCTAGCAGTTTTTCTGAAGAAATGGTGAATTCAATCATGAAAACTGGTGATAACGATGTGCAGAAGGGATCTCTTCATCATTTTCATACAAGAATGGGACATATCTCGTATGATTACATCGAAAAGTTAGCCAAAAACCCACGGTGAGGCATCGAGCTAACGGACTTCTCACGTCCACATTGTCTGAATTGTGCGGAACGAAAGGGTCACCGCACGAAGCAGCCCACTCGTGATAGTGGCGCAAACTCGCCTATCGATCGAATTGGCGGGGTAATTTGCAGCGACCTCAAAGGTCCCATTATCCCACCCGACCGACGTGGAAATCGCTACATGGTGGTTTTCGTTGATCACTTCTCAAATTACGTGAGAGTTTTTGCTGCAAGATCGAAAGATCGAGCAGCAAAGATGTTTGAACATTTTCTCGTGTGGTTGGAAAGAGAATTTAACTGCAGAATTTGTGTCTTACGATCCGATGGAGGTGGCGAATTCAAGAACGTCGATTTGTTTTGCAAGATTACAGGTGTACACATAAGACAAGTTACAGAACAGGAACTCCTGCGTCAAATGGTAAAGCGGAGAGGATGAATTGAACCATATTGAATATGGTTCGATGCATGATTTTTGCATTCGGAGTGCCGCTAAAATAATGGACGGAAGCAGCGGATACGCAAGTGTGGTGGACTCAAGTTCGAAATCGAAAACATTAGCATCGATAACCTGACTACCACCATCGCGCCCAGCCTTCCAACTTTCGGAGGGGGTACTCCGCGGACCACCACTCGAGATCTGGTCCAATCGTCCGCTGCAAGCAGACGACCGGTCGTCATCAGAACCCACTTGGTCCGATTGTTTAGTGTCCATCTCACCTTGTGTACCCGATGGAATGGGCTAGTTACACACTCGGTGGATCGGGATCGCAGATTGGATTGAAGCGGTCTTGAATATAGAAGACCGATCTGGGTAGGTATCTCTGGGGTGGAACTATTCACCCCAGACACAAACAGACCAAAAACACTTCCAAGAGATAACTTCCAATAGGTCGATCGTCCAAACGATCAAGACCTGACCAATACGAAATAATAGAGGGTAGACCGACCGTTCCGGTCTATCCCCTGACCAATACGAAATAAGACCAAAACCGGTCTAGTTTCCAACCAATATTAAAGCAAGCCAATATGTCCGCGTAAAGACCCAATATGCTCGTGAAACTTCACAAACGATATCTCCACGCCAAGACCAATCCAGTGAATAGCACGTTCCAAACGTACTTGAGTTGAGGTGTTGAGATCACCAAATCGTACTCCCGTCGAGGGACTTCCGGTGGGCCAAAGTGCGCGTGCGGCGCGTCCAGACCGGGTATAATGGGCGAGAGGGGATAATTCGACCCTCTTCCCCCAAACACTCCGCGGCGGGCGGAGGCAACTAGTGTACGAAAAGGGAAGGACGGCGACCCCTAGCTGTGGTGTGAAACAAGACCAGAAGAGGTTTCAGCCACTTATCCGAAAGCTAAAAGATTATCTTACTTAAAGGTATAACCTCTGTCCTAAAAGGTAAAACCACAACTAAAATACTACTACCCTATAGTCCCTAAATGTACCCCCACAAAAATATGTAAAATACCCAAAGTCGGGTGACTCACCAAAACTTGCGTTCTTGACACTTCTTAAGTCTGATAGGATGAAAATCCCCCCTTGTTTAAACCAATCCGAAATTAGACCAAATGCCTTGACGAAACTTGACCAGAAGTGTGCCAAATTTTGGGCACGCTTCTCCACAGCCGCCCCTGAGTCAGACCGTGTCGCACAACGACAACAGTCTGACCTCGTCCATCAAATTCAGTTGAACCTTGGTCATTCAGACTTTTCCGACATGGAGCAACCATCTTCTTCATCCGTTCCAGGTACTTGCACTGCTGGACTTGACCTTCTTGTATTTCCTTAACGACCGTTGTTGTAGGCACCTCGCATACCACGTCATCGCATGTCACTTCGCCCGTCCGGTCGGTCCGGTCTGGCATCCCCCATCGTTCTACTGCACCTCAGACATCGGCAGGGCATCAGAACGGGACCGACGCGCAGTAGCAAGACGCACTTGAATATATCGCACGTCTCCAGGAGCAGATTGCTCAACAGGCGACACAACGTAAGCATGCATGTCCGGTCTTCACCTTGGACCTGTTCTAACCTTCGTTTGTCTTCAGCCCGTATACCTCCAGCCCGTATACCTCCTGGCATCAGCAAGGCGATCAATGCCCTGCTTGCCGCCGACCGGCAGTCGAACACGCATGATCTCCAGCTGCGTCAGATTTTGACCGGACTAATAAACGCGCGCAATAGGTTGAACCGCTTGGAGGCTGATCAGCTTCATCTTCGGGAGCAGCTTGTGCTGGTCCAACAGCAGCAAGCGGAAGACCTGCTTGACCAGACCACGTTGAGCATTCAAAGCGACGACCTCGAGAGGCGTCTCACTGAGCTCCGAATTTCGATTCAAGACCAGACCGAGGAGGTCCAGTCTTGTGAACGCAAGTCGAACGATTGGACGCAGGCAGCGAACGGTCGTCGGGCGGTATTAAAAGAATGTCATCAGCGATTGGTTGACCTGTTGCGTCCTCTTCGGCATCCGGTTGCTGCCTCCAGCGTAGACCGGTCTGCGTCGGCCGCCTTGGTGGACCTACACCGGCACCAAGACCAAGGCCGTTCATTGGCCGACTATCCCCAGCCTAAAATTTTTCAAAAGTCTAAGAAGCGCGCGGACGCGCCGAGTCCCTCGAGGGCGCGGGGAACAGCGCGCGACCCTGAACTCGAAGGGAAGCGTGCGGTGCCTCGTAAGCGATCCAAGATACAGGCGCCCCTCGTGGGCCCAAGATTGGACGAGGATGACGACAGTAACATCTCCAAAAATCAAGCTCCCTCGACCGCCGGTGCTGACCATGCCAAGTATTCAGAGGTCTCGTCCTGGGATGACTCTGGCGAAGACTCCGGTGATTCGGAGTTTGCTGTCCCCATCCCAACCAAGTCGCGAACAAGTCCACATGAAAGTTTTGTTCAAGTTGCATCGACTTCGGAGCAGACCAAGAAGACCGGTCCGCATGGTGGCGTTCTACCACCTCATGCGTCGACAAAGTCAACACCTACGGTCTTGCCTGGGACGTACAAGCTCCACAAAGATGCTTTGTTGACCAACGTGGCAATCGACATTTCTTCCCTTCCGCCACGAACGAGTGAGGATACTTTTCCGTGGTCGCCAGGGCAGATCGGTTGTTTAAGCCGGTCCACCCTGACCAAGCAGCTCCTGGCCCGGTCTTTCTCTCGTCCAGACCATTGGTTTTTCCCGCCGGCGAAGAAAGTTCCTGCCGCGTCGGAATGGCGGCCGGACTTGATCACGTCGGCAAAGATCTCCTGCTTGCACGCTGACGAGCCGTGGAAGATTTTCGAGCATCCCAAGCTGGGGTTTATCTTCCACTCGACTCCGTGGTCCAATGCTTTCATGAGTCGGGTGAAATATTTTAACAAGACTCACGCTCAAGCCATCAGGGAGGCATCCCACTATCTGGTGCTTCCCCCTGAACGAGTTCGGCAATACCCTGGCTTGGCGACCATCCAGAACAAGCGCAAGCGGCGTCGGATCAGAGCGGGTGAGACCTGGCAGTCCCTGTGCCAATATGTTTTGGACGGGATGCTGGCCCACGAGTGCGACGTCGATGTGTTCTTATATCCAGTTGTACTTCATATGACGCGACGTCGCGCTGAGAGGACCCGGCTGCTGGCTGACGGTGGCAAATGGTACCCCGGTCTTGGGTGCATTACACCGGTCTTGGACCTCAAGGATGCTTTGGGCCAACTAGACCAACAAGAACCTTGACGTAACCAGTACCAGGACCAAGTTGAAAAGCATCCGTCGTTGACCGTCGGCCCTCTGTGGGGTGATGGCGAGTGAGGTCGTAAGTAGTAGACCAGATAATACTTAATATATATCATCGTTCTTTTCCACATGTTCGGTCATCAAATCACTTGAGCTAGTTCCACCACTTTCTCCAGAGTTGCACTAGACACGTTATCACCAACCGTTCCACTTACATCGCGAAAAAACAATCCACGTTCGTCACTCCACTATTACAATTCGTCACATATTCACAATACACAATACACAAGACACAAGACCTTCCACCTCTTCATACCGGTCGGGAAGACCGATGCTACTGCATGTCTTGGTCTTCATGGTTCTGCATCACTGCGAAACGGTTCCGACTGACTCGGTACCGTTCTAATTCTCGTAGTAGTGCTCCACAGTTCAGGTCGGACTCATCGATCCAAGTTGTTTCATCATGGTCCTTCCATCGGACCGGATATTCTCGGTGGGTCCGGCCAAACCTGGTCTTCTTGACCGATCGGAAATCTAAGACCTTTTCCACTTCAAATTCTTCCTTCTCCAGCGGTCGTTCCCAACTTTCCTCCGGCAGTAATGCTTCATCGAAATCAAACCGTTCTGCCTCGTCTACTAGACAGGGCATTTTGGGACGATCAGGAAATTCTCGGACCAGTTTTAACTTGGACACATGTACGATCGGGAAGACCTTGTAGTCCGTGCCGGTTGTTACTAGACGGGCAGCGTGTTCACCAATCAGCTCGGCAACACGGAAAGGACCGTGCCACATGTGAGCCAGCTTCTTCGCATAGCCCTCCTTCACTCGGTCTAGGTACAACCATACCCTCGACCCTGGTTCTATACCGTGGGGTTGGACCTGGTCGTTGTTCCGGTCTGCCCGGTCTTGTGTAGCTTGACGTAACTTTTCGTTGACAATTTCGCTTGCATGCTGGTAATGTTTCTGGACCTGCATGCGCCAACGTCGAGCACCACGATCGCGGGTCCGAGTGCAGCCAATAGGTATCGCGGCTTCAAGAGTGGACCGGGGGTCCCATCCATACGCAAGATAAAAAGGCGTTTCTCCTCGGACCCGATCGGTCGACGAGTTGAGTGCAAACACCAGCCTTTCTGCGTATTCGTCCCAATAGCGCTGGTCTGGATCGGCAACGTACATCTTGATTTCTCTTGTAATAGTTCGTACCATACGTTCTGCCGATCCATTCGCTTGCGGACGATATGCCATCGTCGCGCTCAGTTTCTGGCTCAGAATATTGTTAAACGACCGAAACACCTCGGCCATGAAACCGGGTTCTCGGTCGTGTCTGATGACCTCGCTGGTGCCGAACCTTCGGAATACGCATTCTTCGTAACTTTTGGCGATCTGCTCGGCAGACCGGGACGCACTTGCCTTCGCAATAAATAGACCGGTGAACAGGTCTACCCAGATCAACAACTCAGTATTGCCATATGTCGATTTAGGCAGAGACGGTATATGGTCCATCGCTATGACCTGGAAAGGGTAGGTAGCTTCGATATTTCCGGGCGATCGCCCCTTGATTACCGGTCTACCCTTTCCGGTCTCGCAATCCGTACAACAATCCACATATTTCTGTACACTTCGGAAAGGACCTCTCCAGTGAAAGTGGGACCTGATCTTGTGATACGTTCTGCCTATGCCCTGATTTCCCCCTTCTAGACTCACATGATAGTGATGGAGGACATCCGGCTGCACCAACTCAGGTATCACCAATTTCGCCAATCAGTCCCGGTCTGCACTGTCTTGGTCGGCATCGCGGCAGTAATATAGTAAACCATCCTCATCCACTTCGTAACTGTCTGTGATCTTGGCACATTCTTTCGCTTGACCATTCGTCAACTTAAACAATTCACCGCGCAGGTAGGTCTTCAAATTCACAATCCATTCTTCTTCGTCCTGCGCCTTGAGGATCCGTTCTTCCCTTAGTCGTTGCACAACAGATTCGCTCAACCGTTCCTTTGGAAACGGTTGATGGGACTTCCGAGCTTTCGGTCTAGTCGCGACCATCACATGCACCTGGTACGGAGCGTTCTTGGTTCCGATCACCTCGGGGAGCCTGTTTATATTCATCAATTCATCAAGAACGGCCTCCTCGGTGATCGTATCCCCGGTCTGGTCTCGCATGGCCTTGGTCGCGAGATAGTCGGCGCTTCTGTTCCAGTCCCGTTCCACGTGCAACAGCTCGTGGTTGGGATGGTCTTTCAATGCCTTCATTATCCGATCATTTAACGACCTTAGCCGTGTAGCCTTGCAGTCGATCTCTCCGGTGATCTGCTTGTTCACTAGGTTGGAGTCACCACATATGATGACTCGCCATTTCTCTTGCTACGACAGCAGGTCCAGACATAGAAGTATACCTCGGTACTCCGCCTCGTTAACAGTAATATCCGTCGTGAAATCGGCAGCGGCTGCAACTATAGACCATTGTGGCAACTTACACAATATGGCACTATAGGCGCCGACCTTCTTCTTCACGCTTGCTGATCCGTCAAAACTTAAGACCAAGAGCTCTTCATCATGGTCGACGGTCGGTGGCGGTCTCGAAACTGACTGCCGAGGTTGCTTCCTCGGGGCAATCGCTATCAATGCCTCGTCCACTTCAGACCGAGGGGTGATACTGGCAGCTAATGTACCCAATATCTCTTCCTCGCCCCTGGTGCACTTAACGACCTCGAGGGTCCACTGCGACAAGATTGCCGACCATCTGCCTAGACGTCCGTCCATCCCATTGGCTGATAATAGCCAGGCCAAAGTAGACCGCCTTGACAGGACCTTTATAGGTCGGCCGACCAGCAGGTTGTAACACACATCCAGAATTAGTAGCGACGCCAGAACTTATTTCTCGACAATTCCGTAGTTCACTTCATTTGGCTTCAGCGTTCTGCTCGTGAACGTGACCGGATGGTACACACCATCATGATCTTGTACTAGAGTGGCCGAAGTGGTCCACTGACTAGCATATACAATAATGGTCGGGACCTTTTCGGGATTGAAATGCTTCAAAATCGGTGCCGTCGCCATCTTAACCTTCAACATACCAAAAGCAAACTTTGCACGCTTCATATGGTCTTCGGCCTCCACTTGCGGACAATCTGCAGCAAGACCAGAGTCGGCGCCCCCATGTCAAGTTGCCCGGTATTCTTCGCGCAACATATGGTAGTCCACTTCCCGGAGCTCATACAACACAGCCGCGTAGATAGAAAAATCTTCGATGAAGCGGCTGTAGTAGTTTAAACTTCCTAGGAAGGACTGCATTGCCTTCAGAGACTTGGGAAAAGGGAGGTTGCTTAACGAATCCAGGTCCTTAGGATTAGCCTCTAGACCATTGTTCGAAACCATATGACCTAAATAGGCGACCTTGGACATACCCCAAAAACTTTTTATGGCGCTGATAGATAGGTTCCAGCGGTCGCATGTCTCCAACGATCGTTCAACCTTCTCGCACGGATCGTTCCATGACGAGGCAGGTATCAGAATGTCGTCGATGTACGACCGCCTCCCTAGAACGGACGGTCTTCTTTGCCGATCGGGTTCACCCTCTGTAAACACATCATAACTTTCGGCAGGGTCCCGATCGGTCTTGATTTTGAAGTGTCCGTACAGTGCGTTGTCTATCAACCTTTGATAGATCTGGGGTGCGTTCTTCAGACCGAACGGCATACGGTTCCACTCGAAAAGACCAAACGGTGTCACAAATGCGGAAATCTCACGGGCTCGATCAGTCATCGAGACCACCCAAAATCCACTTGCCATGTCCAGCGAACAATACCACAAGGTCTTGTCGAGGTCTTCCAACAGATCATTAATCAGCGGCATCGGGTAAATCATGAGTTTAGTCAACCGATTTACCAGCCGATAGTCGATGCACAGTCTAATGTCAACGCCGTTCTTCTTGATAACAATTACGATCGGCGAGGCCCATGGCGAGGTCGACGGTCTAATAATATTGGTAGCCAACAGTCCTTTGATAAGACCAGAAAGATTTTCCCGGTACTGTGGCGCCACGCGTCGACATCGCTGAGCAATCGGCTTGGCAACTCCAACGAAAATATCGCAAATCTCTCCACGGGCTGCAGGTGGTAGGCATTGCCCTTTTCGATCAGCAGATATCTTTTCTTCCATATGATATTCTTCAACTGCTCGATCTGGTCTGGACTGTTAAGGTCTTGATCACCCAATTGTAAATCATCCATTGTAACTTCGGTAGAGTCGGCATACACTTCAGGGAGGACTGCCATTTGGCTTTCGAGCTCCTGAATATACTGTTCCCCGCCTTCATGTATACAAACTTGATCATCTTCTGGGGTGATATCACCTATACCATCTGTACCGGCTGAACGCCCCTGGTCTTGATCGACGGGCTGTCCTTCACTGATATCGGTCTGATTAGGAATACCGTCATGGTCCGACCTAGCAACTTCATGTTCCCCTTCTTCCGTTTCTTGCTCCACTGTCGCCTGGTCTTGTACTGACACCACGTTGACTAGCCTCGGCTCGTCTACTTGATGGTCCACCGTTCCTGGTGACTGCGGCGCCTTTCTTCGGACCAACATCTTTTTTGGGGTGACATAACTTGGTCTTTCCACTAAAGGTGAGGTATCCTCTTCCACCGACCCATCATCGCTGATAATATCGGTGGTCGATTGGTACGCCAGGTTTTGCCACTCGACATACCGCCTCGACCCAATCGAGACGAACCCCATCTTCCTTCGTACCTTCCCTTCTGCTAACCACATGCCGACAATAGTGTTATTGTCCAGTGTCAGCGGCTTGTCACCGATATTGGTAGCACGGACAAAATCACGTCGACCAGCACTCTTTACGAAGGTCGAGACCCACCGATCGCCCCTGGTCAACCACAACTTCCTCGAACGAAAACCTTTCTCAACCGGGGTATCGGCAGACCGACCAACTGGGATACTGAGGTCTTGGTCCCACCGGACCAGATCGGTATACGAACCATACAGAGGTCTTCGACCAGCCAACTGGACCTGGACCTCATCCGGGAGCGTAAGCACTACATGTGACAGGTCTAGGCGAATACCAGCTGGGACCATGAAATCCATTCCTAGTAAAGCGTCTTGACCAGCCAACTTGCCAACCCAAGCGCTGAAAAGTAGACCAGCGATCCCAAAGTAATTTTCACACGTGTTCTTCCTTCGGTCATATAAGAGTTTTCGCCGATCCCGACCCATTCTTGTCTCTGGGTATCGTCTATACGACATCCGACCTTACGAGCAAAGGCGGAGTCGATTATCGATACTTCAGCTCCAGAGTCAAACAACATCGTCGCCTTCTGGTTATTAATCTTGCCACAGGCTTTCGCCTGCTTGAAACATTTATCAGGTGCGTGATACTTCCAGTATCCGCGGGATTCTCCAGGCAGCAAGTCCAACTGCATAACCACCTTAGTCCGGGAGTACTCATCGGTCTTCAGACTGTAGACCGGATGGTATCGGTCGACGCAATTTGGAATAGAACGTGTATTGTCGGTCTTATCCTCCTTGCCGACATATGCATAGATGTGAACCGTAGAACGCTCGGCTCGATCCAGATTCCAACCTGGCGAGCGTTCTAGTTTAACATCTTTTCTGCGTCCGGCGGCAGCATCCCCGCGTGATTGTCCGGCACGTACCACTTGCGCATTGTGTTAAAAAATTCTTCAATCTTGCAGTGGACGGCATCGTGGATCTCTCCACATGACTTGCATACGAAGATGCAGTGGTCCGTCGGGTGGCCGCGTCTCTCGCACTTCTTGCACACCATCTTCTTCCGGCAGTTTGGACCATCATGTTTGCTCGACCCACAGTGGGAGCACTTCTGACGATGTCGGTCTGGATCGGACTTGCTTCCGTTCCTTACCTTCCGGTCCACCTGGTCGGACTTCGACTTGGTCTTCGGGGAAGGTCCCGCAACATAGACGTAACGATACTGGTCTTCATCCGATGACTCCTGGCTGGATGGACTTCCACTTTCCCCTTCTGACCCCGTGCTGTCATCAGCTACAATTGCCTTGACCGCTCGGGTTGGTCTGGTCCAAGGTCTTTTGACCGGATCGGTCTGGGTCTTGGAACTATAGCGACCTGTCCACCAGCGGTCTTCGCTCTCATACTACGCGACTGTTGTAACATCCGCAGGGTCTGTTCGACTTCGCCCGCATCCTTAAGACGCAGTAAAGTAAGCTGGTCCGCCAGTTCTTGATCGTCAAGGGTACTAATATAGTGACCCACATGTTCTAAGGCGGCACCGTTCGGCGGGTTATTCTCTTTGATTGTTATGCCGGCGCGAAGTGCAGCCACGTTCAACCGATGCAAATACTCGATCGGTTTTTCGTCGGCCCGCTTCTGCATATGGTGGTACTTACGGGCGCTTAAAAATCCGGAGTTACAATATTGACCTTCAAACTCCGCACATAACAGGTCCCAGTCAGACCGGACGCCCCGACCCAACTGTTGAATCCAGTTCGCATCAGGTCCTTTTAACAAATCCCGGAATATTAAACAACGTTCGCTTTTTGGGGTCTGGTCTCGAAGGAACGCAGACTTGACCCGACTGAACCAAGACCGGGCCTGGTCTTCATCAGCATCCTTGCCGGTGAAGTCCTTGAGGTCGGTCGTCGCGGCCATACGGATGCGCGGAATCGCAGCAGATCCAAAGTCGTAGGCAGTAGTGTAGGCTAGGTTAGCCTTGCGCACCTTGCCTGCGCCTGTACCATCTGACCCACCATGGTCGTCAAGACCGCCGACCGACTTCATATCACAGTCACTTGTCTTGCTTGGTCTACGCGGTCTTGCCGGTTGCGGCTTGCGCCTTCCCTTGCCGGTTGGTTTATCACTTCTAATAGGCTTATCCATAGATGTTACCGATTCCATATCCACATCTTTGCAAACATTGACACCTTGACAGGTAGACCGGTCTTGGACATGTGGGCGCATAGGTGGTCTAACCCGGTCTTCCATGAAACGTTGCATCATCGTCTCAAACATGGCTTGGACGTTGGCTGGCGTCATGGGCAACGTGTTGATACCCTCCTTTTGCGGAACTGAGGCCTGTGGGGCTTGATGGAGCCCCGACTGGCAAGCAGCCCCTTGCTGCCGCATGTCCCTTTTTTGTTTAGACCGGGCATGGTCCACCCCCAAAATGGTCATCCGCTCGACACCGGTCTCCAACTCTGATGAGCTGTTAGAAGCCTGTGGAGACTTGTAGATCGATTCATCATCGGAACCAATGTGAACAAGCTCTGTGGAGGCTTCGGTGACCTTCATTGCCGTGGTGGGAGTTGGGCGGCGAACCGCCCCCACCAGTGGCACCAAACGGTCGTGGAGGTCCGACATCGACGCCTCCAGTCTCCAAGCATCTAATTCAAACAATTTATTGACACCGGCGGGGATCTGCATTTTAATGCCAACCTCCGCCAACATCGCCACCAAATTCTTGACGAGCAATAATGGTCGATCACTCTGGATCGGCTCGGTCGTGGGACCGAGAAGACGGTCGGGGATATGGAGGTCCAACAACCGAAAGACCTGGTTTTGGCGAACAAATCGCTTCAATTCAAAAACATAATACATCTTGTCCAGGTCTTGTTCGGTGATAGCCTCATCCCCGACCTTCGACTTTGCTTCGAAGTCGTCTTCGTCGGGTGGCATTCCAAGCCCTCTTCTGGGCACCTTGGGTACTTTGGGGACTTTAGGGAGGTAGACCGGATCGTTCCAGTCAGCCTCCAAGTAATTTTCATCTTTTAGTTTTCCATCAATTTTTTCATTCATACACATCGGATCAGGACCAAGGTCCTGATCCTTTCCGGAACTATAGCAAGACCTGCTATAGTCCCGATCGGCTCCGGTGGGAGCCTTATGGGGAGGAAAAAACTTATTAATCCCGATCTAGTCCTCCGCCAGGCCAGATAGGACATCGCCATCTTTATCAACAACGAGAACGTAAGGCGATAGCCTTTCCTTACGTCCTCTCCCGAACGACTCCATATTCAAATCATTCAAATCTTCGAATCCAATTTTTTGATGGAATATCAGCACGGTGATATCCACGATCACCAAGTGATCCGGGCACGCGCACCATTGTGGTGAAGTCAAGTTCGAAATCGAAAACATTAGAATCGATAACCTGAGTACCACCATTGCGCCCAGCCTTCCAACTTTCGGAGGGGGTACTCCGCGGACCACCACTCGAGATCTGGTCCAATCGTCCGCTGCAAGCAGACGACCGGTCGTCATCAGAACCCACTTGGTCCGATTGTTTAGTGTCCATCTCACCTTGTGTACCCGATGGAATGGGCTAGTTACACACTCGGTGGATCGGGATCGCAGATTGGATCGAAGCGGTCTTGAATATAGAAGACCGACCTGGGTAGGTGGTATCTCTGGGGCGGAACTCTTCACCCCAGACCCAAACAGACCAAAAACACTTCCAAGAGATAACTTCCAATAGGTCGATCGTCCAAACGATCAAGACCTGACCAATACGAAATAATAGAGGGTAGACCGACCGTTCCGGTCTATCCCCTGACCAATACGAAATAAGACCAAAACCGGTCTAGTTTCCAACCAATATTAAAGCAAGCCAATATGTCCGCGTAAAGACCCAATATGCTCGTGAAACTTCACAAACGATATCTCCACGCCAAGACCAATCCAGTGAATAGCACGTTCCAAACGTACTTGAGTTGAGGTGTTGAGATCGCCAAATCGTACTCCCGTCGAGGGACTTCCGGTGGGCCAAAGTGCGCGTGCGGCGCGTCCAGACCGGGTATAATGGGCGAGAGGGGATAATTCGACCCTCTGCCACCAAACAGTCCGCGCCGGGCGGAGGCTACTAGTGTACGAAAAGGGAAGGAAGGCGACCCCTAGCTGTGGTGTGAAACAAGACCAGAAGAGGTTTCAGCCACTTATCCGAAAGCTAAAAGATTTCCTTACTTAAAGGTATAACCTCTGTCCTAAAAGGTAAAACCACAACTAAAATACTACTACCCTATAGTCCCTAAATGTACCCCCACAAAAATATGTAAAATACCCAAAGTCGGGTGACTCACCAAAACTTGCGTTCTTGACACTTCTTAAGTCTGATAGGATGAAAAGCCCCCCTTGTTTAAACCAATCCGAAATTAGACCAAATGCCTTGACGAAACTTGACCAGAAGTGTGCCAAATTTTGGGCACGCTTCTCCACACAAGTTATATACTGAATCGAAGTCCTACGAGGTCTAATCCCGGAAGAGTTTCTCCGGTATGAATGCTGACAGGCAAACAGACAAATTTGGGAGATATCGTTATGTTCAGATCACACTGCATGGTCCGGAGAGACCCAAGAAAGAAAAAATTGGAAAAAATGCAGAAAGAGCGTTGATATTGGGGAAGAATGATGAAACCAAAGGTTACAAGGTTTTATTATTGCAGGACAGAGTGGTTATCACTACTCGACATGTGATGGATAATGAAACTTTGGATGAAAAGGGTAGAACGAGAAGATCAGGAAGAGTCTAGCAGGTTTGAAAGGAGAAGATCAAGTTTCTGACGCGAAAAATGGACAGGAAGTCAGGCATTGAGCAAGCAAAGAAAGCAGAAGACAGTTGGATCGGAATGTCCAAGCTCAAGACGCAGCTATAGACGAGACTAGCGCACGGCAAACGAGAAAATAAGTTGGTAAAGTGAAGAAGACCACGAAAATGGCGGCTATGGAGAGAAAAGGGCCAAGAAGAAGAAAAAGCAGTATCGAAGAAGGCAATACCCGCTGGAAGGAGATGTTAGGGACCAGGAAAATAAGATGGGGGAGAATACGATGTATAATGAACGAATGAACGGTGAAATTAACGGGACAGCGAATTATTTGTACGCTTTTGCAGTTACAGAGCTGAAGAATACGCAGAATGGAATGTACGCAGCTGTACCAGACCCAACAGGTTACCACGAAGCGCATCGTGGAAGCCAATCAAGGCAGTGGCAAGAGGCAGAACAACAGGAGTTACACTCATTGGAAGAGCTTGGAACGTGGAAATTTGTGCGAAGAAGCGATGAAAAAAAATACTACCAACCAAATGGGTATATAAGACCAAGTTAAAGGACAATGGAAGTGTGGAACGCTACAAGGCAAGACTAGTGGCTCACGGCGACAAACAGACATTGGGAGAAGATATCTTTACTAAATTTTCGACTGTGATGGAATTGAATAATATGAAGGTTATTCTAATTATGGCAATGATATGGAAGGTACCTGCACGCCATGTATACGTGCCGAGCGCGTACCCTAAAGCAGCAACGGAAGAAGAGTATGAGATACACCTGCAGATACCGCAAGGAATGGAAGTTTCAAAAGAAAAGCTAGTGTAATTGGAAGCGAAGAGTGAGGCAGATGTGGTTTTAAAGTTGCAGAAGAACCTTTACGGCCTGAAACAGGCAGGCAGGCTGTGGTATGAATTACTATGTGATACATTGTTGAAGTGTGGATTCATGCAGTGTTTAACAGACACATGCATTTTCGTGAAAAAAATTGGTGAAACATTAGTTTACGTTGACGATCTACTCGTAACTGCAACGAATGGCAAGATAGTGAATGATTTTTTTGATGATTTGGTTGTACTGGAATTAAAGGATCTAGGCAAAGTGTAAAAGTTTCTAGGCACGAGAATAAGAGGTGATGTCGATACTGGTTACTGTATTGATCCAGAACAGAAGATTAAAGAGATGATTGAGAGGCACGGCCTCAAAGATGCAAACACAGTCAAGGTACCAGTGCTGAAGTTTGAAAACGAAAATGGATTGGATGAATTACTACCGAGTAGAACAAGTGAGAAAATTCCGTCGATCAATACATTCCAATCACTGGTCGGGAATTTACTGTGGATTTCCCGCGTGTCGCGACCGGATATCGCTTTCGCGGTGCATAGGCAACGAGGCACACCCATGCACCGACTTTGCTGGATTTTAAAATGGCGAAACATATAGCGAGATATCTAAGAGGAACGATTGGTATTAAGTTATCTCTTACGCATGATGACGATGAATCTCTACCGTTAAGGATTGTGAGTTACAGCGACGCTGATTTCGCAGCGGACAAGAGTGATCGGAAAGCATCAGTGCCAGCGTGACTTATGTAAATGGAATTGTGGCAGGCTGGAATTGCAAGAAGCAGTCATCTGTCGCTTATTCACTGCTGAAGCAGAATTCGTTGCCGAGGTTGTCGGATGAAGACAGGCATTGGAATTGAAAGAGCTTTTCGAAGAAATTGAAATCGAAACGGAAGCGCCTATTATGCTGAAGATCGACAACCAAGCTGCGATTAAACAAATACAAAGCGAGATGAGTGGTGCGAGTGAAAAGCACGTGGACGTGAAGCTGAAATTTATTAAGGATTACGCAGTAAAAGGAAAGATGAAGCCGGAGAACGTGTCGAGTGAAGAAATGGTGGCAGATTTACTCACCAAGACATTGGATGGACCGCGCATTGCAAGTTTGAGGAGTCAAATCGAATTGAAGTGATGGTTTACTTTCTATGGATATCTTTGTGTTGAAGATGGTCCCCGGTAAGGAAGGAAGGAGTGTTAAACTCAAGTATACGTCTTGATTGAAAACGTGACTATACGTGAGTATACAAGTTTACTGTGGACCACGCTCTATGCTTTACTTGGAGTATATATTGTTTTTCGACCAATCAGATGCAAGTGCGACGGCCGTCTCGCGACTGTTAAGTTGCATATCAGCAAACTCTCAAGTTGCATATTAGTGGGACTGAACACTTAGGTAACTTTACATAATACACTTTTACTCTTACTATACAAGTGCCAGGTGCATCTAGTGTTAAGACAGTTACCTGACAATAGCGCGACAGGGAACAAGACTTTAACGGGACTCTAACCGGTCCAGTAGCTACGCATATATACAATAAGACAAAGGACATTACAACCTGCGTCTTCCTACATGTTATTGGTAGGAGCGAAGGATAGCAGCCCAAGAAAAATATATAGTTGCCCGAGTCTGATCTATGAGATAATTTTTGTCTTTCTATCATCCTTGGTATTGGCAGACGGCACTAGATCTTTTGCATTGCGGCGGTGGCTTTAAGTTTTAACTACCACTAGGCTCTCCGAAGCCTCGGGACCCGACTCATCATTAAAGAGTAGGTACTCATTGCTAGTATACTTCCCTGTCTTACTGGAGCAGCTCAGGGAGGAGGCAGAGGCTGTGAGCCTGAAGCTTTGATGGTTTGAAAAAATCGAAGGAATTGCTTGGAGCAATGATAGAAAGCCGAAGATGAACTTTAGTGCTAACCCATACGCGGGAGTCTCATCCCAGAGTAATAGTCACCAAATGGAGCTTTGGACGACCTATGAGATGAAGCAAGCGGACTAGACGGCGACCCGGTACAAAAGGCACGGAAGGCATGGCCGGCGAAAAGGCCAACGAGGCGGGTATACTGTCCGATTACGTCAATTAATCCAATGCACGATGAATCTGGGCGGGTTCCTATATCAACAACGGGACCTGAGCCTCAAGATGATCAATCCGGGTTTGTAAGATCTGCAATTGCTAGCATGGAAGGTCAACAGCAGTAGCTGCAATGTTTTGGCAAAACAACTTGTTGTTGAGCGCCTTTGCACTTAGCCATAGCGTAATCGTAGTGCAAAATGCGTTAAAAATCACTTGATCAAAGTATGCCTTCACTTGTGTATGAGTAATTCTCCAGCCCAGCACTTATCCACAGTAACCGAACTATAATCGCACGTATCCACTAACACGAAACTGGATCCACCGCGTGACGACTCTTTCCCCTCTCTACCACTACCTATAATGCCAAAGAAACTATGTGCACAGAGAAAACGGGCGCGTAGTTAACATTAGTTAACTGTAAGAAGAAAATGTAAAAGTGATATATTTAGACTGGACTATTTTAGTCCGTCACAAAAAATGCAATTTTTGTACACCTATTTTCGACTTTTGTGCGTCGATGCTAAATCCTTGCAAAACCGCAATACCGCGACTTGCCCTTGGTTCCAACACTCCTTCTTATCGCCGCACACTTCGAAAACAGGTTGCCTTCAACGCTCTGACAGTCCAACACTTGATCGCAACTCTCCAAATCGCTGCATCGATAGCGCCTTGCTCAACATATCCGCAATCATTTCGCTTGTTCCCTTGTAACGCACTTCGATGCTTCCTTCCATCTTCTTCGAGATCAAAAATTTGATCCTCACGTCAACATGCTTCATTTTACTCGAGTTGTTCTCTCCTTCCAGGAACTTTATCGCTGCTTGATTATCTGAATACAGGATCATCGGCAACTTCAACTTCACTCCGACCTCTGTCAGAAACTGTACACTCCAAAAACCTCGCACTTCACTTGCGACGCAGCATAACTCTGCTTCCATCGTCGAAAGTGATACGCACGCCTGGCGTTTGCACATCCAATTTAGAACTATTCCGTCCAACTTAACCAATCCACCTGTTACGGACTTTCTATTTTCTTTGCATCCCGCGTAGCATCGCTATATACAACCAGCTGCAATCCATTTTCCACATCCGTTTTCTTCGATTGCTCCATCTTTAACTTCATCTTGAATGTCCCCTCAAGTACCGCAAAATCCTTTTAGCCAAAATCTAATCAATCATCCTTGGCGCATGCGTCTGACTGGTCGTCCTGTGTACCGCGTACACTATGTATGGTCTATTAAATCTCGCTATCCACAGGAGGGATCCCACAAGTGACTGGAGATCCCTCACTGCAGGTGATCCGTCACTAGACTTTACCGGCAGATCCACTTGATTTTCCATACACATGTCCTCGTGATTTCCTCCAATTGGTGTCTTCACTGCGTTCGCGTCCTTTAAACCATACTCATCAACGAGACACTTGATCATAACTTCTTGATCGAGGTAATAACCTCCTTCTTTTTCATAAGTCATCCGCATTCCTAAGAACTTCGACACTTCACCCAAATCCTTGATGTCTAAAACCTTCGAGTGTCATCAAAAAATGTCGTCACCAATTATTCTTGCGTTCCAACCAATCATCTACGTAAATCCAGCCACCATCATATCCACTCCATGTCGCTTGAATATAAACATAAATCCGTGTAACTCTACGAAAATTTTAACTTGAGCAACTTGTCATGTAGTAGCTTGTTCCAGAGTCGACCCGCCTGCTTTAAGCCATACAAGGTCTTCTTCAAGTTCAGCACCAGCTCGTTTACTTCTTCTACCTTGAGCTTCTTGAAATCATGCTTCGTGAACTCCATACCTCTTGGTATATATAAGTAGATATCGTGTTCCTCTTCGAGCGCCTTGACATACGCGTTCGGGATATCTCCATGCTTGGCTCTTAAATTCCATCTTCTTGCCAAAGCCAGGATGATCTTAACTGTACCCATGTTCATTACAGCCGCAAACGTGAGTCCATAATCCACTCCAAAGCGTTGTTCGTTGCCGCACGCGACTAGACGTGCTTTATAACGCTCCACGCTGCCGTTCGCGTCAGTCTTGGTCTTGAACACCCATTTGGTGTGTAACGGCCTGCATCCACTTGGTCTCTTTGTCACATCCCACACTTCATTCATTTCTAACGCCATTATATCCGTTTTAATCGCTTCACTCCATTCATATTTGAGCTTGCTCTTCATAGCTTCCGAAAAATTACGCGGATCCATTTCCGTAATCATATTCACCACGCCGTTGTCATCCTCTCCAGCATTGTCTTCTTGTTTCTGTTCATCACTTGTTTCAGCACTCTTCCTGGAGTATTCTCTTCTCACGTGCCGCTCTCCTGAGCCATGTATTCTTCTTGACTCTCTTGGTCTCCTTCTGGTTGCCTGTGTTTCTTGAACTTCTTCGTTTCGCTCTTCACTTGGTCCATGCGCTCCTTCTAAGTCTTCATCTCCTTATTCTGTGAAAAGACGCCGTAACTGCTTGTTTTGTGTGTCATCCAGAGTCTCGATTTTCTTGATATGCTGGGTCACTACTACCTTCCGGTCTAGCTTCAAATACACCTTGAACCTTTAACTCTTCACTATTCCCTATTATTATTCCAACCTGCGCTCTGTGCGCCAACTAATTTTTACCTGGGTTCCGGTACACTGTAAACGGAGACCCAAAAGAAACAATCTCTCCCAGCCGTGGCTTCTTCCCGGTAAACATCTCGATCGGCGACATTTGTCTTGAGTTTGCACTTGTACGACTTCGATTTAGTATGTACGCCGCATAGTCCACTACATCACCCCAAAATGATAAACTTAATCCACACGAGAAAAGCATACAGCGCGCCATATTCATAATCGTCCTTTGCATCCTTTCGGCTTCCCGTTTGTTGTATGATTTGAAGCTTCACTGATCTGCCGACCAATTCCTGTTTTCTCGCAAAAGTAATCCAGATTTTTATACTCCAGACCTCCATCCGTTCGTAGAATGTGCACCTTGCACTCAAATCTTCTCTCGAAAAACGCAATGAAGTGCTCAAACTTCTTTGCTGACATGTCTTTCGTCTTTGCCAGGAACACCCGTACATAGTTCGTCTTGTTGTCCACAAAGTTAATCATGTACCTACTACCTCCCCTGTTCTTCGGTGCGATCGGACCTTTAAGGTCCGAACATATTACACCACCCACTATGTCTATGGGCGAGTGCTCTCCCCTGTCCTTCTTGGATTTCCTTCCTTTTGTCTGCTTTCCTTTCGCGCATGTTAAACAATTCATTCTTCTTGTGTCCATGCGTTCAATACCGAATCCGGGTCTTTAGCCAAATTTTCAATTGCATCATAACTCAAGTGCCCCATGCGCGCATCAAAGTGCATCAGCGTCCTCGCTGCAACATCTTTATTATTGTTTATTTCCGCTTCGTTTTCTTGCACCGCCGCCATGAAAACTTCACCAAAATTCTTCTTGAGCATATCCACTCGCACACAGACTGTGAGAACTTTATTCACTTTCTCGACATAAAAAATGATTTCTCCGGTTGCTTGGTACTTGATCACCCGCCTAATATTCACGCAATCCAACTCGCAGCCCTTCTATTCTAAGAGTCCATACGATAAAATGTTACGCGCCAAATTCTCCACGTTATAACATTTTCAATATTGATCATTCTTTCGACTCCACCGCACCGCGCGTACACCTTCAAAACCCCTTTCATCACAACCTTCAGCTTCTTACCATCAGCTTGATAACACACACCATCCACTGGTTCTGTATTACGTAGGAAGGTTGAATCGTTCGTCAGGTGCATACTTGCACCGCTATCCAAAATCCACTTATTACTCGAAGCGTTAGCGTAATCTCCAGTAATCGTAAGCAACAAATCCACATTCTTGCCACCCTTCTTCGGACAATTCCACTTCAAATGTCCCGCATCTCCACATACGTAACACTTTCTTGACTTTTCCTTCCTTTCTGCGACGACGTTCACTGTACCTCGTGCCGCCGTACTTGGTCTGTTTCCTTCATGTTCCACTGCGCCTGCGCGATCTTACAGAGCTCTTTAGCCTGCCGTAGATAGTCCACGCGAGTGTAATCATATATTGACATCAAAACTTGCTTCAGCTCTGGTGCTGCATGATAAATAACATTATCAAGCACCAGAGCATCCGCACGCCTTCCTACCGCTTCCGCCACTGCTAGCAAATACAAGTAGTGCTCCGGCCAGGATCTTGTATAACATTTCCTCGCTAAAAATAACTTCATCGCTTGAGCCGGCGTCAGCTGCGTATGGAACGTCGTCAGCATCTTGTCCATAACATACCAAAACGCGGGAGTCTCACTCCACCACATTTCGACCTGGAGGTTGTAATAGCTCTCCGCCATACCAGATAGTTAGTGTCCCGGGAGATCGACCTTAACGTCTTCACTCCATGGGAACTTACGCGCTGCCTCAGCGATACCTATCCGGCGAAAAAACTTCCTTCCCCACGGGTGAAAACCCGACCCCAGTCCCCGGTACACTTCAGTACCGTCGAAGACTCTAATTTGAAGCTTTCTCTGCTTCGGCGAGGGCGTCCGCATCCGATGAACTTGTGCTGCCTGCCCTGCATCAACGTTCACCCCTGGGTTTGCGTACCCGTGTCCTGGGATCCCCGCCTGCACACCGATCTGCCCGGCGTCTGCCACGCCACCTCTATCGAAACAATTCTCACCGGCCTTGCTGAGATGCCTAAAGCTCATTGCAGCTGGATTAGATGCCTTGTAAACAGCCTTCTCCTCATGACTTCCTTCCAAGGATGCCATGATCATCTTAGTGTCCCCTTTGGGAGTGTGATACACACCACCCCCATCGGACACTGCTCCAAGAGATCTTTCCAGTTTCCCCATCCGGTCCGCCAGCTCGGAATGGCTGCTAAGACGTCAGCCGACCCCGCATTATCTTCAACAACAGCGACTTTCTCCTCGCTGTATTCACGCCCCTTATTTGGGCTCATAACCTGTTGTTGTGTGCTCTTGCCCTTAGCCATCGTATAGTCGTAGTGAAATATGCGTAATAATCACTTTATCCTAGTATACCCTCGCCTTAGTATGCGCAACCTTCTTATCCAGCACTTATCCACAGTAACCGAAACCTAAATGCGCGTAACCACTAACGCTAAACTTGATCTGCCGAGTGATGTCGCTTGCCCCTCTCTACTCCTACTCAATATGCTGTGACTATGCGCACAGAGAAAACGGGCGCGTAGTTACTGTTAGTTAACTGTAAGAAGAAGATGCAAAAGTGATATATTTAGACTGGTCTATTTTTAGTCCGTCACAAAAAATGCAATTTGTGTACACCTATTTCGACTTTTGTGCGTCGATGCTAAAACCTTGGAAAACCACAAAATCGCGACTTGCCCTTGGTTTCCAACAGTATGGCTTTTACGTTCGCTTAGTTAAAGCTGGGACCAACTACATGCCCTCCGAATCAGCTTAGCGTCCTTTAACAGGACATGCCACATATAAAATAGGACTCGGTTTCATAAGAACCAACGATATGAAAGTTGAAATATCATTTTTCTAATTGGAACATTTAGAACTTTTCAAAAGGAACTACGGATAATTAATCCTTATAATCAATTGGTAATGGATTCGACTTACTGAACCGATTCCAGAAGGGGAGTGATCGGTGTACCTCACCCCCTTCTTACATGTACCTCACTTTTGATACGTGTACCTCAGTCTGTCCGTTTCACCGGACACCACTCAGCGAATTTTACAAAAAAGCGCTCCATGAGAAAAAAATCCAATGGTCCTCACCCTTTATCGACCACGTGCCGTGTCCTCGCGAGTGGCTATCCGCTCTTTGCATCAAGAGCAAAGGTCCTTCAAGCATACGCATACGCTGGTTCTCATTCGCCACGGTGAAAGCGAATGGAACCGGAAAAACTTATTCACAGGCTGGTATGTCGTGGAGCTCTCGGAGAATGGCAACAAGGAGGCGGCTGCCGCTGGAAAGCTGCTGAAGCAGGAAGACTACCGATTTGACGTTGCCTACACGTCGTATCTTAAGCGCGCCATCCGTACGCTTTGGCACGTGCTGGAACAGACCGATCAAATGTGAATCCCTGTGCACAAGACCTGGCGTATTAATGAGCGCCACTACAGCGCAATCACGGGTCTGGACAAGCAGGCAACTGTGCAGAACCATGGCGCTGAAAAAGTATTAGAGTGGCGTCGCAGTTACAACATTCCTCCTCCTGATCTCGATACCAGTTGCGCGTATTACCCGGGAAACGACATTAAGTATAAGGACGTTCCCAAGGAAGAGCTGCCTCATGCCGAATCTTTGAAACTAACGGTCACCCGTGTACTACCTGAGTGAAAAATAAATATTGTGCCTAGTGTGGTGGAGTCAAGTTCAAAATCGAACACCGTAGTGTCGAGAACCTGACCATCATCGTGCTCATACTTCCAACTGACGGGGGGGGGGGGTACCCCGCGAACCTTCGCCTACGATCCGATCTGATCGTCCACTGCTAGCAGACGACCGATCATCAGCATAGGACGCCTAGTCCGATTTTTGCGTCTCCATCTCACCTTGTGTACCCGATGGAATGGGCTGGTTGCACACTTGGTGGATCGTCGCTGTGAATTGATTGGGTCTAAAATGCGAGACCGTGCTGGGTAGTGTACCCTGGGCGAAGCTCTTCACCCTGGGTACGGGCAGACCAATTATACTTAGAGTAAGTGTACTCCAAAGGGCAGATCGCTTAACCGATAGTAGAGCCCAACTAATGTATGAAGAAAAGTCCAATATTCCAATATGGAGACCCAACGAGAACGTGACAAACTCCACGAACGATATCTCCACGTAACAATCCAAAAACTTGCTTACACATTCCAAACGTGTGTACCTTGGGATTGCGGAGCCGACCAATGCGTACTCCCGTCGAGGGACTTCTGGAGGGCCAAGTGCGCCTGAAACGTGTCCCGGCCGGGTATAATGAGCTAGAGGGGATTAATCGACCCTCTGCTCCCAAACACTCCGCGGCGTGCGGAGGCGACTGATGTACTGTGCAAAGATGCGAACGACTTCCTTGTTGAGGTGTTAACGACCAAGAAAGACGGAAAAACCAAAAGACTCTTAGAAGGAAAAACCAAAACTTACCAATCCTATCTTCCTACGGTCCCCAATATGTACAAACATGAAATATGTAAAGTACACGCAATATCATGTGACCTACAAAATCTGCGTTCTTGACACTTCTTGCACATGATAGGCTTAAAAGCCTCCTTGTTTTCCACCAATCCGATCGCTGATAAGCTGATCGGCGTGCCGCTGACACAAAGTGACTAAAATTCTTGAATCCACTTCACCACACTAGCATCAAGGCAGGAAAGAATGTGGTAATTACGGCTCACTAAAAGAGTCTGTGCCCTTGTGAATCACCTAGATAACATCTCGGAGGACACCATCACGGGCCTCAACATCCCCACAGGTGCCCCGCTCGTCTACCAGCTAGACGAGAACATCAAGGCCATTCCACACAAGGATGCGATCAAACCTCTCACTGCTTTTTACCGTGGCGACCAAGACGAAATACGTTTTCGTATTCTTGGTGTCAATAACCAGACCAAGTTAGAAACGCGACTCCTTGTCCTTCGTTATGTAGACTTGCTGTCACACAGAGGAGTTATTTCAGAATATACACTCTCGTTTGATTCCATGGAATCATGTCCGATTTTGACTTAAGGAAAGGCGAATTCTCTAGCGTTCGTAGTCATAGCCACTTTAAGTAAGAAGCATGTGATATTGCAAACATCAACTGTTGAAGTCTCTGTTTTCGCATTGAAGGAGCATTAATTGTACATGAGACTTCAGATAAATCTCAAGTTTATGGGATGCGTCTACGTATGCATGCTCTGCGTTTTATTCGCACTCGATGAAACCATGACTTGTTTTAACAGCTACTGAAGCGCCATTTTCGTCGGCTCGTTAGGCTTTACACCCACCGTCTCTATCAGCGCCACTACTTCCTTAATCTATAATAACGTCAGCAACATGAAATGTTAGTGGTACAGCTTACGTCAGAAAAAAACAAAAATGATACTTTATCATGCTTCCCGTTCGTTTTGAGCTTATACAGCAAGTTGTTGCAAGTCACACGCTGGAGTATCTTCGCCTGACTGCATCAAAACAAGACAAGATTCTATCAAAAAATTAACCCGACAAGTGAGTATCCAGCAGATTCACATACGCAGCCGCTTTAGCAAAGTTTATGGCTTCTCAAAATCCGCCTGCGCAATCGCTTCTTGGATGAGGATATAGTTAGGAACGGAGTACAGTACCAATTTGCAGTCTGTACTCCAGTGTACTGTAGTATTTGGTCAGAGTGGTGTCCGGTGAAACAAACAGACTGAGGTACACGTATCAAAAGTGAGGTACATGTAACAAGGAAGTGAGGTACGCCTATCAATCCCCTTCCAGAAAGGATTTAATTTTATAATTAAATACCTATCTCATTCCATTTGTACATTTGTTTAGATAAAGTTATATTTGGTAAATCAAAACCATCCACAATATATAAAATTTTTAATTTTCGGTCTAACGCTTAAGTCTGTTTTAGGGTAGGACTAGAAAAATAGGAAATAATGATTTTGTTAATATAATTGTTGAAACAGATTTACATTATTTTCTTACCCTATTGTGCGCTCTCTCAACATAACCTTACAGTGTAAGCACGCAACAGTATACCTGTTACAGAATGTGTGCAAGTTTCCATGCGTAGCCTCCTTGACAACACTCTCGACCCTTTTTGGATAAAGTGGAGGTTACCTGATCGTTTTGGTTAACTCTTTCCTCAATTGACCTCTCAGACGTCTATTGACCTGCTCACGGGTGAAATTATACTGATGTTGGACATTCGCTGCTGACGTCCTGAAACGATGGAATCTCTCGACTATGTTACGCAGATGTTTTGTAAAATCTTAGTACTGCTGATTTGAATCATAAGGAGTTGAGCAATGGTCAAAAAGCAAATCCTACAGATTTTAAGGCGATGATAAACCTGTACTTTTTTGCGTTCACTGAGGGTTATTACATTCTTAGGCAGATCTATTACTACATCAGTTTTATAGGGGACGTTGTAGTCTATTTTACAACCTACGGAAAGTGTATTACCGAAAGTTAAGGGGCAAACCCGGCTTGAAAATTGGTGACCGGGGTGACGAATGAAGTTAAAAAGAAATAGCAAGATAGGGGACCGTTGAGGAATCCCCGCAACCCGATCAGATTACTATATGGTTCGACAATGATGCTGTTCGGCATGCTGAAGGCAAAGATGGAAAATACACAGACTTAATAAGGAAGTGCTTGTCTTGCTACGGACACTTGATACGTTTTATACCGTGCTGGTTTCGAGTCCGATCAAGTTGATGTCATGATAGTCACACTATCTTGACTGATCTGTCAAACAGAATTGAAAGTCAAATAGGAAGAAAGGTTGCCCTCTTCTCACAATAGACGCTGTCGATTATCAAGTGTACCAAGGGCGAGGAGAAAATTGGATCCTGGCGACATGCATAACGCCTAGGAAAAAAGTAGAGGAGGCCCATTAGTGTAGCACTATAATTGGAAAAAGAAAATACTGAAATTGATTGAGTGTAAATTTTAGTATTGAAACAATTTCTAGTTATTTTTTGTGCGCTTCTCAACGGAGTCTAACAGTGTTAACCAATAATACTAGACCTATCAATCTGGTACCACTTTGTGGTTCACCTAAACGACCACTGGCACATTCCGCCAGCTGTCTAGCAGAGCATGGAAAGCCTTGGTTAGAATGGTCCCTAGATAATCACCGATAATGGGTCATTTGCGGAGAGTCTCCCATTCTTTTTAACGCCCATTTCATCGCGCTGGTTTACATGATCAGGGGTCATGAAAACAGTGGTCGCAGCTAAGAGCCCAGAGGAGCAAATCAAGTCATCGATAGATTTTGGATGAGTTCGGTCGCTTCACCAGCGCCATCTGCAACTACGACATCGCAAGTAGAGACATTTCTAAGGCTGACGAAGCCCCTTATGGACCTTTCTTGCGATGAATTCTCGAAGTAGAGACATCCAAAGAGTCGCGAAATAACAGGTACACATGTCTCGGCGGTCACGCCAAGTAATGGGAAAGGGGATGCAGACCAGCGGACCCGTCTTCGTTTGAAACGCTTGAAGAGTTTTAAGAGTGATAGCTTGTTGGAAGAGTGTGTACCCATTTTGGAGTTTGCACTCTTCCGTAAAGTGGAAGCCCATTGGCTGTTGCAGGTAAGCCATACATTTTTTCATATAAAAAGCAGTTACAGTTTAAAGTTGCAGTAAGGACTGGATAGCGACTTAAGTAGCTATACATAATATATTTCACTTTCCGTTTTGCATTATAAAGCACAGTGCCAGACTGAATCTTTACAAGGGATACGACGCTACGCACACCGTTTGACACCTTCCGCTGATCCTCCCACACTGAAACTTGGCCAGGGGGTGAGTATTGATCGCGTTAAGTGTTTGCAACCTTTTTTGTGCTATTTTAACAGGTTATGAGCCCAAGTTGCGTCAAGTAACCTAGTGGAGTTTTCTTGGTCGTTTGGAGCACTTTGTATTACGTTTTTCTTATTGTTACGTTTCGTGGAGCTTGTGGAAAGCCCTCTGTTGAAGAGGAAGCTAGTGCCGGACGTGATTGAAGGTTTTTAAATAAGTTTGAGATGATTGATTTTAATGACGATGATATGCCCTCTCCGGAGCGATTCCGAGAGCTATTGAACAATTGGCGTGAAGCGGCAAGAGCTGCGAATGATCCTGATGCAGGGCAAGCTAGTCCCGCACCAGCAAAGAGGTCGCCCGAGCACAAGAGAGAAGCGCCGGTGCGTATACCGGAAAGTAACTTCCGTGAAAGTTTGAAAAATTACCGTCCGTTCGGCCAGCAGATGGAACTGGATGATCTGGCCGAGGACGAAGGGGTGGAAGCTGTCGCGAAGCCACGCCCGAGAGCGCATGATGCACCACGTGGGGCGCCCGCGGCGGCGCAAGGTGCAGACGGTGACGAAGTGCCCGCCGCGCAGCCAAGTGTACCCGTGCAGTACGCCGGGTACAAGATACCGAAAATATGCATCGACAAGTTTTTGGGACGCGAGTTATATCCCGGTCACGGTGCAGGGTATCTCCAGTGGGTGTACCTGTTCATGGAAGCCATTGAGATCGCAGAGATGACCTCTGGCTTCCAGTGGAGTGAACGATTGAAGGTGAACAATTTCGGCGAGAATTTGGAGGGAACCGCCGCCGAATATTACCGCACAAATGTTGCGTGGTGGTGTCGGGTGCGGCCGACGTTGATCCACGTCATGGATCAGATGTGGTTGCGATTTAGGACGACGATATCCCACCACCAAGCCGCTGCGAGATTTGCAAGTGAAAAGGATCCACAACGCAGCTGGACGGAGCACTATTTATACCTAGTAGCTCTGGATCGCGAAAGCGGGTCGAGTGAAAAGTTAATAGCTGAAAATATCGTCAAGTATGCCGCGCCGCGACTCAAGATAATGTTGATGGATAGGTACGACCCGAGAAGGGAGGATTACCTAAGCCATGCGCAAGAGTTAATCGCATGGGCGCAAGAGCTCGAAGACGACATGGAAAAGTCGAAGCCCGCCCCTAAGTTGCACGTGCATGCAGCAACATCTGGTTAGGGGCGGCGCGTGTGCTACGGCTGTGGTGGTGAGGGGCACATACAGAGGTATTGCCCCGAAAAGCGCCGAAAAAGTGGAGATGAACGCACCCAAAGGCAGAGCCGTGGTGGAAATGAAGGGTCGTCAAAGCATTTCGTGCTTTCGACCATGGATGATATTTTAAATGCGTGTGGAAATGGAAGCGCAAATGAAGATATCTTGTTATCGATAGTGGGGCTAGTAGACACTTGGTGTCGAACGCCAGTTTGTTGGAAGACGCTAGGGATTGAGTCCCGATGATAATTTTGCCTTGCCGGATGGTGGCACACTTCAGGCAACCAAGGTAGGGCGGCTTACGTTGCGGACGTGCGACAAAAGTGAAACGGTCGTTGTCTTGACCGAAGTATACTTCGCTCCGCAACTAGCCCGAAACCTGATCTCGCTTGGTAGGTTGCGCGAAAAGGGTTGCACCATGGTTGATGATGGCAGCAAGATTCGCCTCATGATAAAAGGTGAAAAGTTGTTCGACGTGATGACGTATGGCTCTGTCTTTGTGGATAAGTTGAAGGCCGAAAAGGCGCAAAGTTTTTCGGAAAATTTTGGTGACATGGTTGCCAACAGTGTGTCGGAATATGTCAGTAAGGACGTCCACACTGGAAGCCTACACCATTTTCATATGAGTCTGGGTCACCTGGCCTACGATACCATTGAAAGGTTGGCCAGGGACCCGAGGTCTGGTATTGCCTTAACGGACACGAATAGGCCGAATTGCCTTACGTGCGCCGAAGGGAAGGCTACCAGAAAGGCGCAACCGAAGACACATTCGGGTGGAAATGCAACAATTGACCGTATTGGAGGAGTGATCTGCAGTGACCTCAAAGGTCCGATCACTCCCCGCGACAGACGTGGCAACCGATACTTGGTTGTATTCGTGGATCATCATTCGAGTTACGTCAGAGTTTTTGCAGCACGCACCAAGGATTTAGCAGCGAAGATGTTTGTACACTTCCTGGCTTGGTTTGAAAATGAATTTTCGTGCAAGGTGCACGTGCTGCGGACGGATGGCGGCGGAGAGTACCGAAACGTGGATCTGTTTTGTAAGCAGACCGGTATCCGCCGCCAATTAACGGAGCCAGGGAATACGGCCTCAAACAGGAAGGCGGAGCGGATGAACCGGACCATTTTCAATATGGTCCGGTGCATGATTTTCGGGTCAGGCGTACCCCTCACGTATTGGTCGGAGGCGGCTGAGTATGCTGCGTACATACTCAACCGTACTCCGACGAGATCAAATGTTGGGCGAATTTCGCCATTGGAAAAAAAATTACTGCCGGCAAGAGGCCGGCAGTAAATAATATCGTGGTTTTCGGGTCCCCGTGCATGGTTTGGCGGGACCCGAAGAAGAAGAAGACGCTGGCAAAAGATGCCGAGCGCGCCCTAATTCTGGGCAAGAGTGATGAAACCAAGGGTTTCAAGGTGCTGCTGATGAAGGACAGGGTGGTCGTGGTGACGCGGCACGTCACCGCGATCGAGACACTCAGTGCAGAAACAAGTGAGAAAATAACCAAGATGTGGGAAGGTGAACGCAGCCAAGAACTCGAGGAAATGGCCGAGTGCGTTCAAGAAATGCTGGTCCGAATGCACAAAATAAAGGGCGCGGAAATCAAGGAATACAGGAGGCTGCATATGAGACGAGGCGCGCCGAGAAACCAGTACAGGGCACGAGAAAGACCCGAAGGAAGACAAAGAAGACATTGAAAGGCCAAGAATATGAAGATTCAAGGTCCAAGAGGGTGACACCAAGTGTGGAAATTCCCGAAAAAATTACTGTAATAAATGAAAATGTGGAAGGCGATTTATGCGCGTATGCAGTATGTGAACCCGGTTGTGAGCCAACAGGTGGCTCGATGATACTTCCGGATCCGAAGAACTACCGTGAGGCGCACGGTGGTCCACAATCAATCATGTGGAGACAGGCGGAAATGGAGGAGCTTAAGGCCCTCCAGGATTTGGAAACCTGGGATGTTGTTCGCCGCCCTGAGGGCAAAGTACCTCTCCCGACCAAATGGGTATATAAGACGAAAGTCTGTGCAAATGGGTCGGTAGAGAGGTACAAGGCGAGGTTGGTCGCCAGGGGTGACAAGCAAGTTTTCCGGGACGATTATTTTTTACATTTTCCACTGTTATGGAATTAAACAACGTAAATTTGATTCTGGTTTTGGCGCAAGTGTGGGGGGTAGCGGCACGCCACGGCGATGTTCCTAGTGCCTACCCCAAAGCCAAGTCTGAAGAAGATGTGGAGATTTACTTACAGGTGCCGCAAGGCATGGAAATCTCGGTGGATACTTTGCGGAATTTTGGTGTCGATTTTCAAAGGGAGCTTGTATTGAAGCTGAGAAGAAACCTTTATGGTTTGAAGCAGGATGAGCGCCTATGGCACCAGTGCTTATGCGAGACATTGAAAAAATTTGGTTTCACGCAGTGTGTGACCGATACGTGCATTTTTGTAAAGCACAAGGACGCCGAAACGGTGGTGGTCGGCGCATATGTGGGTGACCTCCTGGTTACTGAAACTAGTGAGGGGATTGTGATGGAATTTTTCGAAGATATGAATGTATTGGAGTTGAAAGATTTGGGAAGCGTTACGAAGTTCCTGGGGATACGAATTCAAGGCGATCCAAAGACTTTATACGTATTGGATCAGGAAGGAACGATTAAAGAAATCCTCAAGACAAACAAGCCCGAGAAAATGAACCCAGCCCGAACTCCGGTGCTGGCGCTGGATGATGTGAAGGAGTTTCAAGAATTATTATTGTTGCATGCAAAGGAGAATTTTACGAGTGTGTAGCAGTTCCAGTCGCTTGTGGGCAGTTTGGAATGGGTTGCTCGGTGCACGCGTCCTGACATTTCGTTCGCCGTGCACCGAGCCACGCGTAAGACCCATGCACCACGCTGGGTGACTACAATATTGCGAAGAGCATTTTGAAATACCTCAAGGGCACGATGGATTAAAGCTGGTGCTAAAGCACGATGAAGATTTGCCCATGCTACTCCGGATCATGGTCTACAGCGATGCAGATTTCGCTGCTGACAAGACCGATCGGAAGAGCGTTTCAGCTATGGCTGCTTTTATTAATGGGATTCTCGTAAGCTGGGCCTGCAGGAAGCAGACTGCAGTTGCTCTTTCGACTGCGGAAGCAGAATTTGTTGCGGCGGCGATGGCCGGCAAAGAAGCATTGGGTTTGCGACAACTGGTCTCTGAAATTGGGATGCACGCAAAGACGCCTCTGATGTTCAAGATGGATAACCAAGCAGCAATACAGCAGCTGGAGGATGAGGCAAGTGGATCAAGTTCCAAGCATGTCGATGTCAAGCTAAAATTTCTCAAGGATTATACGAAGAAGGGCATTGTTGTGGCCAACCACGTGCCAAGTGAGGATATGCTAGCTGACTTGCTGACCAAGGACTTAGGAGCGCAGCGGATCCAAGTGTTGCGTGCGGCACTGGGCTTACAGTGATGGAGCGACAGCCTCCGGTCTTCCAGGAGGAGTGTTGGAAGAGTGTGTACCCATTTTGGAGTTTGCACTCTTCCGTAAAGTGGAAGCCCATTGGCTGTTGCAGGTAAGCCATACATTTTTTCATATAAAAAGCAGTTACAGTTTAAAGTTGCAGTAAGGACTGGATAGCGACTTAAGTAGCTATACATAATATATTTCACTTTCCGTTTTGCATTATAAAGCACAGTGCCAGACTGAATCTTTACAAGGGATACGACGCTACGCACACCGTTTGACACCTTCCGCTGATCCTCCCACACTGAAACTTGGCCAGGGGGTGAGTATTGATCGCGTTAAGTGTTTGCAACCTTTTTTGTGCTATTTTAACATAGCTCACCTAGGAGCACCTTCAAAATGAATTCAGTTTTCGATCTGAATTTTTAGATCTACTTGAGGGTAAACTTGACATATAAGCTTACTCAAGAAGGCATGATATTTTGCTTTCAAATATTGTAAGTGAACATCAGTTCAAGTATCTGTGTACATGACGGGTCTGAATAACGGTAAGCGGTATCTCTTCCGGTATCAACTGAAGAGTTACGATATACTATCTTTCAACCCAGGAAGATTATAGTTCATGGGTATTAACCTAGAATACTGGTGTGTCAGTCGAGTCGAGGAGGGAACGGCCCTTCAAAATTAACGGATGCAGCGCATTGGTAATCAAAAGAATAGGTGTTCACCCTTCGCCATACCGCAACCAAGACTTAGTGGGGGCAAAGGGCCAAAAACATGTGGACATACTGCCAATAGTTGGTTCGGCACCGAAGCGATAAAAATAATCCACGCTAGAATAGATGCGCAAAGATTGGGAGCTTTAACCACGAGTGCATGACACCGCATCTGGCTCCACGCAGTCAGTGAACGCGCATGTCCGCTGGTAGACGCAATCAACAAGGGCGACCTCTTGTTACAAAACGTGATCAACCAGTAGGGGAGGGGTGCAACACTAGAAATGTTGTTTTACCTGCCGACGTTAGACATGTGAGATGAATAGTCCCAGACGGAAAAGTTTCCGTCAATGTGAGCAAGGTGATTTGATAACTCTCATCACGCGGATAAACCACATGGGGCCTGTGCATTGTCTGATAGTAGCGCATTAATTAGTGAAAGCACCAAGTTTAGTGTCGTTAAACTTTGTGCAAGTGGAAACATGTCTGTCCGGCTAGCAACAGATGAAACCGTGACTATGCCTAACCGTGAGATACACATATGCTCTTTGAAAGCGAACGAATTGTCATTCGAACAAAGAGTTCAGGTCTTCCATATGACAATTTCGATCTTATCATGGCCATCACATGGATGACTAAGCATAACCGGCGATCGAAAGAGGCGAATCGCGTAACGGGTGTGTTGAACTAACGAAAAGCCGATCGGATGACGAGACCAATCCAGGTTGCCGGTCGGCAGACAGAATAGTCAAACGTTATGATCAGGTGAACATGGTTGACAGGCTGTCGTGATCTGAATGATGTACCGGATCGGAGAAAGAGACTGAGCAAGCGGTTGTGTGAGAGTGGATCGAAACAGCATGTTTGCGGACAGATCTTTTGGTCGGACTGACCGGTTGTCTGCAGGAGACGTAGCGGAGGTACTATCGATCAAATAGTCTACGGAAGATGATTCGGGCCAATCAGAAAAATCTATGAAATTGTAGGTACATCAAATGATTTGGTGTGGTGTTCATAGAATTGGTATCTTAAGTCCTTAATGGCTTTTATTTTCCCCAAACAAACGAGTCGCGGTACGTTGTACCTTAGTATTGGGAACGTAGGGTTGGCTAGGTCCCACCCGTTCAAGTTACTCCTCGTCAAGGCGTACATAATGTGCACATGGCTTGCTGTAGTCCCCAACGAGATTTTGCTCTTGGCGCACACACACTTAAGTTCGGATTGCCCGTATTTCTACTGCGGATCTCTTGGAAAGGTCATTTAGAGCAACAACTAGTTTTTCTGGAAAATCGTAGTTATTGCTGGAGCCGATGTTTCTTTCGTAGATTTTAGATTATCCCTCACGTTTTGGTTTACCCGATTGATCGAGCAAACCCTTAATCGGACTCATTTCTGGTATTTAATTTAATACCAACCCTAACGCGCACCCCGGTGAAGCAATCAGGTACAGATCCGACTGATCAGCAAGAGCATTTATCATCACAGTTCACCTCGTGAGTGTTACCACCAGATCCAATAGATTCACAAGGATAGACAGGAAAAACTTAAATTACTAAAACCCTCCCGATATTAATGTCTACCGGGATCACGAGGATATGACCGATTTTACGCCGATCTGTCCGGTTTAAGATCAGATAATGGTAATCAATAAAGTACCCTCTGATAGCTTGGCGTCTAGGAAGTCGGGATTTGTGGTTTCTAGGATTAACGTCCAAACTTTAGAAATCCACTCCACAAGAAATGGGAAAGTTATGAAGTGCTTAAGATGAGTATTGAAATCAATACTCGCGCTTACTCGCGAGATGCAAGTGCAAGCCTTGAAGAGAGGATGTCAGAAAGCGAGAGACCAGTAGTTTTCTACGCATTTTAGTATTACAAGTCCATATTTTTTGCAGATACAATAAGAAGCTTTGAGACAATATCCACCAATGTCGCCGTTTGCTGAGGATCTACGCGACGACAATGTCAAGGAAGGCACGGTTCCTTTAATTAACTTCGCATTGAGTGATACGAGGACCTATCAATACCACACAACAACCAAGATAAACATGTCCATTGTCAAGGAACCTGGTCACGGTTTTCCCCAATAGCCATGTATATTTTAGTTAGCATCATTGTTCAAAAAAATAGTCGTGGTCGTAACCGTGAAGGCCATGGTGTTAATCTGAGTAGGTAAAGGGTTCAAAATTGGACGAGATTGACTATGGGCGGACTATTGACTAGACAGGAGACCCAGCACTCCGGATTGTTCAAGACAAAGACTAGTTTCACCCTCCGGCTAGGGTCGGACGGACATCATAAATTCTGATTGAAGCTGGTGGCAGTGGAGATTTTTTTCACGGGCTTCAAGGGGGCGCTGGGAACATTAACATGTTCTTCTCCTAGTTCCCAAACTGCAGTACAACCTAGTCTTGGTTAAATCTGCTATGGACGAATGCTTTCGTTCCACTTGCAAGCTATAACGTACATGATTTAGGACTGTTAGAACAGGCAGGTGTGGATGCTTGTTTACTTGAAACTCTGTAAGCCTGGCAACGCGCGTGCAGTATCGGCTCTTTATAGCCACTGCTGGAAGTGCTTTATTTGACTTGTTGAATGCCTTGTAAAACGAGAGGTGATATATATTAAATAATTAAAAGAATTTTAAGCCAATAAAATACACTTAAGCTCACTAAGCGCTACAGGCTTGAAATCTTCTAGCACCATGTATAAAAGTAATAACAGCCAATCCGTTTCCACCATGAGATTTCACTCGAAAGCCAAACATGGCTACTTCGAAAATCGACACTCCTCTTGAAACGGCGCGCGCTGTAACACCTTCAATATAAACCAATTTGTTTCCGCAAACCTTCCATCCGTTGCGCGTTCAAATATTTTGTGAGCAGGTCTGCTATCATCTCCAATCTTGGTACGTGAGTAGCCTTGATCACACCCTTCTTATTCAAGTCCTTCAGAATCTTCATATTGACATTGATGTTCTTGGTGTTGACGGAGCTTGCTTCACATTCCACATGCTTGATGGCTGCCTGATTGTCCATTTTAAATAACAACGGCGCCCTTGAATGAATTCCAATTTCCAATAACATTTCACGTAAACCCAACCCCTCTCTACCGCCCACATCTGCAGCCACAAATTCGGCTTCCGCTGTGGACAGTGCCACCGTACCTGCTTCTTGCACTTCCACGAAACGATAATTCCATTGATGTATAGTACCATCGCGCTCACATTTTTACGATCCATTTTATCACCTGCAAAATCGGCATCTGTATAGCACGTAATCCGGAATGGTAGCGGCAATTCATCATCGT
Organism: Peronosclerospora sorghi; assembly: GCA_026184515.1. Classification (NCBI taxonomy): domain Eukaryota; phylum Oomycota; class Peronosporomycetes; order Peronosporales; family Peronosporaceae; genus Peronosclerospora; species Peronosclerospora sorghi. The sequence goes on from CM047580.1 coordinate 25,430,672, forward strand.
GAATCAATCGTAACTTCATCGACTTTGTGCCCTTCAAATTCTTGCAAATTCTCTTTGCGGCCTCGAAATTTCCTAACGTGGGCGCATGCGTGCGCCTCGTTGCACGGTGCACCGCGAACGCAATATCGGGACGCGTACAACGAAAGATCCATAAAAGACTGCCAACCAGAGATTGAAAACTCTCGACACTTGGGTACTTCTATCTTGACTTCGCTGTTAACACTTACTTGAAGTCTTTAATATCGTCCACATCCAGCCCTGGCGTATGTATTGCATTTATTTTTCCAAAATCGTGTGGGATCAGGAGCTCATCAATAGCAGCCTCCTGATCCAACTTTTAACCATCCCTTGGGTTGCCCTCAATGCGTATTCCCAAAAAATTGGTTACGACACCCAAATTCTTTAAGTTCCAACACGTTCATTTCAACAACAAAATCATCAACTGATGCCATCGTAGTTCCAGTTACCAGTAAGTCATCGACATACGCTTTAACCAAAACAATACCATCTGCACCACTTCTAACAAATACACAAGTATCCGTAACGCACTGCTTGAAATTTAATTTCTCCAATGTTTCACACAACAACTGATGCCACAATCTTCCGGCCTGTTTTAGGCCATATAAGTTTCTCTCCAATTTTAATGAAAGTTCATCGCTTGACTCCACATTAAAGGTTTCGAGAATTTTACTTGGTATCTGCATGCCCTGTGGAATCTTCAAATGGATTTCATAATCTTCCTCCGTTTTCGCCTTTGGGTAGGCGCTCGGCACATCGCCGTGCCGCGCCGGTATACCCCAGATTTGCGACATGGATAGGATTACTTCACGTTATCGACTTCCATGACTGTCGAAAATGTGAAATAGCAATCCTGCCCATAAATATGTCGATCTCCGTGCGCTACAAGCCGAGCCTTGTAGCGCTCGACCGTACCGTCTGCACGCAACTTGCTTTTGTATACCCACTTAGTAGGCAACAGTTTCTTGTCCGATCTTCGCTTGATTATCTTCCAACTGCCGATATCTTCAAGCGCCTTGATTTGATCTTGTTAGGCCTTCGACCACAAATCTGCATCCGATCCTTCATGGGCTTCCTTAAATGACCTTGGGTCAGGTACTCCAACACAAGTTGTACCTCCGACATCGATATTTCCACACACAGCGTACACGCACATCGCGCATCCATCAGTAGAGTCACCAGAAACTTTCTCTTCCACATCAGATACATCATTAGAAATTTTATCTTCCATGGCGTAAATCACACGTCCTTCAATACTCGACACTTAAGTCACACTAGCTCCATTTCCAGACTTCTTTTTACTGTTTTTTTTCAAATCAATTGCCTTGTGCGTATTCTTCCGCGACTTCCTAGGATGTTCACGCGCTTCTTGACCGGTGCCTTCTACTGCGACTTGCCTTGTCACCGTATTTCCCCGCACCGAATTGTCGTTTTCTCGTTTCGTGGCTCGCCTTTCGAGCTCCTCCTCATCCGCGATGTCCAGTGTCCTTGTAATTTGGTCACTCGCACTGTAACAGGACTGATCCTGTTACAGGCTTACACTTTAATTACGAGGAAGCGCGCAATACAATTAGGGCAGGATTAGTTGATAACAACTAATCCTATACTAAAAGTAAATATATAAATATTTACTTATGGGTTTGAACGCAAAATCAAGAGTGTTTATTTAATGGGAGGTTTAGAGGCTAATAGTATAGTAACTAACTAATTTATATCATAATACCAAGTATTCAACTAACTGTACTATTAGTTAACCTGCAAGATTCGGTATTTATACCGAATCGACTTTTTCCTTCGTAGATTATAATAACTTATAATCTCTTATTTAAATTTTAGACAACGCGTCTGAAATTAAACTGTGATATTCTAACTTGAATATCAATTATGTAATGGCACCCCATTACATCACCCCCCACTTAAGGTGGTTGGCCAATAATAATTCTTATTTTGGCCAATCATGGGTGGCACTTGTTGGTCGTTCTCATTTACCAACTGATTTACCATCGACTCGATGGTCAAGGCACGCGGCGGCGCTCTAAAGAGAGCTGCTGAAAACATTGAAGGAGCTTCTTCCTCCGCCTCAGCACCAGGTTCTGAGGTGCTGAGTGACAACGGTGACGCTGCATTAGCAGCGTCAACTACTCAAAGGTCGGTATACGTACCGTCTTCGACCACAGATGCTGCTAAGGCGGCATCTGGCAAGAAACAGGGAGATGTTGCTAATGCAACATCTCGCACGATGGCAACTTCCGAATGGCGTGTTGCCAAGAGGGCCATGTTCGGGAGTTCTGACTCCGAACAAAGTGATGGGGATACAGCTGTCCCCACTTAAGGATCTGGTGAGTCGAATCTCGCTAGGTGCTCATCGCCTAACAGCGATGACGACTCTGGTGTCGCTCTCTGCTATAACAGCGACAATGATCATCACAGGTGGTTGCGGGAACGCAGATCCCCACCTGGACCAAGTACTTCTCCACGTCGGGGTGATTTAACCCCGGCGCGTGGTGTTGAAGCAGGCGGTGCTCCGCCTGCTAAAAGAGCTCGAACAGAAGCGGCGCCTGCCGCTTCTAAAGCGTATCATCGTACGGAACCATATGTTCCGTACAAAGTGGGGTTTTGGACCCCTGGCTGGGCTCTTGCCCCCAACAGTGGCGGTCACCGTAAACGGGACTGCCAATATGCGTTGTTCGATATCAACGTGCTGGATGACTGCGAAGACATCCAGTCACGTCGATTCGATCGAAGTACAGACGATAGACGTCTGTACTTTATTGACCTCTTTTTCCAGGTTCGATATTATTCGAGCCGGAAAGGGTCAAGGAGGAACAGGGACGATAAATGACTCAGAGTAGGAACGCTTTTGTTGACAACTACAACAAAAGCCCAGATGATTACGTGAATAAAGTTCACGTAATGTGCGAGCGCTTTTTAAAGCACTCACGAACAGGCAAAATGGAATGCATCCATTATGCTTGCATCAAAGAAGGGTTAAAGTGTGGTGTCCCTTCTCACCTCGTTTGCCTGCGGTGTACGCAGGGCGCTCCTCGTCTGTCAGAGGAGGAGTTGCGGGGGTACGGTGGTTTTTCCGTACCCGCCGAAATTCAGGGTTTAATTGATACCCTGAATGCATCAACACCTACTGTTGATGCTACTTCGCATTATGAGTTTGAGACTTATTCTCAAACTCAGTCAAAAGGTCTGTGGAGTCGGCCCTCAGAACCTCAATCGGCTCCCAAGAGTCGAACTCTTGGGGATATCCCAGCCAGCGTACCAAGTACTCGGTACGCTGCTCCTTCTTCGAAGGCACCGAGCGCTTCAAGATCAAGCGCTCGAGGATATATCGCTTATTCCCCTGATTATCAATCAGGGGCGGCGGAGGTTGAGAATTCCCTCGCCGTTGTTGTTGCTGAGCATGGTTCTTTGCTCCGCAAGATCGAGGAGGGTTATTCTTCCTTGATCAGCGATATGTCTCACTGTGTGAAGAGATATCGGTCTCTTCGCGAGGATGTCCGCGACATCCTCGGAGCGCACACTGCCCTCCAGCAGAAGAATGATATTCTGTACATTGAGCTTTCCCGCTATAAGTGAGAGCTCGATCGGCGCACGGCTGATCTTGAGCAGTCGAAGGCGGAGGTAACGAATCTCCGCTCTGCTCATCAACGGCTGGAATCCGATTACAAGTCTCTGTTGGGAGACTTGGAGAAGCACGGTATCTTCCGTGGTTCTGCGTCTCGTCGTAAGACGAAGACGAGTGATACGACTTGAGCCGCCCAACATAGAATTTTGGGTGAAGCCGCATTGCTGTGGGAATGTCTAAGGTATAGGCATTCCCCCGAATCTCTTGGAGCTTGAAAGGTCCAATGTACTTAGGAAGCAACTTCCGTGTAGAGAAGTTGCTTATTGCATGTGTAGGCAAATTGGTAGTACTTAATAATACCAATTCACCTTTCAGAAAGGAGTTTTTGTTCTTCCTTCCTTGTTTGTCTGCATTTTGCTTCTGCTTATCAAAAGCAGAGGCAAGTGCATCTTTTATATAGCGTATTACAGCTTGGCGCTGTAATACGAATTCATCTATTGCTTTATCAGCAGTAGGTGCGTTGTCCTCATTGTCTGCAGCCATTGCTGCAGACACATATTCATCATATGCAGCTTCAGTTTCAATTAAATCTGCTTCCTCTTCTACTGTACTTTCAGTAGAAGGGTCATCGTTTTGTTCACAAGTTGCAGTTGCAACTTGCGCATTGATTCGCTCAAAATTTGAGCGGGTCCCTCCCCCACTTAGATTTGGCGTACCGACAAGTAAAGCTGGGGTTCGTGGATGCCTTAAGGCATTCACGTAGAACGGTGTATGCTTAGTTGAAGCATGCACCGAATTGTTAATCGCTAATTCAGTGAGTGACAGGTAGTCACTCCACTGTTCAAAAGCATGTGCGTATGATCGCAACATGTCTCCGAGAACGCGGTTAACCCGTTCCGTCTTCCCATCCGTTTCCGGATGGTCCGCAGTTGACATCTTCAACTGGGTTCCCAACAATGAGAACGTTTCTTGCCAGAAACGTCCTGTAAATCTCGGATCTCTATCCGAGAAAATGTCTTCCGGCATTCCGTGCAAACGGAATACCGTATCAACGAATATCCGCGCTGTTTGAGCGGCGGTTACGTTCGCTGATACTGCAGTAAGATGTACCATCTTACTGAAACGGTCTACAAAGACCACTATTCCAGTATTCCGACTATTGTCGGGTGGAAGACCGAATACGAAGTCCATTGAAATGGACTTCCAACACTCTGTCGGAACCGGCAGAGATTTCAGCGGAGCCTGTGCAGACTGCGCAGGCTTAACGCGCTGGCAAATCTCGCAAGCGCGTACGTATTTGCGTACGCACTTGTACTAGTTTCGCCAGTAAAAGTCACGTGCGAGAGAAGCGTATGTCTTCTATCGACCTTGATGCCCCGAAATCGGTGCATCATGATACTCAAACATAATTTGATGTTTGAGATCATCGACGTTTGGAACGACGATGCGACTTTCATCTTTTTGGTCTGTGCTGTAAAGCAGCAGACCATCGTGCAGTCGATATCGATGCACGCAAGCGCGGAGGAACTCTTGGAGTTCGTCGCGTTTCTCACTTGATTGATTACGTAAGTAATCAATCTACAGACGTGTCTCCTCGTCTGTTTTGTACGCCTCGCGTACTTGTAGTATAATTGACGACGACAAAGCAGTGCAACGGATCGCGTTTGCACTGGCCCCTTCGGTTACGGACGGTTTCGTCTCGTAATCGGGCCTTCGTGATAGCGCATCCGCTATCACGTTAAACATTCCGGGTTTGTATTCAACCGTAAAGTTGTATTCAGCAAAGAATGACAGCCATCGAGCCATTCTTTATGAAATGTGTGGTGAATTCACGGCCGTGCGTAGCGACGCATGGTCCGTGTAAACCACAAACGGTCTATCTCGCAATAGATAGATCCGAAACTTGGCCAGTGCATACTTCATGGCAAGGAGTTCCTTGTCATGCACTGGATATTTGCGCTCGGCTGGGCGCAACTGACGCGATTGATAGCAGATTACGCGATCATGATCATCGTGATCACGCTGCATCAAAGCACAGCCGATAGCAAAATCACTCGCGTAGCAAACGACGTGGAACGGACGCACGTTATCGGCTATAGCCAAGACAAGCGCTTGAGTCAAGCTTTGCTTGACTGCATCAAAATCATCTTGGCATTGGGTATCCCAATGCCATTCGACATCTTTCTTAAGTAATTGAGAAAGAGGTAGTATTAACCCAGCATAGTTGCACGAATACTTGTGCAAATATGTTGCCAACCCAAGGAACTTTCGAAGTTCCTTAACGTTGTTTGGCGTAGGCCATTCAACGATCACCCTGATCTTTTCTGGTTCAGAGCGCACCCCGTTCTTGCCCACAAAACATCCAAGAACGGGTATCTCAGGTGCACCAAAGGTGCACTTCTTTAGATTTGCATAGAGCTTATGCTTACGCATAATCTCTAACACTCGACGTAGATGTTCCCTATGGACATCTACATCGCGTTTATCGTGTTCACCCTTACTATGGATGAACACGTCATCGAAATAACTCGGTGCGAATTCTCGCACCGGACGTAATATATGCGTTACGCATCTGTTAAACGTAGCAGGGGAATTTCGAAGCCCCTGCGGCATAACAAGCCACTCCCAAAGCATGCCGCTTGGGGTGCTTACCGCAGTGAGAGGGATATCCTTCTCACGCATTAGGATTTGATAAAATCCATCTCTTAGATCGAGAGCACTAAAGATGGTGCTCCCGCACATGTCATAAATGATGACATCTTTTCGCGGTATCGGCGTCTGCGCAGGTACCGTCTCTGCGTTCAGCTTGTTGTAAGCGTGAAGGATTCCCCACCCACCTGTGGACTTTTTCACACAAAAGGTGGGGGTAGAGTGCGGTGAGATAGACTCCCGCACTTGGCCTGCTTTACGACGAGCTTCGAAAAACTCGTCGATCGCTTTTACTTGATCACGCGGCAACGGCCATTGCCGCGTGACACAATACTTCGTGCCTGGCTCGAGGTCAATTTCATGACGAGTTCCCTTATCCTTAGGGAGCTCGCTAGGTACATCTTCTGGGAATACGTCAGCGTATTCCCGAAGTACCTCATAAAATGGGGAGTTCGCTTTAAGCGACTGCTAGCTCTGCACTTCAAAGCGCTAAACTTTGGTTTGATCATTGGGAATCTCTTTCCCAATGTTTTCCACTTGTAATGTGGATATTCGTGAACGAATATCCACTACATCATCTGTTGCTACGATAATACAGATCTGTTCGATCTGATCATCGTGCAAGTTTCTCATAAACTTCTTCCCGAATAGCGCTGGAAGAGCCATCACCTCCGAACCTTCTTTCGGAGGGTGTTCCATCAACAGAGACTGGGTAGCTAATCCGGTCTCCGTTTGCTTCAAGACTTTGATCGTCTCGATGGAACTGCCCATGCAATCAGACGCACTCGTCTGATTGACTGCTACACGGTGATTACGGTTCACCGTGTGCGAATACTCATCCTCATGGTGGCCACTGCCTACCATGGAGTTTTGGCGACCAGATGTGCTCGTCTGATCGGCCGCCTTTTCTGCGACACGGTGGTCTTTATCACCCGTGTGCATGGCTAACGCAACGTGGTGGGCACTGGACACCACGGAGTTGTGCTCACGATTGCACTCGATCGTGAGTTCACTCTCATCAACACGGAATTCTTTCGTCGTGTTGGAACCTTCGGTCGCACAGTGGGTGTTTCCCACTGTGGATACTATTTCATTCTCACGGTGGGTGTTTCCCACCGTGGATATCACTTCATTCTCACGGTGGTCTTTATCACCCGTGGAATGTTTCTCTCCAACACTCAACGAATATTCTGTTGCGTGTGGTAGTCCCTCTGGACTCTCACCAGCGGAGGTACCTTACGCTGATCGTGTCAGAACAGACCTGGTGGTGCTATCGCTATCCACCAGACTGTCTGACACTGCGGTTGTATCTTCTGATACAGCCGGATTACACACAGGGTGATAAGATCCTGTGGGTCCGCCGCAGTCCATCGACAGGTTAACCCAGTCGATCGAAGGTCTAAACTTGGACATCCATGGGATATTAAGTATCACATCGAACTTGTCATCTAAATCGAGGACGATGAATTCATCCTCGAATGACTGTTCATTCAACTCGAAGCGTGTTTTAATCACACGCTTTGGAATAGTCACGGTTGCACCTGTTGCTAACCGGACTGACAACATAATTCGTGGGGTTTCTACCTCCACGAAGCTCAACAACGTTAGACTCTGAGTTCTAACGAAATTGTTTGACGATACTGTGTCAAACAAAGCTCGCATGGGGACATCGCTCCCGTGCGGCTTAACCTCCAGGGTGATAAGAGGCTTATCATCACCTTTCACCTTTTGACAGGACATAGTCCCGTCTGGGGCTATTACCCTCACATGCCCTATGTCGGCATATGGGATAACATTCCCAGTAGGGCGCCCCGCCCCTACTGGTGATTCTCGTTTTTTGCACCAACAGGGTGATGTCCCTGTTGGTGTCGCCGTGCAGCGGACGTTTCCGTCCGCTGACAGCGTGGCACCGGGCGCGGTGCCATACACTCATGGGAAAATGCCCCATTTTCGTGCATCGATTGCAGCGAATATTCTTCTTAAATTTCGGTTGCTTCGTGTTCGAAGCAACCGCAACCGATAGGTCCATCGGCTCTGGACCTCCACCGCCCATGCTCTGGCGCGGGTGGCTGTTTCTTGAGACGAAGTGTGAACTTCGTCTGCCCTACTGCTGCTTGTTGACATGCTGTTGCGGCATGTCAAAAGCGAAGGGCTGTTGAGCCCTTCGGCTGTACCCAGCATGCGATTACGCTGATCGCATGCTGAACTCCTCACGGATGCTCATATCAATAACATGCCTTAGAGTCTCTGGCGGGTGCCGGTAGAGACTCTGTTTGACGGGACCATCATTGAGTCCCTTCATGAAGCCAGTGACCTGCATATCAGGGAACACCGGCTCATACACAATATTTGACAGCAAATATTGCGTCTTCTGAGTGTAAGCTTGAAGGTCAAGCTTACCTTGCCGGAGTTCCATGAACTCCTGCCGACTACTTGGCTCCATTTCTGGAGCTTCAAAGTTGAGCTTTAGCTCAGCTTTTAATTCCTGATAAGTCAGGAACGCAGAGTCATCAGTGGCTCTGCGACTCATCGCCCATTACCTGGCTCTGCCGCCCAGACATGTTGTGACGAAGTACGCCTGTTGACGTTCGTCAACAATATTTTGCGCAGAGATGGCATCTTCCACCTCTGCGAACCATCTACGAAGGGGATTTCCCCCTTCGCCGGTAAAGGGCGGTACTCGCGCCTTTACCACTTCAACGATATGCGTTGCAGATGCAGTTGCGGTCCTCGCTGCCTCTGGCGCGGGCCGTACCGTCCTTTCTAGGTGGTTTCGTCTAAAGCGATTCACCACCTCTATCGCTTCCTCCGGGGGCTTACCCAGGAGGAAGGTAATGATGTCGGTCCCCATGGACCGAACCATTTCTACCGTCGCGTCTTTACTACGCGACGTGAAGTGAGGGAAGAGTTTCGTCACCACTTCCAGCGTTCTCTCTCGCTCGGCAGGCGTCATGTCTCGCGACATGATGCCGAGCGGCTCTTAATCTTCGCTCCGCTAGTTGACTAGCGGAACGGAACTGTGGTCGTTCAGATGGACCACAAAGTGCTACCAGGTGTAACAGGACTGATCCTGTTACAGGCTTACACTGTAATTACGAGGAAGCGCGCAATACAATTAGGTCAGGATTAGTTGATAACAACTAATCCTATACTAAAAGTAAATATATAAATATTTACTTATGGGTTAGAACGCAAAATTAAGAGTGTTTATTTAATGGGTAGTTTAGAGGCTAATAGTATAGTAACTACCTAATTAATATAATAATATCAAGTGTTCAACTAACTGTACTATTAGTTAACCTGTAAGATTCGGTATTTATACCGAATCGACTTTTTCCTTCGTAGATTATAATAACTTATAATCTCTTATTTAAATTTCAGACAACGCGTCTGAAATTAAACTGTGATATTCTAACTTGAATATCAATTATGTAATGGCACCCCATTACACGCACCCTTGTCTAGTGTTTCAATCGCACTAACATGGCGATTGACCGTCACCACTCTGTCCTTGAGCAGTAGCACGTTGAAACCCTTGGTTTCATCGCTGCGGCCAAGTATTAGGGCTCGCTCGGCATGTTTCTCGAGGGACTTTTTGCGCGGGTCCCTCCACACCATGCACGGCGAGCTAAATACCACAATATCCTTCCGCGAAGGTCTCTTATTCGTCAACACTTCGAACGGCGATAGTCTTCCGGGGTTTGAGCGGGTCGGGGTACAATTAAAGATGTACGAGGCATATTCCGCTGCCTCCTACTAGTAAATCAAGGGTACCCCCGACCCAAAAATCATAAACCGGACCATGTTAAAAATGGTCCGGTTCATCCTTTCGGATTTTCCATTGGAGGATGAATTACCAGCCTCCGTCACTTGTCTTCGTACTCTAGTCCTTTTACATAAGAGATCCACCGTTTTATATTCCCCGCCCCCATCTTTGCGTGGGACCTGGATTCGACACTTGAACTCATTTTCAAACCAAGTTAAAAATGTTCAAACAATTTCGCCACTCTGTATTTAGTTCAAGATGAGAAAACTCGCACGTAGCTTGAGTAATGATCCACGAAAACCACGAGATATCTATTTCCACGTCTGTCGCGCGGTGTGATCGGACCCTTCAAGTCACTACAAATCATACCGCCGACGCGCTCGACCGGTGAATTTTCACCTGTATCCACCCTTTGTTGCTTCTTCCTGGTCGCTTTCTCCTCGGCACAGGTCAGGCAGTGTGGCCGACTACTGTCCGTCAACCTGATGCCTGACCCGGAGTCCTTGTCTAGCATTTCGACTGTATCGTAAGCCAAGTGACCCAAGTGGACATGAAAGTGATGTAGGGTGCCTTCTTGCACATCACTTTTAGTATCGGCAGCGACAGCATTCAGCAACATATGCTTGAATTGCTGCGTGCGTCCACTTATCCTCTCTGGAATCAAAATTGCGACAAAAATTGAACCACATATCTCAACCGGAAATAAAGTCTTTACATTCCATAGAATAGATAACTTTCCTTCATTTTCCACTATTTTGCACCCCTTGTCATGCATCTTGCCAAGTGAAATGAGGTTCTTGGCAAGTTTGGGTGCAAAAATATACCTCACTCAATTCAATCGAGATGGGGTCGACACAAGGTGTAACCAACTTGATCTTCCCGAACTTGGTGACAGACAACCTGCCACCATCAGGCAGCATAAATCCATCCTCCGGTCCACACGTAACCGGATCTTCTAACAAACTCTCGTCTGCCACCAGGTGCCTACTGGCACCACTATCCACGATCCATGTCGTCCCTGACACCTGGTCTTCATTGATCATTCCATTTAGTGCCCCGTCCTGCCCTAACTCAATGGTATATAGAGCAACCTTCCTGTTCCATTGACCATTATGGTTTCCTTGGTCCTTAGAGTTTCTTGTCTTCTGCATCCTCTTTCTTTTTGGGGACAATCCTTCTTGATATGCCCCGGCTTCCCGCATCCATATCATATCCTCACTAATTCGGTTTCAGTCACCAAATTTGCATGCAACCGTGCAGGTTGCCTTCCTTTCAGCATATCCTCGTCTAACTCCTGCGCCCACGATATAATTTCCTACGCATGGCACAGATAATCCGTTCGCATCGGCTTGTACCTGGCCATGATCGCAATTTTCAGTCGCGGCGCGGCAAATTTCACGATGTTCTCGACCACCAATTTTTCGCTCGACTCGCTTTCGCGAGCCAGAGCTACCAGGTATAGGTAATGCTAGGTCCAAGTCATTTTGGGACTCTTCTCCGAAGCAAACCATACTGCAGCCTGGTGGTGAGAGATGTTCACTAGAAATGCGGAGTACATATGGTCCAAAATTGCATGTAAATACGGAGAAATTAGACACCACGTGCCGATATTCGCACGGAAAAAATAAGCCGCCACTCCTTCCATGTGTTCCCCAAACTTATTGACTTTCAGGCTCTCCGTCCAAACAAAGCCAGATGCAATTTCGGCTATGTCGACGGCCTATATGAAGAGGTACGCCCACTGCTTGAATCCGGCACTGAGTCCGGGGTATATTTAAACCCCCGAGAACTTCTCGATGACGAGCTTGGGGTTCTTGGTGCACCCTGCCTGTCCAAGCTGTGGATAAGGCACTTGTGATGCTTGCCCGTCGTGCATGCCAGGCATCTGCATCGCCGGCGCTTTTTCGCTGCCAGCATTCCGCACATTTCCATGGACGTTTATCGGGAGCTTGGCCGCATTAGGCCGCGCTGATCCACCGACTTCAATATCACAGTCTTCGGATAAATCATTCAATGTCATTTGATGGCCAACTGGCCCGTAATTCTTGAGCGTTTCCCGGAAAACACTGTTCCGAGCAGCGACCGGGGAGTCCTTCCTCGACCCAGAAGCTGTGCTCGCGATTGATGCACGACCTTGCGCCTCCTCTACTGACACAAGGCGCGTTTTCACCTCTTTCAACCCATCCAAAATGGCTTGTAGGACCTCTCCTTGGTCCACGTCAAACTCTCCACTTTATTTTTCCTCGTCCATCTTAAACAACAAAAATGAAACGAAATACAACGGCAAAATTAAAGCCAACAATTCCACTAGCCCTCCAAAAGTTAGGGGGCTTCCACTATTATCCATAATCCTATCTCCACACGAGAATAGTCCACTCGAGAGATCACAACTTAATCGAAAAACTTAATCAGCAAAAAACACTTCAAAAACACGCGGACACTTGGGCACATAACCTGTTAGCACAGGCAGGTGTGGATGCTTGATTACTTGAAACTCTGTAAGCCTGGCAATGCGCGTGCGGTATAGGATGTTTATAGCCACCGCTGGAAGTGCTTTATTCGACTTGTTGAATGCCTATTAAAATGAGAAGTGATATATATTATATAATTAAAAGAATTTTAAGCCAATAAAATACACTTAAGCTTCCTAAGCGCTATAGTCTTGAAATCTTCTAACAGCATGTATAAAAGTAATAACATCCAATCCGTTTCCACCATGAGATTTCACTCGAAAGCCAAACATGGCTACTTCGAAAATCGACAAGGACAACCAACGCTTAAACATTAGAGCGATAAATACGCGACCTCGAGCTGTACAAGATCTTGTTTTGGGTAGCAAAGAGCGTGGATAGAGACTTCGGGTATGCTAGTTACAGTCAACTCCCTCTATAACAGCCTCCGGGAGAACAGCATTCCCGTATAGCAGCCCTGAAAACGACCATACGGATCTCCAACAGCCAAAATCCACCCTCTATAGCGGCTTTTCGGCTATAACAGCAACAGCCATGGGCCAGTATACGCTACATACATTTCTGCTCCCTCTATAACAGGCACCCGGATTTTTCCACCTAAAAATGCTTTAAAAGGGTGTTTGGAAATGCGTAGAAGAATCTAGACAATATTCAGGGGCCTATTACTCATCAGGGGCATTTCCTGCTGAAAATTCCGTAAAAATCAATTAATTAATAGGCAAAATCTTCGGTCCAGAGAGAGGTTAAAAGGAGAGCACCCCCC
>CM047580.1:25443925-25455811 GCA_026184515.1 Peronosclerospora sorghi
GGGGGGGGGTGTACCCAGTCACGCCCTAAATATATTGGCGTCCAATTGAAGAGCAAAGTTGAAGTTGCTTTTTGTTTTATTATCTATGGCACATCGAGTGGAGACAGTCCCGATTTTTCCACCAAGGCCCTACCAACATTCGCTGCTGTTGGGAAGGATCTGGACTACCAACCAAGAGAATAAAGAGCGAAGTTTACCAAGAAATGGCCCCATGGGGAAGAGCCCCAAGGAAAAGGAACTTGCCCCTGGATAAGGAAGCGGGCGGAGCAGCATTGAGCGCAAGCACGGAAGGCTGGCACAATACAGGTCGGTAGATGAGATTGTGTCGACTACGCCACCAACTGAACACTCTGACTCCAGTGACTACGAGGATGACAAAGAGGTCCTAAATAAGGGGCCAACAGAGGTAAGTGTAGCGCCTGAAGTCATCATACCACAAGAAAAAGATAAGTTGAAGAGCAAGCCCTTAGCCAACCTACACCAAAGGGGGTGGTTAGGGTAGATGGACACGACATCACTTTACCTACAAATAGCCATGCAGTCAGTGAGAGACAAGGAACGAGGGAACCAAGGTCGACGGACATCAGTCAGCCACTCCATCTGACAGTGGACGACATATCAGACACACTGAAACAGGTACTGCTCTAAGCCCAAACCAAGAAGCCGAGACTTCAAACATGGATGGACTTAATGCAAGAGATATTCCGTAAGGTGTATAAGCTACCGTCCGGGAAGAAGATAAAGGAGCTTGGACCCGGCAAACAATTGCTGGAGTTGACAAAGCAAGAGCAAGAAAGGTTAGTTGATTTGTTTAAATGTATTGCTATAACCCAGAAGCAACAATGGTCGGAATGGAGGAAAAAGGTCATTGATGCGTGTCTACTAGTTAGACGCGGGAACCAACCATTGCACCAAGTCCTAGGAAAAATGATGGGAGCGTCGCAAGTAGTTGAAGCAGCTAAGAGCACACAGATTCTACAAGGAAGGCTACACAAAGTCAAGGTAGAACCTATTGACGAATCGGCATCAGTACGAGACACGGACATCTTTCTATTTAAACCAGAAATATATCCAGAGCCGGTCATGCAACGGCTACGTACAGTCTGCCTCAAGGAGTGGAAGGTAAATCGTAGTGAGAAGTTAAGAGAAGGTACTGCGGATGAATGGTTGATTGTGAAAGGGCTTACAGAAGGATCAATTATTGCGCGTCAATTATCCCAGCTTTTGACAGGGTTAATGACGTCTACGGATCGGCTACGACTGTTGCTGACTATTCGTGTACAGGTAGAAGGGTGTTTGATAATGGACGTGAAAGGAGAAGCTCCGATAAAACGAGCGTTTTAAGTACTAGAAGTATACAATAAAGTATAGCTATGGCGGCATCGGTAAAAGGAGGGGGTTCAAAGCAGCTTTGGGATCTGCTAGCCCAAGTCAAGACTATTAGTTATAATCGGTCAAAACATTGCCGGAGCTTCCATTTTTGAAACCAGACATAGCGAAAAAGTTCGCACAAGTGGAAGTACCATATCATAAAAAGATTCATAGGTTGAAGAACGTTCATGCGGAAGTGTAATCACACGCAACAATTTGGGATCGGCCATATGGAGCACATGATTATATTTTGGGGTCGGCACCAGAATATACGATGATTATCAAAAATGTTACGAGAAACATAGATATTATGAGACTCCACGCGTTTTTGCAATCCAAGTTAGTAGTCGGGTTCCAGTTAGAAGAACTGGATCAGGGGGGACCGATGTCGCACACGTCGTTGGATTGGGCTTTGAACATTGATGCGGGTGGAGTTCCAGCAGAGTTTCAAAATATATGGAGGATATGGTGGTGCGGAGAGATCCTAACCGTGGAACATCCGGCAACAAGGGGACGAAGACATTGTCTGCTATGTGGGGAGGTGGTCCATCAGATCCGAGGTTGTCCCCTGACCCATTCCGACCTAATCAACAAAAATTGTATACACGTATCAGTAGATGAGGCGGAAGCCTTAGACGTACTGGAACCCACCTTCAAGAGCTTAGAGGCGATGCGGCAAGAAGTGACCAACAAAAAAAATCGTCTCAAATACAATGATACTCGCACGAAGAAGATGTAGGCGATGGATTCAAAGGCGGACGGGAACAGTGGAACCACTCATTCCACACAGGTTAAGGCCTCATCCAACGAAGGAAGTGGACAGGGGCCAAAGAGGGACCGCCGGCCCGCAGTACTGGTAAAGAAGGAACAAACAGCAAGTTCAGACTGGGTTCTTGTTGACCGAAAGAAAACAAAAGTGGTAAGTAATTTGGATAAGGCAGGAAGAGGAGAAACCTCTATAGGTGTGCATGTTAAAAAAATCAGGAGTATAAAAGGAAGAGGGACAGCAACGGGTGGATGAAGTCAAACATAGCCAGCCCCCACGAAATACAATAAGCGCGGCAGTAAAAGGTGCGGGTCCGAACCGGAAGGTTCACCAGGAAATTAAGGAAAAATTACCCAAACAAGGGCCAGGACAGCAACGTAAAAAAGATCATAAGGATTTATTGGTGACTGAGGAAAAAGTAATAAAATACTTGAGGAAGATCCGGACACAAGTGACCCAGACACAAGGCAAATTAGAGCCTTTCAAATGGGGCAGCACACCAATAGATACGGCAGCTATTTGGACAGTGGAAGATGCTATGATGACGATGGGACTTCAACGAATCACCACACCATCAAATTGGAATTGCCAGGTGTATAGTGTGATCCAAGGCTATGTGAACTCATCTCTCGCAGGACGGGCAGGCGTATTAGCGGAAGCAGCTAGGATGATGAAACAAGGATGTGTGGCAAGGGCACTGATGGATTTCTCGTTGAAATTTCTGGCTGGCATAAGAAAAAAAACGTTACGATCGTTGGGTAGAGGTTACGATAAAATATCGGCTAAGCAATCTTAAATAGCCTTTAAGGAGTACTTGACTGAATTCGGGACTAGCTGCTCCGAAGTGAAAAAATGGTGGATTCCAAAGTATGGGGGAGTAGTGATACCCTAAGCTGTTTGGGAACGATGTTACAGCGTGATATATTCGTGATATGTCCAGACATGTCAACAGTAACAATGGTGGTAATTAACGATGCACCGGAGACGATATCACATCTTAGCAAGAAGTTTTCTACTTGTGGCGAATATCCTATGTCTTTGGGAACATGTATACAACGGTGATAGAACTGAACGAAAAGGCAGACGGTGACGAAAGTAGCTTACCGATTGTTATTCACTTTTAAAATGCTCATTACCAAGGATATATTCATGGATGGAGAGGCTTCAGTAACGGAAAAAAGGTTGACCAACAATACCAGGACGAACTTATGACTGATGGTGATGATGAACATAACAGCCTTACCGAGGAGGACACGGGACTTCCGCCTAGTAAAAGGCAGCGGTTTAGGCCAACGATGGCAGAAATTGACCAAGCTCTCCTTTAGTCCAGTGATTCCAAGATAACTAGCGAGTCGCAATTGATGATTATGAAGTCTTACCCAGTGGAAGATTTTACCGGGAAGCAAACAACAGCTATTATTGCACAAGAGAAAGGGGCATCGGACCTTGAAGGTTACGCCATCTGGGAGATCGCTCAGATTCTCAGATGGCACATAACTTGGGTGGAGAATATGGACGGACACATTGCACGGAAATTACAAGAATTTCTGTTGACAACAGTTGCGAAGTTGGAGGAACATGAACAACTGCAGGTATTAGGGGCAGATATTACTGACTCACAAGTGAGACAGGTATTGAGTCAACAGTATCACGTGGACCAAAGCATGTTCAAGGATTGGAATAATTTACGTTTGAGTACCCAGGACTATAATTGGACAGAATTAGGTACACAGGGGGATGCACCTTTGACAGAGATGGATCGGAATATAGTCCATCACACCAAATTATGGCCAGGCCCACAGAAATGTCGGATGGAACAGACTGTAAGCAGGGTAACTTCTGACGTGTTGGGAAGGACCCTTTATCTTTATTAGAGGGGACATCTGTTTTTGAAAGAATACGAGAGGAACCACTTCCTGAGCCGGTTAATACGCAAGACAGTCAACAGGGTATATAATGTGAGTTGTATGACGAATACTTCCACGCCGAAGTATATCATAGTGGAGTGGTCGACCTAGTAAGAATTGACAACTGGGAACAACTTTGGGATGCGACGCGGAGCCACTGGGACGGAAATCCGACTTTGGCTTTTCCGGCAACTACTGCGGCCCCAGGCACTTGGAAAAAGTATTACTCCTTGCCGCTCCGACTTTTATCTCTCTATTGAAATGTTTCCCGTTTCCGCATAAAATTTTGGAAGAATTGGGGGATGATTGCTTGCAGATTTGACTAATAGATGGAGGAGCGAATGTTGGGAAGCCATCATCACGGACGGCAAAACTGGTGAATATGGCACCTTAGATAGTACTATTTTCAAGTCGTGGGAACAAAAGGAGTTGGCAGTGTCAGATAGGAAACACAAAGAAGCGGTACGTAATAGTACGCAATAGTGGATACTATTAAGGCGCCAGAAGTATGGAAATCAGGCTATTCTGCAGCTGTGTGACCCAAAGTGGAGACAGCGGTTTGACATAGCAATAACTAGTGCAGAACTATATGGTCCACAATTAGCGGCACTTATACGAGAAAATGCTTATCCGGATGAATCAATGATGAACAAGTTATTGAGACACATCAAGGTGACACGCGTGATACCAGAATACAAACAGGGTATCCGGTGTATTATGGAAAAGCAACCTAAGGCGTGGGAGGAGTTGGCAAGGTTTATGCAGAAGGTCGTCGAGTCTACCTTCAGTGGTAATAACCATGCCACAGGTGGACAAACATGTACCAAGATGGGAGGATCGACAGATCACCCCATCCTCCTATACTAAGGGCTCCTCAGTGGACGATGGCAATGCTGGGAAATTGGCTGTACTCTCATTACTGTCACACATTGATGAGTATAGCAAAGAGTGAATATTAAAACTTAATGAGTGGAGATAGGACTTTCAGCTATGGTAGGAACGAAGGGCCAATACCAAGTAGGGGAAGATACGATTTAAATCACAAAACGTACGAGTTTTTACAAAGGGATCTCGGCTGAACTGGCTGCAGGCATGGCAGGATATCCCGGTACAACAAATACCAGCGTGCTTGTTGATCCAAGAAAACACATATTACGACTGAGAGGAATCTGAAGACGTTACAAATATGTGGGAATCGATGTGGACAACAAATAATTCCGGAAACCGTATGGCATATTGGAGTATTTCGGAGACAAAAACAGGGGGTGTGGGGATTATTCTCTTCCCGAATTATGTAGATGAAGCGAGACCATGGCACCAAAAGTGGTGGAGTAAACGAGTGATGGGGGTACAAATATGTCAATGGAAGATCATTAATATCTACGCACCAGCGGATACAAATATAAAGCGGCAAAATTTCTTCGCTACTTTACGTAAATGGAAATTTTCAACTAATGATTATGGGATCATGGGGGGAGATTTCAATTGTGTCGAAATGCCAATTTTGGATCGTCTGGGAGGTGATAGGGGTGAAAATACGGAGTGTAGTGATCTGACAAAATTAGTAGATGACTGGGGTGTCCAAGATGTGGTGATAATCCAACAATCGTTATGGGACGAAACTCAAGTACAGCAAAGTTCCCACTATACATTCTGTAGGGGGTCCAGGGCCAGCCGAATAGATCGCTTTTATCTCAAGGAAGATTTATATCGTTGGGTAACCCGCTTAGAGGTTTGCAGTCCACCAGTCTTTTCGGACCATGACGAAATTACGCTGATATTACGAGATCCGTCAACTCAACAGGTGACTGGAAACAAAACAAAATGAATAAATTTCCCGTTGAAAGGGGGTGACCAGTCTAAAATTCGAGAGGAAGTTAGACAGGAAGTTACCCGACGACTGAATCTTCACGCAAAGAGCAATAACACTTGGGAATCTTATAAAATGGAGTGGGCAAACGCGATCCGAACGATCACAAACAGAATGGACAGGAGGAGACGACGGAAAGCCAGACAATTACACCAAGCGATTTATGGCTCGACGGAAGATAGGGACCATCTGCTGAAAATTGGAGTGGAAGAAATACGTCAATTAAACATGTACCGTAAAGGAAGAAAATTGCAGAGATCAGTACAAGATGTCCGATGGCTCTTCCGCAGAACGGAAATATGGGAAAGCAATCAAAATGTTACTGAATTGACATTCCAGATGGCAAAGCGAAGGTAAATGATTTACCTATTCCCGAGAAATTTGTGCACGTGTGGAGGTCAATACTGGGGAACAGTCATCGACGAGTAGAATAGTCACGGTTGTCACAGTCACTGGATACTTTCATGCGGATACCGGCCTCGAGAAGATTAAATGCAGAGGATAATGCAGACTTACTGATGTCGATCACAGAAGAAGAGATTCATATGGCAATAAAGGGTATTGAGCGACGTAAAGCGGGAGGTTCGGATGGGCTCAATAATGATTTTTACACGGATTTTGAGCTTGAAGTCACACCGGCTCTACTCAGGACAGTAAATGACATAATGAAGGGGGGGGGGAATTCCGGCATCCTTTTCACAAGCACTCATCATTCCATTGAGAAAAAAGGAGATTCGGCAAATGCTATGGACTATCGTCCAATATCGCTCCTACAGACAAGTTACATGATTTTCACGAAAGTGCTTGCGATGAGACTACAAAAGTTCCTAGGAAGACTGATCGGGGACACCCAACAAGGATTTGTCTATCTCCAAAAAATGGACAAGTCAGTAGTAATGATGCTGGAATTACTACGAACAAAGAGTACAACTACACCACAGTCTTTGGCAGAGTGTGGAGGTATCTTGCTGCTGGATTTTGCGAAAGTATACGACACTCTTGACAGGTGTTACCTCTTTGCAGTACTCGAAAAATTTGGGCTTGCGGAGAGGTTTATCAGTTTGATCAAAAGGATTCATACCGGGACAACCGCGTAGTTTTTGGTAAATAATGAGTTATCCAGGTCTATGCAAGTGAACTCTGGAATACATCAAGGGTGCCCCTTATCACCACTGATTTTTATTCTTGTCGAAGAACCACTAGGATTAGCACTAGTTCAGAATCGTGGAATCACATGATTATCAGTCGATGAAAAAAAACACACGGGAGCATAATTTTCTGCCTTTGTTGACGATTCAACAATCTTTTTCGCTAAGTCAGACCAAGTTGGACGTGCCATGGAGATGGTGAAGTTCTTCGGAACGGTATCTGGATTGTATATACAACCCTCCAAATGTCAATACATATTTCTCACACAAACGGAAGTTTGTAAAAAGTGGTTTGGTATACCTGTTTTAGAACAAAATGTGACAACAAGGTACCTTGGACATCAGGTGGGGGTACAGCCGTTGGCACACACGAACTGGGCAGTAAGAATCATAGCGATTAAAAGACGGGTGATAACAGCGACGAACTGTGGAACATCAGTAATAGAGAGGATACAAGTATTCAACGCAGTAATCATTCCGGCCATCTTGTTACAGCGAAAATGTTTCCGCCGTCACCAGCAGTATTAAAACAACTAGTGGATATACAGAAGAAGTTTATCTGGGGAAACCAGTCCAATGAGGACAAAACAAGGCATAAGATCTCGCCCTTGCTGATCTACATACCGAGAAGAGCAGGTGGGCTAGGATTAATATCAATACCGGTAGTGATCGACACCCTAATGGTGAAGGAAGCAACGTGCTGGCTATTACAGCCAAGATACCGATATTGTAACAGGGTTACATTCGAGTCACATTTAGTAGGTGGTGTACGTGAGTACACTACGGTTTGTGTCAGTATTGACCGGATCGAAAGGGTTTGAACCATTGGTTATTTTAACTAATCAGAGCAGGAGCCCTTGGGGGTGGCGTGTCAGCCATCCACGTGTTGGCACACAGGTGATGTACACTACATTTTAGCTAGGTACGAATTTGGTAAGTTCTACTTAGTATTACATATAGTTTACATTAGTTTAAATTAATTTAGGCTAATTATATATTAAATATACATTCAGTTTACATTTTCACCCGACGACTACAGACGCACTACCTCGAACGGTCGCGCGTGTAGTGAGCGAAGTAGCGTAAGGGAAGCCCTACCCTTAGCTACACCCTTAGTAAGGCAGCCTTACGTTAAGGCATTAGCGAAAGCTAAGTGTAAACCAACTGGGAATCTTGGCCCCGAGTAGGGGAGCTCTCTCCTACTAAGCCCTTTTATAAGGGTGTATCGGCTAAGTAGCGGCGAACGCCGCTTAAAGGAAAGTCTTCATATGTGCGCTAGCCGCATCGTGCGTATACGCACCGGCTACATCTGGTAGCACTTGTAGTCAATCCAACACCTGTGTTGGTAGACTAAGGCATCCTCTGAAAGGGATGAATCAGGACGATTGGGAAAGGTTGACCCTCGTCCATCATGAAGCCTTTAACAGGCTGTTATCCATACTGGGTGACGAGGGTATGCAGCTCCTAGTGGAGCAGGGCCTTGAGGCCGTAAAGGCAAGGGTTAATGCCCTCATCGCTCATGAGGCGAGTTTAGGTGCAAGTCGTTCCACGGGGGTGCGTCCCCCATTATCATTTAAGATAAAGGAGTTCACCAGGGAGAAGGGTGACAACCTTTACGTGTGGTTGCGAGAGGTCGAAACGGCCTTCGCCACAGCGAATGTGATCGTTGATCACTTGCAAGTGGGACTTGCGTTTACCCATCTTACGGGCAAAGCCCGTACATGGGCGTTTACGTGTCCGGATTCGGTCACGAGCGTGTTCCCAACCTGGGAAGTCCTTAAGCAAAATCTTATGGACATGTTCTCCACGCCTGATCTGGTTTTCCAGAATCAGCTGGCGTTTTTGAGGTGCCGTCAGGGCACTAGGGACTTGGAAACATATGTCCAAGAACTGAAGACCCTGTTCGCAGGGATGTACGCGAAAGCGTATTCGGATGATGTGTCCATACCCGTCTTCACGGGAGGCCTGAAAGAAGGGCCGGCACGTTCGGAACTGTTCCGATGCCGACCCCAATCCCTGGAGGAGGCGTTTAAGATGGCGTTTAATTCCGAGAGGAACTTTCGTTCCTCTGAGGTGGGTCCCGAACCCATGGACCTCAGTAAGGTCGAAGCGGAGGAGAAACCTCCCGCTAAGAGTCACTCTGACTCTTTTTCACAGATCTTCGAGGCAGAGCTCTTAGCTATGTTGCAGCGGCATCGGCCGCTGAGATGCTTCCTGTATGGAAGCACGGATCATCTGCGGAACAGATGTCCGCGAAATCCCCAGCGAGATACTCGCTTTAAGGGACCAAGGGATGGGAAAAAACCCTTGCCCAAGCCATCGGGAAACGACGGCTCCCAGTAGGTGCGGGGCGCCCTACTGGGGGATACCTCAGTGCTGTTAAGCCCCAGGGTAGGGGACGACAGCACAAAGCCCCGAGGGAAACGGTGCTTTCTAGCACCGAGTTGGTGTCCCAGCCAGGTTTGCTGGTAGTCCTTGCGGACGTGAAAGGCTTTAATAAGCCTTGGAGAGTCTTGAAAGAATCTGGAGCGTCTGACAATTATGTCAGACGGGTTTCTGTAGAGAAGAGTCGGCTGTATGCCGAGGCCCTAGAGGCACGTTTTCGTGACGTTGTCACGGTCCGTCTTGCGACGGGCGTACAGGTTTCTGTACCCAAGGTCTCGATTGACCTTAAGCTGAAGTTTGCAGACCTCGACAGCTTAGAACGTTGCCTAGTCCTGGATTTAGACTCGAGGTATGACCTCATTCTGTGCATAAAGTGGCTGGAACGCCACGATCCATGGATAGACTGGAAGTATAAGTCCATTGGCTCAACGCACCCGCGGTCGGGTGAAGCATTGGCGAGTCATGAGCCCACCTTTGCTTGATCGCAAAAGCGATTCTGGAGAGAGATGCCAGAGATTGGGATGTCTGAGATGATCAGTCCCAATGAGGTCAAGGAAGTGTTCCTTGACGAGGGGGATTCGGCGGTTAATCCCCACTACATTATAGGCGAGACTGGTGAGTCGCCCAGTGGTAGAGGTGGATTCCTCTGAGGTTAAGCGCGAGGCGCTTCCTAGAGAAGAGACCCGTAGTTTGTCTCTTCTGCATGTCGGAATTGATTCCGACCACACTGTGTTCGGCGAAAAAGTTGCGACTCCAGTGGTAGGGGTAGAGACCCCTGTGGTTCAGCGCGAGGATCTTCCAAGCGAAGAGACCCGTAGTTCGTCTCTTTCGCACGTCGTAATTGATATACGACCACGCCGATTTAGGTGATACCGGCGAGTCACCGGTGGTAGAGGTAACGACCTCTGTGGATAGGCGAGATGCGCTTCCAATAGATGCGGCAACTGACTCCCCCCATATGTGTAGCCGGGTGCGTACACGCACGGTGCTGCTAGCACACAGAGGAAGACTTTCCTTTAAGCGGCGTTCGCCGCTACTTAGCCGATACGCCCTTATAAAAGGGCTTAGTAGGAGAGAGCTCTCCTACTCGGGTCCAAGATTCCCGGGGTGGTTTACAGATAGCTTTCGCTAACCCCTTGTAACAAGACTTCCCTTATAAAGGGAGGTAGCGTAAGGGAGAACTCCCTTAGGCTACAATACTCACTGCGCGCGCGACCGGGCGTGGTCGCGCGCCTAGCTCCGCTAATGCCTTAACGGCAAGGTTCCCTTACTAAAGGTGTAGCTAAATGGAGGGCTCCCTTTAGGTACTGCACTCACTGCGCGCGCGACCGGGCGTGGTCGCGCGCCTGGCAGTCTTAAGTATTTTTGTAAACTGAATATATTTAATATGTAATTAGCCTAAATTAATTTAAACTAATATAAACTATATGTAATACTAAGTAGACTATTCCTAATTCGTACCTAGCTAAAATGTAGTGTACACACCTGTGTACTGACACGTGGATGGCTGACACACCACAACACCAAGGGCCCATGCCCTGATTGGTTAAAATAACCAAAGGTTCGAGAACTTTCAACCCGGTCAATACTGAACTCAACCGTAGTGTACTCATGTACACCAACACTTAGTGTTACCCGAATGTAACCCCGTTACATCCTCCCCCATCAAAACTATTGCTTACGCAATAATCAAAATCTTGTTGGAGAACTCCAACGCCAGTACCTCTGGCTGTCCATTGTACACCTTCAGCGGTGCTATGGACGCAAACTATTCCGACAACTCGGGAGTGGACGCCCTTGGGGAGCTCTCCCCAACGGCTGGCCTTGTTGATAGCGCCGAACGGCGATATCAGTCATCCAACCCATTCCCCACACGTGGGGAAAAAGCACTAACTCGTGCGCCACCGTTACCCGCTAGGGGTGATACCTCCAGGTTGCCACAGGCAACCACCACATGAACCGTCCTTGGTTCAAGAGACCCGACGTGCCGGACGGGCACGGAAGGGACGTCTCGACCCTCAAAATAGGGATAAAAACGCGGTCAAGATGGGTTTATCCTCCTGTACCCCTGGTCAGGCAGCTATACTGTGGTGGGGTCAAGTTCGAAATCGAATACATTTGTATCGACAACCTGACCACCACCATCGTGCCCAGCCTTCCAACTTACGGGGGGGGGGTACCACGCGGACCTCCATTCGAAATCTGGTCCGATCGTCCGCTGCTGGCAGACGACCGGTCATCATCCAGATACACTTGGTCCGATTCACTTAAGACCATCTCACCTTGTGTACCCATTGGAGTGGGCTAGTTACACACTCGGTGGATCGGGATCGCAGATCGATTTGATTGGGTCTTGAATATGAGACCGTGCTGGCTAAGTGTACCTAGGGCAGAACTCTTCACCCCAGGTACGTACAGACCAGAAACACTTCCGAAAGA
>CM047580.1:25455821-25499622 GCA_026184515.1 Peronosclerospora sorghi
AACTGCCTTGACCAAAAGTGACCAAATTTGTGGTACACTTCACCACAATACTGCCGCGTGAAATTGCGCATCGGAACCAACCTCGGATGACATATCCGAATCGCCGAAGGCGATCACCACTACTGAGCTGGACGCAGCTCAAGAGGCTCAAAATGCCGCACAGGCGTTACAAGCTTCCTTGCACGCCCCCCATGCGCCCTTCACGGGCGGTATATCGTTTTGGAGGTCCTCGTGATCTCCCAAAGTGGGCCAGGAATGAGGTACAGAAGGGTTTAGTCTTCTATACCCCTGGCCTCGCGACTGTACAGCCGCAACACATCACACGCCGGAATCAACTCCGGGAAAAACTGCTCACGCAGAAGCAGTTCACTGCTACCTCATATCGAGAGCGCCTCGAGAAACAGGCACAGGGTGCCGTTGTTGGAACCTCCGCGAGGTTCCCTTCATTCTACTGCAAGGATAATATGCCAAAGAGGCAGAGAAGAAGTTCCGCGCTTAGGCGGAGGGGAGAAACGTCTCCCCGAGTTTTTTTAAAGCTGTACAACAGCTATTCCGAGCGTGACGTTCGGATAGAGAGGGCATTGTGCTTGGCGTTTGCCAGATCCTAACCCATGGGGCAGTTACGTGCCCCTTATCTCATGCGCTATGCTAGCGCCCGTGCCCTCACTAGGGTGCCGGAGCACAGTGCGGGTTCCGCATCTGCCTCCGGAGGGCTCCCAACTACTGGGGGTGAAGGAGCTTACCCCGCCCATTCGGTCGTTGACTCACACCGGGATTCTCCCGCTCGAAAGCGTCAACGACGTCACGGCAATACTACCGCAGGGGAGTCTCAAACTCCCACGAACTCTGTGAATGTGGATAACCCTTACACTTCACCAAATACTGGGTTTGACCCCGATGATGGAGTCGCGCCATCAGACGCTCCGCCCCGTCCTGCCGTCGGGCAGCCTGTCGGCCGCCCTGCCGGGTAGGCCCAACAAACAAACAATAGATTATTCTAGGTCGCTGGGGCCGTGTAAGGCGCCCAGTGCGCGAGCCGTGGAGGCTACAAGCGCAGACCCGAGCTGCACCCGGTCGGGCAGCCTGCCGGCCGCCCTGCCGGGCAGGCCAAACAAACGGACAGGAGCATACAGGGCTGACTTCGGGGATTCCCCCCCCAAGCCCTGGGCCACACACACGTGGCGTCAACGTAACCCGCGGATTTACTAATCCGTTCACATTAAACGGGTAAACCCCGTAGATGCATGCACCGAATTGTTTATGGCAAATTCGGTCATAGGAAGCATCTCACTCCAACTCTTGGAGAATCCGGACATAAGCTCCGGAGAAAATCCATAACAACGCGATTAACGCGCTCCTTCTTGTCCATCTATGGACTCTGTCACCGCTGCCAGGTGAGCATCTTGCTCAAACGGTCAACAAAGACCGAAATGCCGGTGAAACCGGCCTTTCCCTTCGGAAAACCCTAACATAAATCCATACTAATGGATTTCACGCGATTAACGCGTTCCGTCTTGTCCATCACTGGACTGGCATCGCTGCCAGGTGAGCATCTTGCTCAAACGGTCTACAAAGACCGAAACGCCGGTGGAACCGGCCTTCGGTAAACGAAGATAAAATCCAAATGGATTTCCAACACGCCGTTGGAACGGCTACTCAGCCATAGGCTCACCTTCATATTTATAGATGCACTTGGACCACACGAACAATTGGCAATTCCCAAATGTATGCTATAGGTTGACCTGGTCCTCACGAACAGTTGGTAATTTCCAACTGTTTCCTATAGCAGCTGAATCTGTAGAGGGTTTGACCCTCTAGCACGACTCACAATTGCGAATATACGCACCGACCCACTTATACATGTTGGGCCATCAATACAAAGCGCTTAAAGCGCTATAGGTCTTATCCCGACCTAAATGACCCCCGGTAGGGGCTTCATGTTCCTCAAAGAGGACTCTATACTTCATTTCCTCATCATGAGGAACTACCACCCGCGGAGTGTCCTCCGCGCTCGTGCTATAATATAGCAAACCGTCACAGTACCTGTAACGGTGTAAACGAGCTTTAGCTCGACTTGACAAGGTTGGCTCAGACTAGCCAAGTCCCTTTCCACCCAACGCGCTGATAAGCTCCGTACACTGTGGGTCTTTCTAATACGTCTGGCGTATGAGATCCACCACAGATAAGGTGACGAATTTTCGCGTGAGCGAGCTCGTAATCGGGACGACGCGACAATGCGTCTGCAAGCACGTTCTGCTTGCCAGGTTTATACTTAACCTCAAAGTTGTACTCCGCAAAGAAGGACAGCCAACCGTCCATCCGTTGCGAGAGATGAGGCGACTTTGTCGCTGTCCGTAAGGACGCGTGGTCAGTATAAACCACGAACGGCTTAGAGCCGAGTAGGTGAACCCTAAATTTGACAAGAGCATACTTCATTGCAAGTAGCTCCTTGTCATGAACGGGATAGTTCCGTTCCGCAGCTTAAAGCTGCCTCGACTCAAACGCAATCACGCGTTCCCTTCCTGCATCGTCTGCTTGTAACAAAGCACATCCGATTGTGAAATCGGAGGCGTCGCAGACGACAATAAATGGTTTCCCAGAATATGGGAGATCAAGAATGGGAGCTTTCAACAAGCTCCCCTTTACCGCTTCAAAAGCGTTTTGGTGTTTCGTTTCCCAACACCAATCAACATCCTTCTTAAGAAGGTCGGTTAATGGCTTCGACATTTCAGCGTAGTTCTCGCTGTACTTGTGGAGATAATTATATAATCCAAGACACTTCCGTAAATCTATAAGATTTACAGGCGAAGGCCACTCCACAATGGCTTTCACCTTCGCGGGATCCGCCCGCACTCCATCCTTACCGATGAAGCATCCGAGGAAAGGAATTTCCTCAGCACCAAAGATACATTTGGATGCGTTCGCATATAACTTATGCTTTCGCATGAATTCGAGCACAGCTTGAAGGTGTATCAGATGCGTCTGAACATCAGACGAGTCGCCTTCCGCACGACTATGAACGAACATATCGTCGAAGTACGTCTGAGCGTACTTTCTATGATGGCGGAAGAGTTGAGTCACCAAGCGATTCAAAGTCGCTGGTGCATTTGAAAGCCCCTGTGGCGTAACTAGCCACTCCCACAGCATGCCACTAGGCGTGCTGACCGCTGCAAGCGGAATATCGGACGCTCGCATGAGCACCTGATAATACCCGTCCACCAGATCTAAGGCACTGTACACTGTACAGCCCGCCATATTGTTCTGGAGGACATCCTTCCGAGGAATCGGAGTCTGCATGAGTACAGTATCTGCGTTCAGCTTGTTATACGCATGCACAATGCGCCACTTTCCGTTCGGTTTACGAACACAAAAAGTGGGAGAAGAATGGGGAGACTTACTCTCCCGTACCATCCCTGCCTCTTCTTTCCCCTTGAAGAATGCGTCGATGACGTCGCATTGCTCCTTGGGGAGAGGCCACTGCCTAGTGACGCAGTATTTGGTTCCAGGAACCAAATCGATTTAATGTCGTACTCCCTGATTTGGTGGTAACCCCATCGGCGGGTTGTCACTAATGACATCTCCAAATTCTTTCAACAAGGAATGGTGAGGGTCCTCAGGATCCTCAAGAATCTTGAGGCCGCTTCGGGCATTCAATGCATGTTTGGTTTGCACCAAAACTGACTCGTCCATCGTGGATGAGGAGTTCAACTCCTCTTCCGGACGCAACACGACAACCTCGTCGGTTTCACCTGCTTTCACAGCAGTTTCAAACTCTTTGAAGGACATCTCCTCCAACGACAATAGTTCGCCTACCGCAGGCAACCGTTCCAGGCTTACGCCTTCTGTGACAACACCTGTCACACTATTCAGCATCCGATAGGACTACTGACTACTGGCCTCGGGACTCATCCCGGGACCCAGATTGTAACGGGGTTACATTCGGTAACACTGAGTGTTGGTGTACATGAGTATACTACGGTTGAGGTCAGTATTGACCGAGTTGAAAGGTCTCGAACCATTGGTTATTTTAACCAATCAGGGCAGGGGCCCTTGGTGTGGTGGTTTGTCAGCCATCCACGTGTCAGTACACAGGTGTGTACACTACATTTTAGCTAGGTACGAATTAGGAATATTCTACTTAGTATTACATATAGTTTATATTAGTTTAAATTAATTTAGGCTAATTACATATTAAATATATTCAGTTTACAAAAATATTTAAGACTGCCAGGCGCGCGACCACGCCCGGTCGCGCGCGCAGTGAGTGCAGTAGCTAAAGGGAGCCCTCCCTTTAGCTACACCCTTAGTAAGGGAACCTTGTCGTTAAGGCATTAGCGGAGCTAGGCGCGCGACCACGCCCGGTCGCGCGCGCAGTATCCTAAGGAGTTCTCCCTTACTCTACCTCCCTTTATAAGGGAAATCTTGTTACAACGGGTTAGCGAAAGCTATCTGTAAACCACCCCAGGAATCTTGGCCCCGAGTAGGAGAGCTCTCTCCTACTAAGCCCTTTTATAAGGGCGTATCGGCTAAGTAGAGGCGAACGCCGCTTAAAGGAAAGTCTTCCTCTCTGCGCTAGCCGCACCGTGCGTGTACGCACCCGGCTACATCTGGTAGCACTTGTAGTCAATCCAACACCTGTGTTGGTGATCAACATCCTCTGCAAGGGATGGATCAGGACGATTGGGGTAAGCTAACCCCCGTCCAACAGGAAGCCTTTAAAAGGCTGTTACCCATATTGGGTGAGGATGGCATGCGCCATCTAGTGGAGCAGGGCCTCGGTGCCGTGCGTGAAAGGGTGAATGCCCTTATCGCCATGGGGCGAGTCTTCGCGGGTGTTATCCCGCGTCTACGGGGGTGCGCCCTCCGATGTCCTTTAAGATAAAGGAATCCACCGGCGAGAAAGGTGAAAACCTTTATGTGTGGCTTCGAGAGGTTGAAACCGCATACTCCACCGCGAACGTGATCGAGGATCACCTGCAAGTGGGACTTGCACTGACCCATATTACGGGCAAAGCCCGTACATGGGCGTTTACGTGTTAGGATTCGGTCACGACCGTGTTCCCGAACTGGGGAGTCCTTAAGCGAAAGCTTATGGACAGGTATGAAACGCCTGATCTGGTTTTCCAGAATCATCTGGTATTTTTGAGGTGCCGTCAGGGCACTAGGTACTTGGAGACACATGTCCAAGGACTGAAGACCCTGTTGGAAGGGATGTACGCGAAAGCGTATTCGGACGATGTGTCCATCCCCGTCTTCATGGGAGGCCTGAAAGAAGGGCCAGCACGTTCGGAACTGTTCCGATGCCAACCCCAATCCCTGGGGGAGGCGTTTAAGATGGCGTTTAAGGCCGAGAGGAACTTTCGTTCCTCTAAGGTGGGTCCTGAACCCATGGACCTGAGTCAGGTCAAAGTGGAGGGGAAACCTTCCGCTAAGAGTCACTCTGACTCTTTTTCGCAGAGATTCGGGGAGGAGCTCTTAGCTATGTTGCAGCGGCGTGGGCCGCTAAGGTGCTTCCTATGTGGAAGCGTGGATCATCTGCGGAACAGATGTCCACAAAATCCCCAGCGGGATAGTCGCTGGAAGGGGCCAAGGGCGGCAAAAAGGCCCTCGCCCAAGCCGTCGGGAAACAACGGCTCCCAATAGGTGCGGGGAGCCTTACTGTGGGACCCCTCAGTGCTGTTAATCCCCAGGGTAGGGGACGACAGCACAAATCCTCGAGGGAAGCGGTGCTTTCTAGCACCGAGTTGGTGTACCAGCCGGGTTTGCTGGTAGTCCTTACGGACGTGAATGCTTTGATAAGCCTTGGAGAGTCTTGATAGACTCTGGAGCGTCTGACAATTATGTCAGACGAGGTTCTGTGGAGAAGAGTCGGCTGTATGCCGAGTCCCTAGAGGCATGTTCTCGTGACGTTGTCACGGCCCGTCTAGCGACGGGCGTATAGGTTTCTGTACCCAAGGTCCCGATTGACCTTAAGCTGAAGTTGGCAAACTTCGATAGCTAAGAACGTTGCCTGAGTCCTGGATTTGGTCTCATTCTATGCATGAAGTGGCTGGAACGCCACGAGACATGGATAGACTGGAAGTCAAAGCTCATTGGCTCAACGCACCCGCGATCGGGTGAAGCATTGGCGAGTCATGAACCCACCTTTGCTGGATCGCAAAAGCGATTCTGGCGTGAGATGCCATAGATTGGGATTTCTGAAATGATCATTCCCAATGGCGTTAAGTAATAGTTCCTTAACGAGGGGGATTCGGCGGTTAATCTCCACGCCGTGAACGGCGAGACTGGTGAGTTACCTGTAGGAACTCCAGTGGTAGGGGTAGAGACCCCTGTGGTTAAGCGCGAGGCGCTTCCAAGCGAAGAGACCCGAAGTTTGTCTCTTTCGCACGTCGGAAATGATTCCGACTACGCCGTTATAGGTGAGACCGGCGAGTAACCGGTGGTCGAGGTAGAGACCTCTGTGGATAGGCGCGTGGCGCTTCCAATAGATGGGGCAATTGACTCCCCCCCATCTGGGTCTCGGGATGAGTCACGAGGCCAGTAGTCAGCAGTCCTACAGGATGCTGAATAGTGTGACAGGTGTTGTCACAGAAGGCGTAAGCCTTGAACGGTTGCCTGGGGTAGGCGAACTGTTGTCGTTGGAGGAGATGTCCTTCGACCAGTTTGAGACTGCTTTGAAAGCAGATGAAATCGACGAGGTCGTCGTGTTGCGTCCGGAAGAGTAGTTGAACTCCTTTTCACGATGGACGAGTCATTTTGGGTGAAAACCAAACAATGAACCAGCGATTTTTAATCGCTTGGTGACCCAACTCTTCCGCCGTCATAGAAAGTACGCTCAGACGTACTTCGACGATATGTTCGTTCATAGTCGTGCGGAAGGCGACTCGTCTGATGTTCAGACGCATCTGATACACCTTCGAGCAGTGCTCGAATGTATGCGAGAGCATAAGTTATATGCGAACGCATCCAAATGTATCTTTGGTGCTGAGGAAATTCCTTTCCTCGGATGCTTCATCGGTAAGGATGGAGTGCGGGCGGATCCCGCGAAGGTGAAAGCCATTGTGGAGTGGCCTTCGCCTGTAAATCTTATAGATTTACGGAAGTGTCTTGGATTATATAATTATCTCCACAAGTACAGCGAGAACTACGCTGAAATGTCGAAGCCATTAACCGACCTTCTTAAGAAGGATGTTGATTGGTGTTGGGAAACGAAACACCAAAACGCTTTTGAAGCGGTAAAGGGGAGCTTGTTGAAAGCTCCCATTCTTGATCTCCCATATTCTGGGAAACCATTTATTGTCGTCTGCGACGCCTCCGATTTCACAATCGGATGTGCTTTGTTACAAGCAGACGATGCAGGAAGGGAACGCGTGATTGCGTTTGAGTCGAGGCAGCTTTAAGCTGCGGAACGGAACTATCCCGTTCATGACAAGGAGCTACTTGCAATGAAGTATGCTCTTGTCAAATTTAGGGTTCACCTACTCGGCTCTAAGCCGTTCGTGGTTTATACTGACCACGCGTCCTTACGGACAGCGACAAAGTCGCCTCATCTCTCGCAACGGATGGACGGTTGGCTGTCCTTCTTTGCGGAGTACAACTTTGAGGTTAAGTATAAACCTGGCAAGCAGAACGTGCTTGCAGACGCATTGTCGCGTCGTCCCGATTACGATCTCGCTCACGCGAAAATTCGTCACCTTATCTGTGGTGGATCTCATACGCCAGACGTATTAGAAAGACCCACAGTGTACGGAGCTTATCAGCGCGTTGGGTGGAAAGGGACTTGGCTAGTCTGAGCCAACCTTGTCAAGTCGAGCTAAAGCTCGTTTACACCGTTACAGGTACTGTGACGGTTTGCTATATTATAGCACGAGCGCGGAGGACACTCCGCGGGTGGTAGTTCCTCATGATGAGGAAATGAAGTATAGAGTCCTCTTTTTGGAACATGAAGCCCCTACCGGGGGTCATTTAGGTCGGGATAAGACCTACAGCGCTTTAAGCGCTTTGTATTGATGGCCCAACATGTATAAGTGGGTCGGTGCGTATACCCACCTGTGAGACGTGTCAGAGGGTTAAACCCTCTGCAAGTTCAGCTGCGCCTTTGGAGAGCTTGTCGATTCCAACGGAGTGTTGGAAATCCATTAGTATGGATTTTTTCTTCGGTTTTCCGAAGGATAAGGCCGGAAACACCGGCATATTGGTCTTTGTAGACCGTTTGAGCAAGATGGCTCACCTGGCGGCAGTGCCAGAGTCAATTGATGGACAAGGAACAGAAAAAGTGTTCCTAGACCGTGTCTTGCAACAGAATGGTCTACCCGATTCCGTTGTGTCGGATCGGGGTCCCCGTTTTACGGGACAGTTCTGGGGAGCGTTGTTTAAGGTGCTGGGCACCAAGCTCCTCATGTCCACTGCGGATCATCCGCATACGGACGGTCACACGGAACGCGTTAATCGCGTTGTTGAGGATATTCTACGGAGTTTATGTCCGTATTCTCCAAAGGATTGGGGTGAGATGCTTCCGATGGTCGAATTTGCTATAAACAATTCGGTCCATGCATCTACGGGGCTTACCCCGTTTTACGTGACCGGATTAGTGAATCCAAGGGTTCCATTGACGCCACATGTGTGTGGCCCAGGTCTTGAGGGAGGAGGATTCCCCGATGTCAGCCCTGTATCTGTGCGAAAGCACATCGATAAGTTTTTATCGACGCGCCTTAGTGTCTTACGACACGTCTGCGATGCCATGGCGGAAAGCCAAGACAAGCAGAAGGAGCAAGCTGACCGCAAGGGGCGGCGTAACGAAAAGATATATCAACTAGGAGAAAGTGTTTTATTAAACGCTAAAAATCTTACTACACATGCAGTTTCAAATGTGTTGCGCAATAAACTGCGCCCCAGGTTTGTGGGGCCCTTTAAGGTATTAGCCCGAAAGGGCTTGTCGTACACCTTAGACATCCCGAAGGTGATGCGTACGCATCCAACCTTTTATGTGGGTATGCTTAAGCCATACCAGAACCCGGAGACGGGTCCCCTCTTGGGGGAGGGTGAGAAGTTGGATAGCCGAAAGGCACGACAGGTCGAAACATCTCCAACAGGGTTGAAATACGACCCTGTAGCTCCGCAACGAGAGACTCGAGGGAGGCAAGCCGCCCCTCGATGCGTTCTTCGCACTCCCCTCGTTGCGGAGTACCTCCTGGGCATCTTGGATGCGACGGCTGTGTCGATCACAGCGCTCGTGGAACTCACGTTGCAATTGCGCGACCCCCTCCTCCAGTCCTCGATACGGAGGGTACTCCACATTACCATGTGGAACGCCTGATGGCACGACTCCATCACCGGGGTACCTGGTGAAGTGGAAAGGTTATCCACATTCCTAGAGCTCGTGGGAGTCCGAGACTCCCCTGCGGCAGGATTGCCATGACGTCGTTGACGCTTTTGAGTGGGAGAATGCCACTGAGTGTCAACGACCAAAGGGGTCGAAGAAGCCCCTTCACTCCCAGTAGCTGGGAGTTTGCCGGAGGCAGATGCAGAGTCTGCATTGCTCTCCGGCACCACATCGAGAGCAGGGCGCGTGTAGTAAGAGGCAGGTAATTGCCATTGCGCTTTGTCCTGGGAATAGGCCAAGCGTAACGCTCTTTCTACCCGAACGTCGGGTTCGGAAAAGCTGTTGTACAGCGCATCAAAGTTAGGGAGGCGCTTCTCCCCTTCCGCCCAAGCGCGGAATGCCTGTTCTGCGTCGTCGACGCTTTCGTCCCGTAAGAGAACAAAGGGAATCTCGTGGAGGATATCCACGAGGGCACCGCGTGCCTGTTTCCCGAGGCGCGTCCGGTAGGACTTAACAGTAAAATGCTTAGGCGTTAGCAGTATGGCTCGGAGTTGTTTCCGGCGCGCAATTTCACGCGGCAGTATAGCCGCAGGACCAGGGGTATAGGAGGCTAAACCCCTCTTGACCGCGTTCTTATCCCTCGTTTGAGGGTCACGAGGTCCCTTCCGTGGCCGTACCGCACGTCGAGCCTCATGAACCGAGGCCGGTTCATTGGTGATGGTCGCCTGCGTCGACCCGGATGCATCACCCTTAGTGGGTAAAGGTGGCGCACGAGTTAGTGCGTTTTCCCATGTGCGGGGAATGGGTTGGATGACCGACAGCGCCGAACGGCGCTGTCGGAGTGGTCAGCCATCGAGGAGATCTCCCCAAAGGCATCCACTTCCGAGTTATCGGAATAGTTTTCTTCCATAGCACCACTAAATGTGCTCATGGTCAGCCAGAGGTTCTGGCAGTTGGAGTTCTCCAACAAAATTTTGTTTATTGCGTAAAGCATTAGTCTTGATGGGGGAGGATGTAACAGGGTTACATTCGAGTCACATTTAGTAGGTGGTGTACGTGAGTACACTACGGTTTGTGTCAGTATTGACCGGTTTGAAAGGGTTTGAACCATTGGTTATTTTAACCAATCAGGTCAGGAGCCCTTGGGGGTGGCGTGTCAGCCATCCACGTGTACACAGGTGGTGTACACTACATTTAAGCTAGGTACGAATTTGGTAAGTTCTACTTAGTATTACATATAGTTTAAATTAATTTAGGCTAATTATATATTAAATATACATTCAGTTTACATTTTCACTCGACGACTACAGACGCACGACCTCGACCGGTCGCGCGTGTAGTGAGTGCAGTAGCGTACGGGGAGCCCTCCCCTTAGCTACACCCTTTAGTAAGGCAGCCTAACGTTAAGGCATTAGCGAAAGCTAAGTGTAAACCAAACTGGGAATCTTGGCCCCGAGTAGGGGAGCTCTCTCCTACTAAGCCCTTTTATAAGGGCGTATCGGCTAAGTAGCGGCGAACGCCGCTTAAAGGAAAGTCTTCCTCTGTGCGCTAGCCGCACCGTGCGTATACGCACCGGCTACAGGTATAGCCAAGCTTGGAGAGAGTACAGTGGCTTATCGAAGCGGTATTTGTTTGTGTCTCCTAGACCCCATTGGGCCAGGATATATACTACAGTAAGTAAAGATCCAACGGCACTAACGTATAAGTTGTTGCAACAGGCGTTAGGGACTTCTGAGCAGGTGAAAGACAAAAGAAAAGGGCACGTCACGACATACTTACCTCGACTAATTATGGATAATATAGCACAGGAGTCTCAACCAGCGACAGGAGTACACCAGGGTGAGGTGATCGCGATACAAATCACTATCGGGGACGACAAGTGGCATGAGGGGATGCCGGAGGCGATACAAGCCTTTTGGGGTACATTTAGATGGCACGGAAATCCATGGATCCTTGAAGCGTCCACGTTATCTTTAAGAGACATAAGCTCTTGCGACAACCTGACGTGTCGATAAAGGAGCTGGGAATACGGCGGATCTATACTACCTTTCAGTGGAACATTAGGTTTGGCGGGTGTAAAGGGCACAGCAGAGCGAAAACTATCCGGTGGTTGGCGGCAATTATTGTCTGTTCTCCATTGGTACCAATAGGTCAGATTGTAGGGGACCCTCCCGTTTTAGACTTAGTTTGGACGCCAAAAGAGTACGAGAACGTGAAGTGGGTCAAGGTAACCGAGAGAGAGGTGCACGGTATAGCAGGATCAATTACGTATAAGTTTTTCCAACGTGAGGATGGTATTTATTGGGATCGACTCGAGCACGCAGAAGATACAGAGAAGGAACCCGAATCGACTCCGGACTTAACGATTGTGGTGTTTAAAGCCAATCCCACACTCCATGGATATCCGTGGGACACCATCAAAGTTGGAAAAGGCAAATAGATTACTTTTTGGATCAGGCGAACCTTTCGTTGTCTGTATAATCATTTAGTTACTGGGAAAGTACAGCAAATGATTGATCGTTGGGATAAACGGCGGGCTCAAACCAGGTGGAACAGGTTCCTACAAGAACAATCGCCGCAGCAGCTGTGGGACCATGGGCATATCTTGACGGACTACCAGACCTGGGTTATGTATCGAATTGCAACGTTCCAGCTAAATGTTTTCTACGCGGGGTACCGAGATGAGCGACAATGCCCACTTGATAACAACTGTAAGTTTGAAGGGAAAGGTATCACACATATTATGTGGGGGTGTCGGCGGGCTCAAAGTTTTTGGGAACGTCTTTTGAGCAGTTGGAATTGACCTGAGTATTTAAAGCAGCGGATGGACACATTTCAACGCAATATTGCGACCAGAAAAGCGCCGGAACAGACGGAAAGTATGAGGAAGCGCATCAATAGCCGATGCGGTCAGCGGACGGATGACTGTATGAAACACTTACAGCGGATGTGGTGGGCTTTTTGCTCAATCGGGATGACGTGAATTTGGCAGATGAGAAATCAAGTCGTGCATACCCAGCGAGAATGGTCACAGTTCGAACATATTGACGAAATCTGGAATAGATGTGTCACTAAGTTGTGGGCCGTGGTTACATACGAAAAGAAGAGGCCTCAATCGAGGATCCAAGGTTTACAGCTGCAGGTATGCCTAGAATGTCTTTTAGAAGGAACGGTCAAGAAACAACGGATGCAGCTCATTCAATTCAACGATCTACCAGAGGTCACAGCAGCACATCCGGAGTGTAGTTTACCGACAGTACTAAAGCATTACCTCGTAACTAATAGCGTCTAAGGCTAAATAGAGTACGTTCACACACACATCGAGTGGAGACTGTAAGGGCAGGGGGAAGCGTACGGAGATTGAACCCTCTTTTTTGTGGTACAAATTGCGACACACTGAGAGCACAGGCGCCAAAAAAGAATGGGCCACGAGATTTCCTATCCAATTGACAATTCGTCGAATATCGTGATATTTCGCGGAAGCGGGCGACGAGAGAGCGCGCGTCTTAAAAATGAAAGCCGCTCGGGGTAAACGAGACGAAGATTCACACTATAGCCAAGGATTGGAGCTTGCGAGCAGCAGAAATATTTCCGCCGATTGGTATTTGAGCGTGGAGTATCGCTAGAGTGGGAACGGCGAGCGGATAACAACATGGAGCCATGATTGCCAGTAAAACTAAAACTACGGGTACGCAGTCCCATCGTAAATCTAAGGAGCTCTCGTGTTCTGATGTGCGCCGGCCGTCTTTTTTTGCATACAGCCCCGTTACTCTAAAAAACGGTTATACCCTGGGTTATACAGCCCGTCCCACGTCTAGCGCTGACCACAAGTGGTTACAAACGCGTCATTTAGCCCGAAATAATGTACTTTCTGCCTTAAGCGCCACTTGGAGCTTCATTTGGAGGTGGTTAGTCTTTCGCGTGGAGCCGTTTAGACCGCCCCTGGCCCCAGTAACTTCTTTCATGTTATTGAAAACTCGAGGGCCGGAATAAGCTACAGTGTGAGTGTAATATACATCACTGAGAACGCATACGACTACCAATACCGGTGTCGGAATACCGGTACTTTAACAAGGAGATTTTACTCTCCTCTTAGACATCTTTTTTAATTGGCTAAAATACTTGGAGATTTGTTGATTGCCGAAAAGCCTATGCGATGGAATGTACAAAAAGAAGACGTGAAAATGCAATGGACGGCTCGGATTAGACTAAAGTTCTATTGATAATCTTGAAAATATTCAAAATACCGGTTTTTATCAACGCCGGGTATGATTCATATTTTTCAATAGTAGCAATATTCATGTCATACTTATTAGTAATCTGTCCAATGTGTTTTTGTACTTATCTGAGTATATATGTTTTTTGGGCAGTAATAAGTAGTGTGTAACACACGACAGATGAAAGAAGTTGACGAGTCCTAAATTCACTGATAAATCCGCCCGTGATCGAGTGGTTCACTACTCACTGCGGGACCGGAAGGTCCCGGGTTCGATCCCGGGCCAAACCAAGTTGGTTGGTTTCCAGAAAGTATAATGTGACGAAATCACCCTAAATTCACTGATAAAACCCTAACTCCACTGATAAAACCCAAAATCCACTGATAAAAACCAAAATCCACTGATAGAACCCTAAATCCACTGATCACGTGATCATGATCACGTGTGCTTGATGGATAGAGGCCTCCTATCAGCCCAGCTTTGCATCCGGTATTGCATCAACTACTTTCCGATGCCTGGCATCGACAACCAGAACGCCGACCCTCCGCGACGTACATTCTTGCGGTGCTCGAGACGCTTCAACAGGAGTTTAGCGCACAAGCTGCTCTGGATCTAGCTGCTCATGATGAAACACCATCCATGGTCACAGGTAAAGATCTTATGCAGCGCATGGTTGATCTTGACTTTGTGGAAATAGCATCCGAGGCTTATCGCATGGGCGCCTCGCTGATGAGTGCAGGCTTCTTACACCATTCACAACACCAAGCGCCTTTTTATAAAACCTCTGAGATGTTCTACCTGGACGTGGATATTTATTCGCTTGCTATCACCCTCTGGGATATCGTTCACCCCCTTGTTCCAAAGTACCCTGAGGCAACCCGAAGTCATCTTTAACTCGAGATTTAGAGAGCGTTTGACGACTCGTGTGTTACTTAGACAAGTCTGGCCATTACATTACATTGTCTTTTACAAACGTCCAGCCAGTGTATACAAAAGTGTCTCTTGACTCTCAACGTGCCCTTAAGCACGCTCGCGTGTGGTCAGTGACATGATGGAGACCGTTAAAAGTGCATGAAAACTTTATTCAAGACAAGGTAACGCTAACTCATGAAGCGAAAAAAGCAAAAACGAAACGATCAAGCACGAAATGCCTCGCGTCGTTGCGGTCTCATTCCTTCCTCTCAGGCCAACCATTCTTGACAATGGCTAAACATGCTAACGCTTCCAGCATCGTTGATCGCAAACGAAATAAGTTGGGCCTGCTTAGGCGCGCGCGCCTAAGCTGAGAAGAACGGCTTGCATCGAGAGTCATATCTGAATTTGCAGTCGATCGGGCCACTTCCATTTCTTGACCTCATGAGCACCTACGAAAGTGCTGAGGTCCTGACGCTCACGACGACGCTCATGCTACGAGTGTCGCTCATTCCAGACTTTCGACGCATGCACAAGGTCCACAGCACGGGCGAGATGTCGGTCATGCCCTGTCTCCTCCTCTTTACGAATTGCTACGTGGGCATGTTCTATGCGATCGCAGTGGACAATGTCATGCCCCTTTTCGCCCAAGCGATCGTCGGCGTGGTCTCGGGCGTATTTTTCAATTACTTCTTTTATCGGTGGGCACCGAATCAACGCGCGGTCCTGCATGCGTTTCTCGGCTCGTTTCCCGTGTGCTCGGTCGTGACACTGTATAGTTTCTTTGCCTTGAATGGGTACACGGATCAAACGCGCGCCTCGGTGAGCACCACGTTAGGCTTCATGACGGTTTGCACAAGCGTTGGCTTGTATATCTCGCCCATGGCGACGATTGCCACCGTCTTGCGCACGAAACGAGCGTCCTCCAAGCTGATGAAAACATTGACGACGCCCTTTACCATGGGCGTCGTCAATGTTTTCATCAGCTTCAACTGGGCAACGTACGCGGCGTTAGTGGACGATAATTTTTTTCTCGGCCCTAACATTGCGGGGTTCGTACTTGGGTCGTACCCAGTTGATCCTCACGTTTTTCTACAGAGCCCAACCAGCAAACGCCGAGGTGGGAACACGATGGCATCGCGTCCATTGTTGTGCTTTCTCCAGAACACGGTCCAAGAGAAGAGCACAAGTTTCGTGACGATGCAATCGCCTCTTCACGAAAACGAAAGGGCACGTGGTTGTGCAAGGGATGAAAAAGTCTAACACGCTTTTTTCATCGTGAAAACAGGAGAGGGTGGCAAGCTCAGAACGTGTGTCTCCCACAGTTTATACAAAAAATAAAAGGAACGTGCCCCGAGTCCAAAGAGGTTGCCACGTCGCGCCTTCCCCACCACACCTAATTTTCGTGCCGGTTAGACACAAATGGATGATCACGTGATCAGTGGATTTAGGGTTTTATCAGTGGATTTAGGCTTTTATCAGTGAATTTAGGGCTCGTCAAGAAGTTTACCATAACTTCAACATCTGGTATATATTTCATGTTAGGCTAGCTAAACACTTCTCAATACACACTCCATTAATAAAGTCCCTGGTTTGGTTAACTTCTACTATCTGCGAACTGTATACGGGTGTCATTTTCACGGTCAACGGATTTGTGGCTGCTGTAATATAACGTAGGACGATTTCAGTATATTGGAGCTAGTACTACACATCTACGACACAAGTTTCTCACGATCTACACAGGGATGGACGCAGAAGCATTTCAACAGATCATCACCAGACGCGCACCGCACGACCGCACAACGCTATGCTCATTTTAAGACAATCACGGCGTTCATTCTCTATCCTTCGGCTTCGACGTATACCTTTTTGGAACATTCGACAACCCGTCGGAGTCTAGACGAGTAGGTCGCAAACTTGGCTTGGGGCGGCCTATGTGCTCCCTTATAGGAACTCAGCATAAAGTCACAGCTAGAACACTGATACAGGCGAAATTTAAACATCTTGATTGGATTGCGCTTTCGTTGCCGCCATACTCGAACAAATGCCGCTCAAATTGTACAAGACATGGTGTGATACGTATCTGGTGATACTAATGCTTAGCTTGCAAAGTCACATGTAGACGTATGCTTTCCAGAACTGCCATTATCGCAAAAGTATTCGTAAGCGCTCAACGCTCAATCATGACTATCATGTACGTTCACCATTCGCAGCAACAGGTTACTGAATCTGCTACAAGAGCTGACGGCTTACCCGTGCCTGAATACGAGGCAACCTTCCTAATGTTCGCGAAATACTTTCCATCGTCTCGCCTGTACAAAATTTTCCCCAGAAATTCAGCCACGTCCGAATTATCCAAGCTTCTTCCACGCTCGGAGCACTAAATCAAGGCCAAAATTACGCGGACACCCGGTCCCACATAAAACATACCCGGTGGCCGCGTAATTCTGGCCTATCTATACATCTACAATATGGGCAAAGCTCGTCGAAAGTACAAGCCACGAGAACTGCATGACACGTCGCCAGCTGGCAGAATCACGCCACACACCACCTGGATTCGTTTATAATGAAATCGAGTCGAGTGGTAAACAAACTGAGCGCCGCCCTGTCGACAAGATACTCACCTTTTCTTCTTGGCATGCCACTCGATGTCACGTAACGGATGGTTCATATTTCAACTTGACAAGTAAGTGACTCACACTCTGCTCACCACTTTCGGTTCGAGCTCGAGCACTGAGAAGTTGGACACGAACTTATGCAATCTCCGTCTCAAACGGCTGATCCATGTCGGTATAATGTCAAACTACCGCAAGGTAACCAACCCTACTGATAAGCTGCCACCGTCACGGATGCGACGGCAAACTCTCGGTAAAGTAGGTACTCGGACATGCCAGCATCAATCTCAGACCAACAACGCCTTCCAATACAGATACTATCGATGTTCATCTAGACGTCATTGAAGTCGAGGAAGTCGATACCACCGATATCGCTCTACTGAGCGAAGGGGAACACCTGGTGTTTTCCCGTCGCCGAGCTTGCACCACTTCATCATTGTCTACTTCGTCGCGGCGATCAAACAGTCTAAACCCTCTGTCGCGCTTGGCAATGAGAAGGACGGAACAGCCGTCAAATGCAAAATTGAACAAGACGATGCCAACCTCTTCAACCAGTACATCAACGACCCCCGATTTACTAGATTCCCCACTGCCGCTTCTAATCAAGCCGCCAATGTTGGATGTCGCCGAATCAGTCCTGGAGTTAAACATGGAAAAGACTGCGCAGGTATGATGCGTCCGGCATTTGAGAACACGCTAAGCACAATGGCAGGGACCCTCACCACAACGAAGTTTCACTTGCGCCTATGTATCAAGGACAGGAACTGCATCTGGTTTTCAAAATACCAACGGATCAGGCTATTCAAGTGCAGGGACTCTCCATGCGGCGTAAAGGCGGCTGCGAAAATCCTCTTTCGCGTCGTGTACGCTATCACAAAGTCGGACCGTACGGTGCGTCGGAAGACGGCGACACAGTAGGATCATTGGGCATACAATGGACGGCCTATTCCGCGGTGGACGACTGCGTCTCCTTTGGTCGCTTGGATGGAAAGGTGCTGCGAATGCAGTATATATAATGTCTAAACAATTCACATCCAGCAGCAAAATTAATGTACGGGCAAAACTTGTTCTCATCGGAGTATACCTAACCGAGTGCCTGTGACCTCGACTTCCACGTTCTACCTGCAAAGTTTGTACGACCACAAGAAAACGGTAGGATTCCTGCGCTCTCGAGGGACATCCACGCAGGCTGCGTGGCCATGGTTTTATTTAACGAAAACACAAACGATAAAGGGTCGAGCCTATTCAGTTCTTTAAGCGCGACGCGAGTCACAAAGAAAAACATTGCCCATATTTTAGATATATAGATACAGTCATCTTATGTGGGTAAAACATACCCGGTGTCGGCGTAATTCTGGCCTAAATCAATGGCCTTTTTTCAGAAGCGTGCAGTTGACAGACTGTGTGTAGCTTAGGGGAAGGGGAGCAACAAGACGAAACTTTACCCTTTCGTTTCATCTCCAAGTAGTTTTTAGCCAGTAAAGATTGTCTCAAAAAAAGTAGTTTTAGCCAATTAATATTGTCTCAAGTAGTTTTAGCCAATCAAAATTGTCCTTAAAGGGAGTCGCGGCGCGGCAGTACCCCAAAATGTTCCTTTACATGATCAAGCGCGTCCACCTTCTCACCGTTCTCGCAGTCTTCTTGCCAGCCCAGTATCGTGCTGACTCGATCCCCGCCGGGACGGACTCGTCTGCGTATGCTGTAAATACAAGCGCCCAACTTGATGTCCAACGAGACCTTCGAGCTATCGATAAAAATGCGACGGAAGCTGAAGATGGTGAAAGAGGAAGATTCCCGGTGATTGGTGAATCCCTCGCGTCGTCATCGAGTGGAAAAAGGAAGGTTGGCGAAATTGTGCCTGAAGCTGTGCATGTGCCAGAGAACCTGGAGGCGTCTCACTTGGAAAACAATCAAGCCTTGATCGAGTCGATGGAGAAGTGGATAGAGTCGATAGAGAAGGAGGGGCAGAAGATCGAGATTAGTGAGGTTAAAGCAATCGCGTCTTTGTTACTCGATGATTTTCATATTTCTCAAAAACTCGGGCGGAACAAACTCGAGCGGTACAAACTCGAGTTGATGCTTATCGGGCACGAGATTTTCACACAATTGGAGAGAAGAGATCCTCAGTGGCAGACGACGAACCGCAGAATACGCAATGAGAGGGGCAATGGAAGGTCGGACGTAATGTCCATAGCCAAACTGGTTAAAAGTGTGGGCGCCATTGATAAATCTGACTGGTACCCCTCTTGGGTAACCTTCTGTCGAAGTAGTCATCTTAAATTCGACGAACTTTACGTGAAGATACTCTGGTTAAAAATCAGTGGGCAAAACAAGCTAGAGATGGAGGATCTCGCTTACATGGCTGCGGGGAGCGAATACTTTAAAAACGTCCGACGCGTTGCAAAGCTTTCCGCGGCGAAGGAG
Source organism: Peronosclerospora sorghi (assembly GCA_026184515.1). Classification (NCBI taxonomy): domain Eukaryota; phylum Oomycota; class Peronosporomycetes; order Peronosporales; family Peronosporaceae; genus Peronosclerospora; species Peronosclerospora sorghi. The sequence continues at coordinate 25,475,312 of CM047580.1, forward strand.
AAAGCAAGTTCCGTGCAGCCCGTCCCGACACGGCAAAACGAAAAAATGGTGGCGGACCCTGGCCAAGACAAGGATGAGATCGATCCGACTATCGATGATTTTCTAGATGATCCGAAATTTATGGCAAAGCTGTTGAAATTTGCAAAAGTCAAAGGATTGACTCCTGAGCTTGTACGGAAGAGAGCGAGACACGACCTTGTCGCTGACCTGCTGAAGAAAGAAGCAAAGAAAAAAAGAAGCGAATGAAGTTGCGCGACTATTTTTGGTGGAAAAGGGCGGTAGGAATCCGTTGGAAGAATGATTCAATATTGCTAACGTGCTTTAGTATTATTACCAGATTACCAGATTTAGAGTGTGTTGTCCCGGCCACTTGTTAGTTATATTAATACAATGTAAATCCGTTCGAGGGACCTGTTGTTGCTGTCACTGCTTCCTCTAGCGCGCTCGCTCGTTGCTTTTCCCGACTTTGTTTTCCATTTTCATTCAAGCTTTGTGTTTAGAGATCGAATGGTGGGAGTAGACGTCCAAGATCCTGTTGTTGGTAAGTAAAAGGTCAAAGTACATTGTAGTATGTTTAGACAGCAGGTAGGTGGAACGAGTATGTCGATGCAGCGCGCGCAACAATGAGTTCGTCAGCAAGTAACTGTAGAGTGAGCATGTATGTGTCTATTGTGAACGAACGCTCAAGCAATCGCTACAGGGTCGGGATGAAATGATGGACTGAGTCAGTGCTTTGTTGCCGAACTCAAGCAACTTCGTTCTCGATGTCGTAACATTTGCCGCAAGGCTACTATTGAACTGAACAAACTGTCTCCAGTGGCTCGAGCACGTGCAAAAGTCTTGAACGCATTTGATACGTGCCAAGAATACGTGCTTCATCACGCGCATGTAGTCGACCAACATGAGACTTTGGTTCGATCTTGTCCACAAGTTTCAATTGCCAGGTCTCTCTCTCTAAGGTGCATTTACTTCTTCGACACGAAGAACGACACGTTGTTGCTCGGTAGTACTTCTACTACAGGTAGTGAAGGCGTGACCTATAGCTCGGACGAGTATTTGAGCTCTCTCTCGATGTGGCTACTCTCAAACGAAAACATAGCTGTGTTTGGAAAATGGTAAGACGTTGGTCGCATCTGCCACAAGACAATCAACGGACTCATATCGTTCTGCACGTCGTCCCAAAATGAACCTATCAACCAGAGTAATTGTCTAAGATGGCGAAGATATCCTTCGTAAAGGTATTCATTAGTCGGACGTACGATCCTTGGCCATCAAACAAAGTATACACCACTGCGTTCTGATGTCTCCTTGACGCAACCGATGACACGCATTATCGTCTACTCGATGCATGCCACGTCGAACGCAAGAATCACGACACGTACACGTCACCACGCGATCCTTTTGCCATGTTATGTTGACCCCAACTCACATCCGCCGCCCACATGTAGGACGCATGAAGATACTCGTACAAATTCCTCACTTAAAGAGTACAGCAGTTGGCCCCTCCAACATTCATCAAATCCAAGCGCATCATTCAATAAAGTACTGGATTTGTAAGAGGCGATTATCCAGTGGACGTCATGCGATCTTTCTCCTTTGCAAATATTGAAAAGTGCGCGCAGGATTCTTGTAGACCTTCACTCGTCGCGAAACACATTCCCGAGCCTTCGGAGACCAACTGACGAGCAAAACATACACCAATGTGAGCGAGATCTCCAGTCACTGTCATTCATCGAGCGTGAGTGTACTATCACCGATGACAAGTGGGATGAATCCCCAGTCACGCGGCGCCACTCTTGTCTCCCACTGTCGATTGGTTTCATAGCGCGAGAAGTCCAGCGATCGTCACGTGGTCACGTTTACACTCGCTGCAAGCAACACCCATGACCTATAAGTTTGCAATGCAAGCGCATTTTTGCAAGTAGAAAGTCCGCCATGCGTCGAAAACGGTGGCGTTTGTGATAAAAAGGAACAAGGAGACAAGCGCTTGGACCTAAGCGCAGACCTGCTCTTCCACACATACTGCGGGGGTCCTCACATGTCCCGGCCAGAACCTCTCGAGTTGCAATAATAACCGGCAAGAATGCAACCCTCACGATTCTTGGTGTACACTACTTCAAACGCACAACTCAAGACTTGAAGATTAACCACAAGTCAAGTCCTTATTGGTCAAAAAAGCTGTTTTCGTTCAACTCGGAAGGCAAATTTTTGAAATCTTATGCCAAATAGCAGTCTCGTGCCATTGCAAGCCTCGTGTCATGACAAGTTGCCTGCCTGCCACTAGGTTGCGTAGACAGCGGCCGACGTTGATTTACTAAAAATATGGCTGTATTTTATGTAAGTACATGTAAAAATTCATGCTTTGGGTGACGGCGAAGCTCTACATGTTCGACCCTCGCCTCCGTTTTCACGACCCTCGTTCCATTAACAGAGCACTGCTCCGTTCGTGGTGGCCGGAGCGAACGGCGGAATCCTTGTGTGAAGCAATTGGTGCTCGAGAATAGCTGCAGCGGGCAAGGAACATCAAAGGAGGTGGTCAAGCGGTGTCATTATCAGGATCTTGCGCGGGTTGTCGAGCCCGTTGAACTGCTTGAGCTGCTCGAGCGTGAGGTCGCGCCGCCGGAGCACGCGCCCGACGTTCGGGTAGTCATTGTACACGGCGAATTTCGTCACCCAGTCATGGAGCGTCCTTTTTTCCATGAAGCTCAGATCGGACAAGTCGTCGCTCATGGTTACAACTGGTCGGGTATGATTGGAGGCAGGAATGGTCGAATCGACATCTTCTGGACGTCTCGAGGAAGCGCTTTCCTCTTATCTGTACAACCTCACGTTTCTTTGCCCATCCAAAATGTAAAGTTGGTGACCAACATGTGAAATGGTACCCAATGAAAACAAAACGGTTCATGTGACACACTCTATAGTTTCACCTGTAACGACTCTCCAAGTAGTTTGTAGCCAGTGAATATTGTCCGAAAAACAAGTAGCGGGGCGGGGCAAAGCGGAAGGTCAAGGGACAAACTGGCACGGACATGTGACAGCAGTGACCTTTGCCCCCGAATTTCGACGGCTTGGGTTGGCCAAGAAACTCATGGACTACTTGGAAAACGTATCGGTAGAACTCTACAAATGCTACTTTGTGGATCTGTTTTTGTGCGAGTGTCCAACTCGCTCGCGATCAAAATGTACGAAAAGTTTGGCTACTCAGTTTATAGGCGTGTGCTAGGGTATTACTCTAGTGCACACGACGGGGAGGACGCTTTTGGTACGATCGTTTCGGGTTGATTGTTTGTATTGCGAATTTGAGGACCCGCAGTATGTGTGGAAGACCAGGTCTGCGCTTAGGTCCAAGCGCTTGTCTCCTTGTTCCTTTTATCACAAACGCCACCGTTTTCGACGCATGGCGGACTTTCTACTTGAACATGCGCCTGCATTGCACACTTATAGGTCATAGGTGTTGCTTGCAGCGAGTAAACTTGACCACGTGACGATCACTGGACTTCTCGCGCTATGAAAACAATCGACAGTGATAGACAAGAGTGGCCACGCGTGACCGGATTCATCCCACTTCTCATCAGTGATAGTACACTCATGCTCGATCAATGACAGTGACTGGAGATCTCTCTCACATTGGTGTACGTTTTGCTCGTCCGTTGTGACCCCAAAGGCTCGGGAATATGTTTCGCGACGACTGAAGATATATTTAAGTTCCTTTCTATCATCAAGTGCGCGTCCACTTTCTCCTCGTTATCGCAGTGTTCGAGTCAGCCCACTATCGTGCTGACTCGATCTCCGCCGTGACTGACTTGTCTGGCTATACTGTGGATTAAAACGCCCTATTTGATGACCAATAAAAGCATCGAGCTATCAATGAAAATGCTTCGGAAGCTGGAGATGCTGAAAGAGGAAGATTCCCGGTGACTGGCAAATTCCTCGCGTCGTCATCGAGTGAAGAAAAAAATGTTGGCAAGCTGGTGGCTGAAGCTGTGCATGTTCCAGAGAACCTGGAGGCGTCTCACTTGGAAAACAACCAAGCATTGATACAGTTGATGGAGAAGTTGAAAATCAACATTAACGAGCTTGAAGCCATCGCGTTATCGTTAATCGATGATTCTCGTCGTCGTCAAAAGATCGGCGTGTACAAACTCGGGTTGATGGCTCTCGGGAACGAGATTTTCACTAAATTGGAGATAATCGTGATTGGCCGAAAAGCCCCAACATGCTCGATGCGAAGTCCTTGCTCAGAATATCCAACCTGCGTGAAAAAAAAAATTGTGGGCGACGTTGAAAATTCTGACTGGTACCACACTTGGAAACAGTTCTGTAAGGGTGGTGAGCTTAGATTAAGCGCAATTTACAAGAAGATACAATGGTTATATAGCAGTGGGTATGCTGTGCTAAAAGATGAGGAGCTCTTTTACTTGGCTACGGGGAGCGAATACTATAGTATTCTTCGCGTAAAGTTCGCTGAATGTAAGCTGACTATTTTACAGAAGGTTAACCAAGTGTGGTACCAGTCAGATTTATCACTGTTGCCCACCATTTTAACCAGTTTGGCTTTGGTTATTTCTCCCGTTTTTCCCGTGGCCTTCTCATTGCGTATTTTGAAATTTGTCGTCTCCTAATGAGGATCTCCTCTCTCCATTTGTGTGAAAATCTCGTGCCCGATAAGCATCAACTCGAGTTTGTACACGCCGAGTTATTTAAAAGTACGAGAATCACAGAATAACGAAGATGCGATGGCTTCAACCTCACTAATCTCGATCTTCCGCCCCTTTATCGACTCTATCCACTTCTCCATCGACTCTACCAATGCTTGGTTGTTTTCCAAGTGAGACGCCTCCAGGTTCTCTGGCACATGCATAGCTTCAGGCACCAGCTTGTCAACAATCGGTCCTTCACTCGATGACGACGCGAGGGATTTACCAGTCACCGGTAATCTTCCTCTTGCAGCATCTCCAGCCTCCGTCGCATTTTCATCGCTCGCTCGAAGCTTTCGTTGGTCATCAAGTTGGGCACTTTTATCCACTGTATAGCCAGACAAGTCAGTCACGGAAGAGATCGACTCAGCATTATACTGGGCTGACCCGAAGACTGCGATGACGAGAAGGCTTGATGATATAAAGGAACATAAATATATTTGCGTACTGTCCTCCTATTATTTTGTGGTGTAAAGCGTAGATGGCAAATTGTGGACCCTGACTCCCGCTGCCCTGCGTGCCTTCCTGCCTTCCATGCGTTGCTCTTTCCGTGGCGCATCTCGGCCACGACTTTTGCGCTTGGAGAAAAATATGTGTTTTTTTGCTGGTTTTTGCGCCTCGATCCCCATGCCGTGAGCCACGTTCTGATTAGATCGTTGCCTTAAGGCGTCGGATAAAGTCCGGAATGCTCTCTAACTTTTGTTTGACTGCTGATGGTAGATAGGATGCCATCTTGCCCTCTCCAAGCAGCTCAAACACATCCTCTTGGGTATCCGTCTCGTCCCTAGCGTTTGTGGACCAAGGTGGTCGAAAACGCACTTGTAGTCCACTCGCTGCCAAAACAAGCCGAGCTCCATCCACAAACACAACTCGCAAGTCTCCATTTTCGTCAATGTCTCCATGTCCGACGCCAGCAATATCGACTCGTCGCTCATGCCTCAAGTCTTCGATAGCCATGTCCTGGTGGTTCCAACATCGAAGTCCGTGGTTCAACAGCGAAGCTCGAGATCGAAAGGAGGCCACCAGCGAGCTGGGAAGGGTATCGTAATGAATGTAGGGGAGTTTGCTGACTGCACCTCGTAGAGCGATTTGGCGCAACTGCATCGTGCGTAACGCGAGACATTGGCAAAACCGAACCAATGGTGGAAAGGCGACGCCATGGGTGAAGCGTGAACGTGAGGTGTGGGAAGACGCTTTTGAGTTCCTTCGTGCTCCACCCGCTCCTGTAATCCCATAGCGCAGCGCATTACCTTCAGGAGTCGTGGCTATGACTTCGCCAACAGCCGGGTCGTAGCAAACGTCCCACCCGTTCGATAGCTTCAACATGAACGTCGGCGATCGCCCAATTTCGCTTGATTCTTTGCAGCTCCACTGCAATTGCAGTTTACGGTCGGCCACGTTCTTACTATCACGGTGAAAAGTTCCAAACAACGTTTCGTCTTGCACTTCCAAGTGTAGAATGACCGAGATGTCTGATGTTCGGGAGACTTCAAGTGGCGATTCTTTCTCTGTTCGTTCCGTGCTTTTCGTTTCTTGCTTTGGCTTGTCGTCCTGGCTGCTGAACGTGGACAACGAAAGCTCAGAGAGTTCGCTTGACGCGTCCTTGATCTCGGCGCTATCCACATCGAAATTTGCACTGCTGTCACTGCTACTACTGTCGAACGCAGAAGGCATCAAGCGAACGCTCGGTCCATCTACAAGCAGACCGCACGGCTTTGAGGTAGCAGGAGTGTCTCCTAAGGTCCGTCGTCTCCTGGCTAGTACAGAAACAGGAGGCGAGCTTGAAGATGCTAGAGAGGAAGATTCCTCGATCGTAGACTGACGACGGATGCGGCTTTTGCGTACGCGCTCGGGAGGATCCGAGGACACACGAGCATGTGGTAGTCGAGATGCTAGAGACTTGCGTCGATAGGGACCTTGTGACGGTCTACGCTTTTGCGATGGATCCCGAAGCCACGGATGGAGCAGAATTTGCTGCGCAGACGGACGATCCTGAGGGTTCTGGAAGACCATGAACCGATGAGCATCACAACGAGTGACACAAGAGCTTTTGGACGCCTTCAACCGCACGTACTGGACTAAGCAAGCGTTTGATCAAGTCGCTCGCACCCGAAGAGAACCCGTGAGGAAACACGAGCGGGTTTTGTCGTGCATTGGCCACATTTTCCAACGTTTCACTGTGTTCATAGCCAACAAAGCATCAAGCGCTGAAAAACCGTGTCTCATCCTCATTTCTCTCTCTCTGTCTCCGTACCTGACTTTACGGCCTTCAAACGGTGGTTTCCCCAACAATAAACAGTACAAAATACATCCCAACGACCACACATCCACGGCTTGAGTGTACGGCTCCCGCTCGGCCGTCAAGACTTCTGGCGCAATGAAATTGGGCGTGCCGCACATGGTCGTATGCTTTTCTCTACGTCACAAAGCATCATCCTACGCGTCAACGATGGCCTGCCTTTGGTTTGTTTTTCTTCGTCAATGGAAACAAGAGAGCAAAAGGTCGCACCCGAGTCGTCCGGCGAGTCCAAAGTCCGAGATTTTCACGTCCCCACGTTCATTGAGGAGTAAATTCGCGAGCTTGAGATCGCGATGGATCACGCCCTGCACGTGTAAGTAGACGACACCCTCGACCACTTGACGAAAGAGCTGCTTGACACGTTGTTCGTCCATTTGACGGTTGGGAAGCGTCTTGACCATCGCGGCAAGGGACCGACGCGCACAATACTCGAGCACCATGTAATAATTCCGTGCATCCTCAAACACACTGTGCACGTGGAGCACGTGTGGATGTCGCAGCTCAGCGTGGAGCACGAGTTCCTGCTGCACTTTGCTCTCGAGCTGGGACCGCTGGATCAGCAGCTTGTCAATGACTTTAATCGCCACGTGCGCGCCCGACGCCTCGTGTTGGGCCAAATAGACTTGCGCCGTCGCGCCTTCGCCTAGAAACTCAAGCAACGTATAGTCCTGTGGACGTTAGAGCGTAAGCGAGCGCGAGCGCACGAGAGGTGAGCGAGCAACGAGACAAGCACGCACGGAGATCGAAGGCAGTGCGGAAGGCACGGACGTGGGGGTCATGAAGGTTTCCTTTTCAAAATTACAAAACTAGCCTCGTCGTGCCACAAGCAAGGCGACGCAAAAAAATGGACGCACGGAGTCGCTTCCATTGTCAGCCCCAAAGGATCAACATAGGACAAAAGAGTGCGCCAGTGTAAGGTGACGTTTACGTCTCCTCGTGTGAGCTCGAATTGGGTCCTTCGTACACAAGCGACCCCATAGCTCGAGATCTTTCAATCTGTTTTTCTTGTCCTTCATATGCGAGACAAGGTCTCGAGATCTAGATGACGTCGTACAACAGATCGGAGCCTTTACTTACTCGGTTCTCCGTCCTTTGTCTGCAAAAGGCTGCTCTCCTGCCTTGCTCTCTCTCTCTATCTATCTATCTTTAGTTCAGCTCGAACGTACTCTACTGCATCAACGCTAAGCAAGCTCATCACTTGGACTACATCGAGTGCAACAAACGAGTAGCAGTGGACGAACATCCAGACGCGAAGCTCGGCTTCACTCGAGCAGTGGCTCCCTTGAGCACTCTATGGCCAAACTTGTTTCCCGTTTGAGCTTTTAGTTGCGACAGCGAGCATTTTCGACCTGTCGACCGGATTCGAACTCTTATCCAAAGTCGCGCGCCTGCTACACATGCTAGTGTTGCTTATCCCTGCATGAGCAAAGTAGGGTGACGTGCTTGTGGATGCAGTTGCAAGAAGAATCTAAAAGAACACACACAAGAAACCGGCGTTTAATCTTCAGAGTAGGAGTGCCGACAAGTCGGTTTCCTGTATTACCTAAAAGACCTTTGGAATGAGAAAGATGCATGCACGACAACGCTAACAAGTGCTTCAACAATGGAACAAGACTGGAGTTTAGGGATCGGACCACACCCGTGATGCTATTTTCGTTACTTCTTAGTGCTGAAACGCTACGATTCCCTTGCTATCGGAGCTTCCTTCGTCTCTCGTACATCATGGAGCACAGCATCTGAGGCTGGTGACCATGTCCGGTGTTAGAATCACTGCATGTCCTCGTGGAATGGTAGAGCCGATGCCAGTGCGTATACACACACACACACACACACACACACACACACACACACACACAGAGACACAAACTGGGTTACCCGCTATTTGTATCAGGTTGACTCGGATATAGGGGGACAGACTGTCCGGTGCCTCTTGTGGCCGTAGGAAGCACTGATTGGCTCATTCGATGTTTTCGCGCGTGAAGGTTGCTCGTATTTTCAGCCAATCCGATGCCTGCATTCGCTCCTGGGTTGCAACGTGGTCGTATTTTCATCATTCCGCATAGTTGGTGGCATGGCGATATTCCACCTGTACTCGGCGCTCAACCTGCTGTGGATCTTGTGCAATAGCGCATGCCTGAATCTGTTTCAATTTTGCCTCTACTGCCTCGTGCGGCCGTTTAACAAGGCGCTCTATCGCCGACACATGGGGTAACGCCTGCTTTGTACTAATGCGGATGGACCATCACTCTGTTACGTGCTAATGTTTACCATCATTCCTCCTCGCCTGTAGCTTCGTGGCGCAAGCCCTCTGGTTGGATGTCATGTCCACAAGCTTCCCGAAGACAAAGATCTCGGTCACGGGCGAGCTGCCCTCCGATCCCTCCAAGCCTGTGATCCTGATCGCCAACCACCAGGTGGACGCTGATTGGTGGTATATTTGGCAAGCGGCGCGCCATCAACATGCAGCGGGTAACATTAAAATCGTCCTGAAGGATCAGCTGAAGTATCTGCCAATTATTGGGTGGGGCATGCGCCTGTTTCAGTTTCTCTTTCTACGACGCCGCATTGAGGAGGACGAGAAGCATATCAAGAAGTACATGCGGGAGCTTATTACCGACAACTTCCCCTTCTGGCTTGTGTTGTTTCCAGAAGGGACGACGATTCATAGCGAATACGTGAAAAAGTCACAGGCCTTTGCCGCGCGAGAAGGGCGCCCCAAGTTTGAGAGAGTGTTGCTGCCTCGCACGACGGGGATGCAGATCATCCTTGATGCTGTAGCTGACGTGAAGCCAGATATTTACGACCTCACGCTGGCGTTCCCGTCCTATTCTGGCGAAGTGCCAACGTTTGACATGGGCTATGGACGTAAAATTGACACGGAGATTCCGTCCATGAAGTCCTTGCTGGCTGGGAAGCAACCAAGTGGATGTGTCGCGATCGACTCGCAAAAATTTAGTTATGAAGATGCTACAGCGGATTTGAAGGGATTCTTAGATGCACGCTGGAAGGAGAAAGAAGAACGTTTGAACTACTATATTGAGCACCAGCAATTTCCAAGTGACGAGAAGACTGTAGAGATAGAGCTTTCGGTAAGTCGCTTGTTCGTGACTTTCGATTGATTGCATTGGTGAAAATTAATTGTGTTGTCGGATGTTTGTTGCAGAGGTCGATTCATGCTGTCTTCCGCCTATGGCTCGGCATCATCGTATCGTGTCTTGTGCTGCCCGTTGTCATGATGCTGTACTTTCCACGTACGTTGTGAATGCCGTGGTGGTTTGTTTGTCGAATGCTAATCGTCTCGACTCTCCTTGTACTTAGTATACTTTGTATGGGTCGTTTACTGCTTCGTGTATTCCGTCTATGACCGCACTACGAACTTTTGGTGGCCCTATATTTTCAATCTATTCATAGAACGTGCCGCTAAAACACACGACAGTTTTAAACGGCATCAAGCCAAGTTCCTGTGAGGCAGATCTGTGAAACGTTGTAATGAATTTCCGTCTACTGTCCATTTAATGTTTGTGCATGGTGCGCTAATTGAAAAAATGATTACCGCAGATGAAAATTGTAGCCACTGTGGTTCCGTCCTTTTGAAAACTTCAATGTTACCATCCATCGTAACTTTTCAACACTCCTTCAGGAAAACACGGGGGGATTAAAATCAAACCAAATTGCTTTCGCAGCTCCATACTCGTTGCATTTAGTGCCTTATGTAAAAAAATGTCTACATACTTTAATTACTAAAATTAGGTAGGACTATTTGTAAAAGAAAGAAGTACATATTGCTAACTTAGCAATATGTACTTCTTTCTTGTTAGTCGCTAAAAATACGGTATCCGTACTCGGTTCTGAGTACACATATTTTTGCAACTATAAGTAATGTAGGTAACACATTACTGTAGCTGTTAGTAGTTTAATATAGCTTCAACACCTTATGCATATTCATGTTAGGCTGGCTAATCACTTCTCACTACACATTCCATTGAACAAGCCTCTGGTTCAGCCAACTTCGTCGACACACTACGATCTCTCTAAAGGTGTCATTCTCACAGCCTAGCTAAAATTGGCTGCGGAGATATTGACTTGAGACGATTTCGGTATATTAGTGTTATTATCAAGCACCTACGACTCGGAGTTTTCTACATTACTGCGCAAGGATCGACGGAAACACCTTTCAACACCTTAGTTAAAAGATCAGTCACCACAACTTCGCTTGCGACGTGAATTGGCTTCATAGTTTCCTTATGCACGTAGTCTTTCAGAAACTTCAATTTCACATCTATATGCTTTGCGCTGGATGCACTGCTTTCGTTCTCCAATTGCTTAATATGAGTGACTTGATTGTCGATTCGCAATATCATAGGTGCATCCGTTCTCGATCCAATCTCACCAAGCAATTCTTGCAATCCCAGTATTTCCTTACCACCCGCTGCAGCTGCAACAAACTCGGCTTCGGCGGTGGACAATGCAACTGAGTTCTGCATTTTATTGCTCCATCCTACGACAATTTTGTTCATGTAGTTGTCCACTGTACGGACGCTTTTCCTGTCGCTTGCATCTGCTGCAAAATCGGCATATGTGTATGCCACAATACGTAAAGGTAATGACAGCTCTTCATCATGCTTTAAATACAGCTTGACATCTCTCTTTCCCTTCAGATAGCGTATAATTCTTTTAACCATCTTGTAATCTCCCCAGGTCGGAGGGTGGGTACGTCTTGTCACTTGGTGGACGGAAAATGATATGTCCTGTCGGGTACATAGAGATACCCATAGCAAACTTCCAACAATTGACTGAAAAATATTACTGTCGGGGAGTTTCCCCCCCCCCCCGCGTTTTCACTCATGAATAGGCACTCTGACCGTATTCGCATGTTCCAATCCATACTTCTTCAAAGTTTTCAATCATTGATTCTTGGTCAATCAGATACAATTTCCAAGGATCTCCACGAATTATCATCCCAAGGCAATTTTCGACAATTCCTAAATCCTTCAGGTCCAATATCTCTTGGGGTCAGCCTGCGGTCACCCCCCCCTTTTCTCCAGTCGCACCCTGAAACGGCAACCGGTTGCCCTCCCGGGTCATTGACCGTGAACTTCCGTCACACTTGTTGTTGGAAGAGTGTGTAGCCACTTTGTACTTTGCACTCGTCCAGGATAGTGGAATCCCATTGGCTGTTTAAGATGGCATGCATTTATGCATATATCGCCGGTTACTGGATTAAGTTGCATTTATTACTGGATAGCTACTTAAGTAACCTTTCATAATACACTTTCTATTTTGCATATAAATCAGCACTACTCCTACTGAACTATCTACGGTCTATAGACGGCACAGACTAGCTTGCCTCTACCGCTGATCCTCCCTTGCTGAAACTTCGTCACAAGGTGAGCCAAGATCGCGTGAAGTGTTTGAAACCTTCTCCTTGGTTTTTTTTTAACACTTGTCACAAGTGAAAAGACTCATTGAGAGCTGGATTGGCAGTTAGATTACCAATAATACTTTTAATATTATAACTGTCAATTGTTGTTAATTTTTTATTAATTAAAGTTAATGCAGAAAACCATGAAATTTTATGAAAATTTATTTTGCACTTCAGTATAAAGTTATTTTATTGACATTTTATCTATAATAGCGTTTTTATTTTCCTTCCATTTATCAAACACTGCCTGTCTTTCTGATTGGTATTCAGAGCTCAAAAGACGCATGGGTGCTTATTGGTGTGATTAGCCATCTTGTTTACACATATATGCGGTCGATTTATGGGGAATAAGAGTACGGCTACCGTATTCAACTTTCAATGGATGCGTCGACCACAATGGAATTGAAAACAGATCAACAATTGTCTGCTTTCTTGTCTTTGGAAGTGGTGTGTATTCAGAATACGATGCAGTCTCTCTTACGTTGCTTGAAGTAAAGAATTTCCAGTTGCTCAAAACCTGCTTCCATCTTTTGCTCCTCGTGCACCTGCAACTCCTTTTTCTCCGACTCCTTTGCACGCTTACTAGCAGGCAAAGAGATAGTGCCTTAAAAAAGCGACCTGCCACATGAAACGGTCGCTTCCACGAAAAACAATACGACCTTGCGTCTCTTAAAAGTAATAGTTTCGGGGTGTACTCAGGTATCAAGCGAATAGAACTACCTTACCTTCGCACCGAAAAAATAGTCCAAGTGCAACCAGTCGAAAAAGGATAGTTGCGAACATTCTCCTATCGACAATATTGGAGGTGTGATCTGCTCGGATCTGAAAGGGTCGAACGCACCTTGAGACAGACTTGGAAACAGATATATGGTAAATTTCGTGGATCATGAGACAAATTACGTTCGCTTTTGTCTCGCAAAAAATAAGTACATGGCGGCCAAGAAGTTTGAGCATTTTATTGCTTTTTTGAGAGAAGATTTGAATGCAAGGTACATATTTCGCGCACGGACGGTGGTGAAGAATACAAGAACTTGGATCATTTTTGCCAAAGTACAGGAATTATAAGGCTGTGAGCGAAGCAGGTAATGAAGCAAGTATAGGGAAAGCAGAGCGGATGCATCGTATACTGAATATGGAATGATGCATGCTGTTTGCGTGTGGATTAAATTTTTTTTTGGGGTGACGCGGTAGCTTATGCGTCTTTTATCTTAAACAGAAGTCCGACAAGCGCGAATCCAAGACGGATGACACCTTTAGAGATGCTAACGGGAAAGAAACCGCATCTCGGAGAAATTGTTGCGTTTGGGTTTCCGTGTACCTTGCAACGGAACCCTAGAAGGAAAGGACTCGCTAGCCTATAGGGCACAGATTGGGTTAATCATCGGGAAGAGCGAGGAAGTGAAGGGATACAAGGTTTTCCTACGGAAAGACGGAAAGGTGGTGGTAACCCAATACAAAGAACGTGGAAACACGGATAAAACACAAAACCAGCAGCTGCGCAAATTGTTTTTGAATTGAAATAGCGACAGATTAGAAGGAGATGAGAAGGAAGTTTATCTTCCTAAACAAGTAGAGAAAGTACAAAAAAACGAGGCAAGAAGAAAAAAATATGCCTGGACTAGTGAGCGCCATGGAACGCCAAATTATGTAAGAAAAACATGGATAAGGGTGAATGATCCAAGAAAGGAAAGGATGTGGATACTGAAGATAGTTGAATGGCTAATGTATTTGCTGGATTATACCCGAAGGATTATACGGAAGAGATGAAAAGTAGCCGCAGGGATGACTGGATCACGGCTATAAATTGTGGACTTTCAGCGCTGGAGATGAACGACGTGTGGAATGCTGTAAAAAAACGAGAAGACTGTGAATGGCTACACACCAAATGGGTGTTAAGGCTTAAACGGATGCAAAAGGTAGAGTTGAAAGATAAAAGCCCAGGTTGGTCGACTGTAGAAGCGAGCAGCGTTTCGGTGTTCACTATAGGTTGACGTTTGTCGCAGTTATGTAATGGAACTGTAAAGATTATTTTAGCGTTGGCGAGTAAATCGAACGTAAAGGCCAGACTCGGTGATATACCGAAAGCGTATGTCAAGGTGCTAGCACGAGTTTTATCTCTTTATACACAACGGAATGGAAATAAGTGACGAATGACTGAAGAAACATGGAGTCAAAAGCATTACCTGAAAACGTTAGAAAATTAAAAAAATACGATTTGGTTCTGAAACTCAAGAAGACACTGTATGGTTTGAAGCAAGTGGGGCATCTATTGAATCGTCTGTTACACACCAAGTTGATGGAGTTAAAATTTTCTCAAAGTTACACTGATATTTGCCTATATTTTAAGCGGCATGGAGTAAATTTTATGGTGGTCGGAGTAAACGTGGATGATTTGTTGGTAACAGGAACAAATGAAGGACTCGTAACGATGTTTTTTCAAGACATGGAAGTTCTCGAAATCAAAGACGTGGGTAAATTTTCGGAGTTTTTGGGCATGAGTGTGACTTATAACGACAAAGGTGATAGTATTTGGATCAAGAAGTGGTGATACAAAGTCTTTTGGATGATTAAGGCTTAGTTAAAGCTAACAGCGTGAAGACGTCAATTGTGAATGACTACAAAACACTTTTTATGGAAAAACAAACAAAATTTGCAGATACGACCTAGTGACGGATGGTCTACAATGAGGGATTTCCAATCACTTGTTGGAAGCCTCCTGTGGATATCGAGATCCACTAGGCCTGACATCGTTTTTGCAGTTCACAAGGCAACTAGGAAATTGCACGCCCGAAAAGTTTTGGAATCTTGCCAAGAGGTCGCTAAGGTATCTAGGGGGAACCATATATCTAAGGTTGAAAATGGACATTTCAAGGAACTCTGAAATGGAAGACGTGATCGTTTTGGAACCGTACAGTGATGCAGATTACACGGGATGCAAAGAATACAGGAAGTCAGTGACTGGTAGTTTGCTTTCGCTAGTCGGAATATTTTTCTACTGAATATGCAAGCGACAAGGATGCGTTTAGCTTTCGACAATGGAGGCGAAATTCTACGCAGCCTCAAAAGTGGAGTGTGAATTATTCAGAGTGTATGAAATGTTCACGGAATTTGTAAGTTAAGTTACCGATGGTACTTTACTCAGACAATCGATCTTTTTGGAAGGAGAAAAGAATTCGGCGAAGAAGAAACATGTGGATGTGCGCTTCAAGTTTCTAGCTTCGAAGCAGAAGAATGGAAAAATTGGAGTACAGTACAAGAGCACAAAGAACATGATGGCGGACATGCTTACGAAGGCTTTAGCTCGGAAAAGATTTGAAGACATGCGAACAAGCATTGGTTTGATGGGAGTATTGAGTGTTACCGTTTTGGACGTGCGCAATGATGAGAAGGAGTGTTGAAATGCAGCGCTATGTCAAAGGACGGTGGAATTACGGTTGAAACATCTCACAAGACCCAGAAAAAGGTATACTCAGTTTTTTATTTTTGTGACGGACTATATAAGTTTAAGTCAAATATATTCACTTTTTCATTTTCTTTCTTGTTGCGTCTGGTCGTTTGTCGCGTTTGTTTTTTTGCTATCACGTTTTGCTGCGCATACAGTGCGCCATTGAATAACTTGCTGTATATTACCATTACGTTTGGGACTGTGAAGCTTACGCTTACGTGTCACGTTGTGGATTTCAGGTTTTGTTGACATTTTCGTGTGGAAGACGAATATATCCGATTAAACTTTCGTTATCTGTAGATTTCTAATGCTATACGATATGGTAAGCATGCGATTGCTCAACAGATCTGACTGTGGATGAAGAAAATCAGAGAGGTGGTGTACCTCGTGCGAGGGTTCCTCGAGGAACACATGGAGCATAGAAAAATTAAAACCAAGCGGCTTAAAGCGTTATAAATCGGGGATTACACCCGCGCCCGTACAAGATTTCGAATTTAACAATTCAGAAGCTCTCAGGAGCGGAAATGTATCCTGTTCTTGGTATGGTTGGGCATATTTTTTCACATACGTTCTAGAAATTGCATAATTTTCTCCGGATTCACGTGGACCAAAAGATTGAAGGTGAACAAGCTCGGTGAATATCTTGATGGAGCAGCTTCTCGTTATTTTTGATCGAATATTGGAGTGTGCTGGAAAGTGTTGCACTCGCTGTACTATGTACTAGATCAAATGTGGCATGCGTTACGTGTGAATATAAAGCATCAACGTATTTGCAGCGGAGAAGGATACCAGGCGATTGTTGAACGATCCACGACTTTATCTCACTACCATGGCACCTGAAAGTTGGTCAAGAGAAAATTTATTGTGTAAAATGTTGTGAAGTATGTCCTGATCCGGCATTAAAGTACGCAATGATGACTCGCTTCAATCCTATGAAGACGGATTACATGCTACACGCCCAGGAACAATTGGCATGCGCCCAAGAAGCGTAAGAAGACCACAGAAGGGCAGGAAGGTACCAAAATTGAGTCTGAACCCCGTAAGTTGTGATGTTTTGTCACAAGCGTGGTGGAAAGGGTGAGAATACCCGAAAAGATTCGCGAAACGGGAGAAAAGATATCAAGGGATCCCAAGGTGGTTCGGAAAAAAATATAGTTTGATAACTATTGAAGAAGTCGCAAGCACATCTGCAGTTCCAAATCCGTGTGAATCGAGTTCAAATGATGTCTGGATTCTTACAAGTGGCGGTATTCATCATAGATGCCTTCAGCTTGAACGCACAAAGGTAAACATCCTCGGGAGTGTTTTCACCTTTCAAGCGCTCGATGTTCTTGGAACAAGTACTTCCTCGACAACCATAATATTGATTCAGACATGGAAACGGACTTGATCATGCCCCGGTTGTTTCTCTTGTGATGTAAGATACTTTTCGAGATGTGAATTTCGCGACCGGTATAACTTCCGCGACATGGAGCGTCTACTTCTTGTCCGGCTCGTGTCCCAGCACGAGGTGGTGAATGGCAATGTCTGCGACCACATAGTGTTTGACAACAAGCCGCACCCAACGCATGGGAAGAAGAACCCGTTCCGCTCCAGACATTCGCCATTGGGATATCGTTCTCACCACGGGATCCATGTTTGCATGGTTGTTAGCGTCATTACTCCACCTAAACCGTCGCCTGAGCCATCGCAACAGCAACATCCGCGTCTTGGCCAGCAATAAAGTGAAGCCGCAACAAACCTTCCTGTAGAAGGCAGTTGAGGAAGAAAAGAAACGGGATGGTAAGCTCCATCAAGGGGCTCCGCATGTTAAGCCACCAGTAACCACTCAGCTAGTCAAGCATCGAGGAATTGCCTGCGATGCATCGTCGATCTCAACGTTTTTAATGGATCGAAAGACAAGATTAATCCTCCCAGTAGTCCGAAAGCCCGCCAAACCCTTAGCTCCTATTTTGACCGACGGAAGAAATGATGGTTTCGTCACAGTGTCCTATACGAGGAAGCGTAACCGCAGCGGAATTGACGTCTCCAATATGATGGTGAAGCAATGGCTGCAGCTGCTTGATGTAATAGCCACTGCCAACTATTTTGAATCCCTCCTGTCAATTGAGGCAGCGTTCGAATTGAAGGACGTGACTGCCGATCAGAAATATGGTGTCCGTCGTCAGGTAATCCCCGTGGAAGTGAAGAGATCTGATGATGTGAAAATCTAATTTGGCTTCTTCGTCGAGAAGCATCACACAAAAACCAAGAAGGTATACAAAGCGTCACCAATAGCTTTAATGTCGAAGACGATGCTCAACGACGAAAACACGGCTCTTCTCAACATCTACCCTGACTATCTAGCAAAGTCGGACAAGAAAATGATGGATCCTAGCAAACGCCACAGTTCACGTCACAAAAAGGACATTCGATTGTACTCTCGCGTTTAACCGCGTTCTGTCACTGGTTATAGCAGGGAGCGGTCACGAGATCGTGGAGAAAGCCCAGTTGCACGTGATCAACCTGGTGCTATGCGCCCAGCCGGACAAAGACATCACGTTCAGCTCAAAGTGGAAGCGACTGCTGGGAAAAGTTGTCCCATTAAAGTGATGAGACATATTCAACGCGTGTGAGAGGTGGTAGAACACATTTAAATCCATCCGGGAGATGTCTCAAACATCCAAAGCCATGGGAATCTAGCATGAGCACATTGATCTCATGTTCATGTTAATCGCGTTGACGATCTTTGCTAGATGACCACTGGTTACTGTACTGCCGGTCGAGTGGATCCCAGATCCCCACACGACTCTACACCACCCGAACACCCTCATTTCTCTCTTCTGATCGGAGCTTGATGCTCACTTCATGCAGCAATGGAGTGAAGTACAGCAGCAAGGTCGCCTGTTGGATGACCTTGAGTCGCTCCAAAAGCTTTTGGGTGTTTACCCAGATGATACATCAGTATTTAAGCTCCATGTAGTCGATGGCGCGGTCGTGTTAGCTGTTGGGGCTCTAACCACTTGCTGCTGAGGCCTCGTCATGGAACAACATTAGTGTTCTGACAGTGAACACTAATGGCATTAAGGAGAATTATCACTTGTTTGCGAGCGCATTCTCGACAAGTACGCAATGGAATGTGTACAAGAAACCGAGTTCCGTGACAAGACCAAGCATTACACCTTCATCTTCTACCTCGACTCCAGCTTTAAAAACAAAGTTTTCGTGAATGATCCCAACTCGTATCTGGATCGGTCCACAAGAGGACGGCAAAACGGAGTGCTTACAATGCTCTGCTCTGAATTTCTGGATTTGACTAAGCTGTCGAGATCCCCTGTCTGTCAATACCACGCCGCTACCTCTTGGTGAAAGAGATGATCGAGAGAGCTCCTCTCTACATTCAAACGCATTAT
This sequence comes from Peronosclerospora sorghi, assembly GCA_026184515.1. NCBI lineage: Eukaryota > Oomycota > Peronosporomycetes > Peronosporales > Peronosporaceae > Peronosclerospora > Peronosclerospora sorghi. The sequence goes on from CM047580.1 coordinate 25,494,567, forward strand.
ATGCACCTCTGCATCACCAGGAAAAACAACAATTTTCTCGAGCATGGCATCAGAAGAGTTTGTGAATCACGCGAAGCACTGATCTGAATACTCCCTTGGACCCACGAATTAACTACTCCTCTCTCGGCTTGTGTTACGACCCTGGAAGCTCCAGATGTGTTGAATGGATAGCAAAGCTGGATGTCGTCGACGCATGACGGACACACTTCGACACAAAAGGTATCTTCAGAAGTCCCCTTTGGAGGAAGAACCGCTTGGACCACATATTATTGTCGGATGGCTTCTACAACGACTCCAAGTATTTCTTACCGACACATGCTAGTGACCACCTCGCTCACAGTTGCATGGACGAGGGTATTTGGAAGTTTCTCCGCGACTTGCTGGAGTGTCCAAAGGTGGTTTCTTTCATCGAGGAGAAGCTGAGATGGTCCGCGATATGCTGCGTGCTGCTACCCAAATCCTGGGGAGGTATGAGAAAATCCCAACTCCAGGACGTCCAAAAGAAGCTCCGAATGCATGACAATCAAGCTGTCGATGATGCTCGGAGCCTCCTTGACAAGCTGCTGACCGATCTTGGGATCTCAAACCGCGAAATAATTGATGCAGCCACGACGAACTACAAGGAGACGGTTACGCGGAAGATCCAATAAAACCAAGACACCGCGTTCGACTTCCAAGCAGACAACTCTGAAAATTCATTCAAGAAATTCTTTCGTCCGCTGAATACAAGCTCGTGGCGTGTCTAGATTGAGGATGTAATGACACCAAATGGGTGTATCTCTACGAACCGTCAAGAGATTGCTCTTCGTATTTTGGAACACTGGGCTACCGAAAAGGGGGACCCCATAATCCAATCAGCAAGAGATCGTCCTCTCGACAATGCCAAGTAGCGCAAACAACTTGCTTCCTTCAGGACCTACGCCTCGAAAACGATAGTTCCATTTTGAGCTCGCCTATCACCACATCCGACCTTTCGAGTGCAATCCGGCATATAAAATCAACCTCATCCCCAGGCATGGATGGGTTGACAGCAGGCTTCTACCAGGTGGATCCAGATGTGTTTTTTTAATGCCTACTTATCGTATTCAACGACCGTATGCATTGTGGGTACTTCTTTCGTCTCAACGCAAGTTGGCAGTCGTGCTTCTGCACCAGAAGGGGTCTAGAGCGGAGCCTAGTAACTACCGACCCATCACACTCATGACGATTTATGTGAACGTGCTGCCAAAATATCTGATGTACCGACTACAGGAAGTTATTCCAGACCTAATCATGTCGTGAAGGACTTTAAAATTCAGTGTTTCCACTCAAATTACAGCCCAAGAAAGCAATAAATTATCCTTCCTGCTTGAACTTCCCAGGTTCTTTGTATTAACGTCCGAACCGTCACCAAACACTTTGTGACACACTTTTAAAGGGTGGCAGACTGCTCCCAACTCTAGTAGTCCCAGATGACTGTCGTCCCTCTCGATTAGGTGCGCACTTAACGACCTTCCTGTATTAAACTTGGTTTCACTTTACGACTGTTGGGTAGGATTGTTGTAAGGTTGCAAACGACTGTTGGCTAAAGGGGAAACTAGAATCTATTAAGTTTTACTAAATCCTATATCCACTTCGAACACTTTTTTCACCTAATACTTCTCGGTTACTTCAGTGCTGGCTTCAATATTCGATAGTTACTTCTTAACCGACGTCAACACCTATACGCTTTCAATACATGACCCACATCCGTTTTTTCCATAACTGAAAAGTCACTTCACCAAAATCCACCCCGACCAGACAGGATTTGTCCAGGGACGATAGATTCATAACCACGTCTGATTCCTTGTAGCGTTGCAAGTCTGGATGACGAAGCATATGCGCTGTTCTTGGATTTTGAAAAGACATTTGACCGTGTTAACTGGGACTATTGCTCCAGGTTCTCGAACGAATGGGGTTTAGAGATGAATTTATTGGGTGGATCAACCGCGCACCTCAGAATCAACCATACCATACAAATCGCACCACATTCCACGCGATTTTTGAAGCAAGGCGACCCGCTGTCTGCGCTGATCTTTATTCTGACGATCTAACCTCTGGAAAACCTGTTGCGCTCCCATGAAGAGTATGGCGTGTGTCTGAATGCCGACTACAGCAGCTCATGCATTTTCTTCGCGGATGACTCTACTTTTATGGAGAGCTCGATCACATATCTACAAGTGAAACTTGATCACGTCGAGGGTAACATGTATGCCCACCACTCCCCGGTTTTGCGGCTGCTCGGTCCCGGGGAGACGGCGAAATATCTTTGCCTTCCGTTTCGTCAATCATCTGGTAATAGCGACCCCATTTCGTTCCTTGAACGGTGCTTTTACGATGGTTTCAAGATGTGATACAGACGAGCGAGGACACGTCGGGGCAGGCTCCTGGTTGCCCAAACGACGGTACTCTCCTGAATATGGCACTATACCAGCATTTGTTGATCCCATCGGCAGTAGTGAAGAGGTGGCAGGCGATACTAAACCGATTCGTTCTTAGCCGGAAGCACGATCAGGACGCTTCGCACGTCAGACTCATTCCGCATGAGTTTTTGTACCAACTTTGCGGCGTCTACAGACGCTACCGATTGCATGTCTTGAAGAATCCCTCAAGCGGCAATGAAATCAGCTTGTGCTGCAATTTTAGAGCGCGACAAGCATTACAGGCGTGAAAAACCGGACGGCAGCAAGCACGGATATGTTCAAGTTGGTACTTCCTCACACTGTGGTTGTGAAGCTCTCTACTTCTTCACGATCTCTCCGCTTCGGTATGGTAACATTATCAAGTGGAAAACGAACTTGATCGTAGTGGCGTGCGACTTGGCTTTGGTCGTACACGATTTACTTGGCAGGAACTGCGTACGAACGTGCTTGGTACGGCCTTCGGCAGCCGATCTGGTTCCACTGTGACGCAGATCTGCACTACGAAAAGTCAATGCGAAATCCTCTAGCTCAGCTCATCGTTGCTGTATCGGAATGGTTTCTGAGCTTCAACTCATTTTTCGGTTGCATGTTTCAAGATTTTTTAAAGTGCGTTCATTGGTCGACTTCATGCGTGTGAATAATGCTTGGCCAATGCAGCAACAATTTGTGGAGAGCCAAATAACTTCACGTCGTGTCTACTCCACTTGGATAAAAGGTAAAGTGGCTCAATATGAGTGGCTTGATTATGCCACATTGTGTTCACAATGATGCATATTGAAGCCACCCAGATCGTCGAGCGTATGAATGTGCAAGATCTTCTACTACGAGCCCGCGTTCCGGAAATGGTGCTTCACCGTATCTGTGCTACATAAGCGGTGAAAAGGTGTTTTATTTCCTTTGTTCCTGCAATCAACTCTGCTGCTCTTGGTATGGACGCCGCCGCTACCAAAAAAAACGCTCCTAATGCCTGTGCATTCACAGAGTGTGAGTACTGAGAAGATCAAGTCGTTTGTGCGTTACACAAAACACTTGCGCAAAATATTGCTTCCAGTCTTCTCAGACATCCAATTTCATCTTGCGTTTCGTCTCCTGTCTGTGCACCCTCGATTCTGGTTCCCGGATGCATCCCAACCACGCATCCAGCATTGTGTGCGTTAGGGGTGCAATGCAATCAAATCGGAAACCATTCGTTCTTCGAATGCAATCAAAACGGAAAAAATTTGTTCTTCACACTAGAACAGCAGCTTTGGAAAAGCTTTCACCAGCTTATGTCACCGCTGGTCCAGTCAGGGCTGCCATGGCTATCGATTGCGCTTGGAACAAAGTCTTTTGTCCACGATAAGTGGAAGGACAGTCGACCTGTAGTGCTTGTCGTGTGGCACACGCTCCGCGCGGTGACGCTGCACTTGCTCTGGTCAGATCGCAATCGGTGCTTGTTCGAAGGTCGCCAACCGACGTCGATACTTTCTGCGATGTCAGTCCTCCTTACGACAATGTGCGCCCACGTGAGGTACTAGATGGTACGTCTATATTGTGAAGAGAACAGACTGCGCTTTATGACGTTCTTGAAACGACGCAAGTGTTCCAACACTTTGCCGACTTCTTAGTGCCACACCATCGTGCTAGTAAGTTTTGCTCGCACTAAGAAATATACTCTTCCATGTTCCTCCCTAATTCATTTGGCACGACTTGTGTCGTGAAGGGGTTGAAAATTATTATAAATCCACTTAATTAACAACACAAAGAGGTAATACGCTAGTTCTCCTTGTTTTACTTCCCGGGTACTTAATACTTCCGTCCGAACCAACAAATCAGTCAAACACTCTTGGGGTACACTTCCAAAGGCGGTTTCGAGCTGCCCCCAAAACTAGCGCACTTCAAACGGCTGCTGCTCCACTTGCTAGGGCGTGCGCTCACCGACTTCCTTGTATTACACTTGGTTTTTGTATGGAATTAAAAAGAAGGTTTTTTAATGGCCGCCAGAGATCTTCGCACTTTAAGGGAAATTTCGTTCTATTAAGTATTACTACCTCCTACATCAACGTCAATCACTTTTTTCACCCAATACTTTTTTGTTACTTCAGCGCTGACTTCAATACGTGGCAGTTACCGCTGAGGCCCTCTGTAACCTGATTGATCATCCTTGAGAGCTACCACTAATTACCTCTGTAACCTGATTGATCATCTTTGACAGTTACTTCAGAAACCCTCTGTAATCTGATTGAGCGAGGTGGCCGTCGCGAGGCGGCCGTCGCATGTCATTTCTGATTGGTCAAAAATTCCACTTATTTTTCCACATTCATACCAATCACAAACAAATCAGCCGTGAGATGGACGTCGCGAGGTGGCCGTCGCACGTCGCTTCTGATTGGTCAAAATTCAATTTATATCTCCACATCATTCCAATCATAAATCAATTAGCAACGAGGTGCCCGTCGCGAGGTGGCCGTCGCAGGTCGCCTCTGATTGGTGAAAATATCTTTTCCAAAATAAAATACTTAACCACTTGAAAACAATCGAGAATACCCAAGCCGATCAAATGGAGCAGCCGAGGGCGCATAACTTTTCGTTGGCTTCACCGCCATGAACGGACCCGCCGTTGTACTAGTAAGTTG
>CM047580.1:25499632-25521282 GCA_026184515.1 Peronosclerospora sorghi
CTTTGCTGCTACGAACGAATCCACCTTTGTGCTGGTAAGTTGCGCCTATGCCTTGACTCCCTTATGCAACTAACAGTTCATTTTCACAGTCTGTTTGCCTCGGTTATTTGATGTGCCTTAGTGCACCTAGTTGTTGGACCTCGAATTAGACAGTTATGAAGCTGAAGACGCTCAACTTAGCGTTTAGCGTCACTGCCATAACGCTAGAGCTAAGCAACTGTGTCGAAACCTTGTAAAATGTGGGAAGCATCACTTTTCACTAGTAATGAATTGAAGCATCTTGCTAGAAGACAGAAGATCCGCACTACTAACATCGTGTTACACTAAGTGTTCGTATTGTTCACCTATTAAAGGCATGACACAATCTTTGTCACTAGTATTCAGTGTTTGAAGCAATCAACAGCGTAACAAACGTCATCGTGCTAGTATGTAGAGTTTGGCGAGATAAAATATACCAAGCATTGATAACTACCATAGTCCATCTTTTATATACTGTAAATATAGCTTCCACCTCACCACAATCGCCCCTTGCGTAACTTCAGCGTAAGCGAGCAAAAGGCACGCACACACATACTTCTTAACCCCAATTCAGAAATGTACGTGAAGAATCGTCAGTCATAGTCGTGGCAAAACATGATATGTCACCCTCCTTGCATATGTGCGTCATCTTATTCCAAGAACTTTCTTGTTTAAACACATAGCGAGCAGCTTGCTTTGTACTGTGAAGCACTTCTTGTACGAGACATTTTGTGTTAGGGTGCTCTTTACCTCGAATCTGTCTGTGTATTTCTTCCGTGTCTTCTCCGTTTGCGCATGCAGCGATGTTTTCTATCAGCATGCTTGTCTTCGTCCTTAGCGGTTGACTGGTCCTCTCTTTTCTCGTCGCCGTCCTTACCACGCACCTCATCCTCTAGTGCCTCGCCTTTCACCTCGGAGTTTTCCTCAAACTTTAACTTTTCCTCGTTAATTCAATCCTCATCGTCGTCAGAATCTTCACCCCACAGTTTTTTCATCCACGACGTTTTCATCATTCTGGTCAAAATCACCCATTTCACGATCAAACTCTTCCCTGTCTTCACTTTCATTCTATTCTCCTTCTTCATCGTCAGGCATGTCGTGCATCGTACCCTCAAAATCGTTCTGCATCTCAAGACCCGTGTCTGTATGGATCATCTCGAGTAAAAGCGTCTTGAGGTCTTCGCCAAGGACGCTCAGATCAAACTCGCCATCTTCATTCTCGATCCAGCGCGTCACTTCTTTCCGCAGAGCGTTTAACAAACTCGGGTAATGCTTAGCCGACATCTTGCGAAAACGCTCCTCTTCGAGAAAAACGAGGGAATTACCAAACATCGGTCCTTCTGACTCGCATTCGCTTCCAACGCTGCAATCTTTGCCTTGAACTATTTGATTTTCGTAAAGATTTTCATGATTTTCTGCAGGGACTGAGGTCGGATCTGGGCAATCGCGACTGTGCGTTTGACTTCCTTAATATCTGCGGTCGAGGTGCGCAATCTTTGCAATTGCATGTCTCCAAACATGACTGAGTAGATCCATTGAAACTCTCGGAAAGCAGGATCGTGTCGAGACAATAACGAGTCAGTGCAGAGGCTCAATGCTTTGTCACCTGCATCGCGTGCTCGCCTGGATGATTGTACAAGATATGTTTCTACAATACCACGCCGAGCTTTTCGTGCCTCGCTTTTGCAGCTTAGAAAGAAACCCATTCGCAGCTCTTCGGTATCGATACCATGGCGTAAAACAAGCCTCGGATCGAGCTCTCAACAGACTCCGTTAGAGCTTCCAGGACGTCTTTGCCCGCAGCAAGAGTGTCCAAGAAGCTTGTACTGCGTTCAAGTACTTTCGGTAGCCGGGAAATAAAGTGCTCATCGTAAACGTATGCTTCACGACCTAAACCATCACTTGAAGCTTTGTCATACTTCACCATTGTCGCTTCTTCGACAACTCTGTGAAGAAAAACCAACTCATTCGACCACCCCTGGTGAACCTGTTTGAATCCTCTGAGCAAATTAGCCAACCTGTCTAGTCCTTGATGACTAACATCAAGTTTTCCACCCTTCTGCAAGATGAGCGCGCAAAGATTCTCCATCTCACCCTCAAGAGACAGCTCTCGGTCGTGTATGGAGTAAACCACCGACACGATTTCATCTTTGGATAGTTGACATCTTCGAGCCAGTGCTCTAATAGCCTATACGTGCTCGTGAAGCTCTGCAATTCGATTTGTCTTTTCTTTCAGCATCCCGGTATACATGAGATCATATCGCTCTCGTGCTGAACGCGACATATCGTCGCGAGCGCTACACCGCTCCAAAATTGGTCAAGTGCAGCAGCAGAATCTTTTGCGGCTTGAAACTGTTTCCAGACGTCTTAATTCGACAAATTTGAGCTGAAAGAAATCCGCATCGAAATTCCCAATGTCTTCGTTCGAAACATGGCGAAAATCGTCAATCGATTTAATTCCAAGAGAAATCGCTATCTCCTGAATCCCCTCGCAAGTTCGAATTCGAGCATTTAGATGTTTCCACAGCTCACATGAAAGACGTTCCTGGAGCGCTAGTAGATATTTATCTTGTTCGAGAAGCGTCTCTCCAGCCACAGTAGGAACAGATGGAAGATCAACGGGATCACCCGCTTGTAGAAATACTTCCATGCGTTGAACGTTATAATACGTGGTTGTAATACGAGCTTGAAGCTTTTCACGAGCAGCTTCCAGGCTCTCCAGATCTTCAGAGCACTTTTGCACCAAAAGCTCGTTGATATGATGAAGCTGGTTGGCTTGGTACTCTTCACTTAAGCCTACTTCCTGCCAAATCTCTTGACATCTACTCATGATGCGATATGATTCCTCCTTTCTATCCTGATTTTTCGTCAAAAATTGCATTCGTTCCAAATATGTTTGTAGAGCGAGTATCTGTTCGTCTTTCATTGCCAGCTGATCAACGAGTTCTTTTGTTCGCTCGTCTGCTACAGCGACATTGCCCATGGCTCCTGCTTTTTCAGACAAATTGTGCAGCTCCCAGCGCTCATTCGATCTGACAGCATCGTTAAAACTTTTCACCATATCCAAAATCCTCTGTACGTCTTTGATAAATGTCACGGATCTTGGAAGACGTAGGGCTTGTAGAAGCGAAGGGAGGAGTCTCCACTCGGGGAAGAAGACCGGAGCGAAGACCACTTGAGGGGAAGAAGGAAGATTCTGAAGTGATTGATTTATCGGAGCTTACACTACTCTCACTACCTAGTCTGCATCCAATCATTGGGGTCATCCAATCACCAACACTCTGCACTCGTCCAATCATCCTACTCGTGTAATCACTAGTGGCGTAATCAACGTACCATAATCATCGCGGGATCGTGTTGGACAGGTTCGGGAACCGGTATATACCATCAGGAACCGATAAACCTCAATACGCCCCCTCAATGCGAACACGCGTGGATTCCGAGCGCCGTCGTGAGGTCCTTGTGACGTGGTCCTGGCAGTGTCTTCGTCATGATGTCCGCCAGAATCACAGAAGTCTCGCAGTACTCGAGCTTGACTTCACCACGCTTGACTTCGTCACTAATGTGGTGGTACTTGATGTCGATGTGCTTGGCGCGTCCATGATTCACGGTGTTCTTGGTCATCTTGATGCACGACTGATTGTCTTCGAGGATCTTGAGATCGGGTCCCACCTCGCCTGCTGCCGCCAGAATCTCGCAAAGTAGGCGGTGAATCCACTTGCCTTCTTGAATTGCCAAACTTAGCGCGATGTACTCCGCCTTTCTCGTTGACAGCAACACGCTCGACTGCTTCTTGATTCCACAACTCACAGGGGCGCTCATCAACAGGAACGAGTAGCCCGAACTTGACTTGCGGTCGGAGTGGTCGCCAGCCCAATCTGCGTCAGAGTACCCGCGGAAATCCACCTTGTCACCAGGCTTCAAGCAGATGCCATGCGACTTGGTTCCTTGTAGATAGCGGAAGATGCGCTTCACCGCGGTCCAGTGCTCGACTTGAGGGTTCTCCATGAAGCGCGACACATAACCCACAGCGAAGGCGATGTCCGGTCGTGTCGCGGTCATCAAGTGCATGAGGGCGCCCACAGCCTCGCGGAATGGAGCTTTCATCTTGGTTGGCGCGCTGCTTGGAACTAGTCGAGAGATCAAATCCTCCGGACTCACTACCACCTTGCACTCATCCATGCCGAACCGCTTGAGAATGTCGTCCACGTAGCGTCGTTGGCACATCGTCACACTGCCGTCGGTGTTGTACACCAGCTCGATGCCCAATACGAACGCACACTTGCCGCTGTCGGTCATCTCAAAACGCTTCTTGAGCTCGCCCTTGGTGCTTGCAATCAGATCCGCTGAACTCCCGGTCACCAACACATCGTCGACGTACACTAGAAGAAGCACGCAGTGACCGTCCACGATCTTGATGTAGAGGCACGGTTCGTAGGCTGAAACTTGAAAGCCGATAGAGCACACATACTCGTCGAAGGTCTCGTTCCACACACGCGAAGCTTGCTTGAGACCGTAGATTGCCTTCACTAGCTCCAGGCAGTCGAAGTCGCCGTCGAGTTCCACACCTTCCGGCACCACGCAGTACACAACCTCCTTCATCACACCGTACAGGAATGCTGTCACCACGTCCAGTTGGTCCAGAGGCCAGCCGAAGAACACGACCAAAGCAATGATCATGCGCAGCGTCACATACTTGACCACGGGCGAGAACGTCTCCGTGTAGTCGATGCCGTACTTCTGCTTGAAGCCTTTAGCCACGAGGCGCGCCTTGTACTTCTCGATGGATCCATCCGCTTTGCGCTTGATCTTGAAAACCCACTTGGTACCGATGGAACGTTGGCCGTTTGGTAGCTTGGCGGCTCGAAACACACCACGAAGTTGCATCGACTTGAGTTCCGCGCGGATAGCCTTGCGCCAATGCACTTAGTCAGGACCGTTCACCGCTTCTTGGAATGTTTTCGGCTCTCATAAGTAGTCTGCCTCCACTGCGTTGGCACTTGCTCGCCAAAACACAGGAGGAGTGGAATCGTCATCTTCATCATCATGGGCATCTTTCTCTTCTTCGTCGGCCTGGGTCGGCTCCACTCTAGCACTTGATCGTCGCTTGGCTTGACGCTCAACCGAGCTGTCAGGAGCACTGGCTTTTTCCAGCCCAGTTGCATGATGTCGATAACGCGAACTTGCTGAGGCGCCTTCAACGTCACTCGAGCGGTCCTTGCGTTTCCCCGCCTGCTTTAACTCCGTCGGACCCGTAGCCTCATTGTCGTTGATCTCGAGGGAATCGAAATCCAGGTCAGCATCGTCATCATCACTTGAGCTTCCCTTCGAGAGACCCAAACTCGACTCGTCGAAGGTGACATCGCGACTAATCACCACCTGCCTCGCCTCGATGTCATAAACTCGATACGCCTTCGACACTTCTTCGTAGCCCATGAAAACACCAGCGCGAGCCTTGGGATCCCACTTGAGCCGCTTCTCCTTCGGAGTTAGGACGTACGTCCGACACCCGAACACACGCATGTGCTTCACACTTGGCTTGGACTTGTGGACAATCTCGTAAGGAGTCTTGTTCTCGATCTTGGGCGAAGGTAGGCGATTCTTGACGTAGATTTCAGCCATCGCCGCTTCGCCCCAGAAACACTTGTCCAGCTTGGCATGGTGCAGCATGCTGCGACCAATCGTGACGATGGTCCGGATGGCGCGTTCTGCCGTGCCGTTCGTCTGGTGCGCGTACGGAACCGTGGTCTGCTGTTCGATGTCTTGATCTTTGTAGAACGCCTTGAGCGAGTTGGTCGCGAACTCACGGGCTCCGTCATGACGCACGAACTTGACCCGCTTGCCGAATTGCGTTTGTACCTTGGTGATGTAGCTCTTGAGGCATTCTTCACTGTCCGACTTGGCACGTAGGCAGAAACCCTTCATACATCCGCTGGATTCGTCCACGATGAGCAGCAAATACCGGCTTCCGCCCAGTGAAGCTTCTCCCATAGGACCGCAGATGTCGAAGTGGAGCAACTCGAACGTGTCGTAGCGGCGCTTGTCAAGGTTTCTTGGGAACGGCTTCTGCACCATTTTCCCTTGCAGGCAGCCGCGGCATACACTTGGTCCACTCGACTTCAGAGGTACCTTGGCATCCTTGATCATACCCTTGTTGACCATTTTGCGCAGCACGTCGATGGGATCATGACCCATACGAGCGTGCAAGTCAACACTGGGCGCAGAAGTCACCGCGTTCACAGAGCACAGTGGGGTGCGGAGCCAGTAGAGTCCGTCGACAAGGTCCGCCGTAGCCACCACTTGCTGGGAAACCTTGCGTGCAACATGCATGCTGGTACTGTCGAACACAACTTGGAACTTGCCGCTCATGTTGATCTGCGGCACTGATAGCAAATTCTTCTTCATGTTAGGCACGTAAAGCGCGTTGTTGATCTCGATCTCGCGCTCGTCGCCGTTGGGCAGAACCACTCGCTCGATGATGGTTCCGACACCCTTGATGGCGACCTTAGCGCCGTCGGCCACCTTCAGTTCGCCTTAATCTCGCTCGTTCAGCGTGTCGAACTTGGCCTTGTTGTTGCAGATGTGGTGCGTCGCACCGCTGTCGACTGCCCACATGCCGGACACATCCTTGCCCGTCGAAAGTCCGTATTCCAGCGAAACCGCAAACGCCACGCGATCGTAGCCGTAGTCGTAGTCGTCGTTTCGCCACTGGACATTGTTGGCCCCGCATCCACGACCATTGCCGCCGCGTCGGCCTCCCCGATTCTCATCCTTCTGCTTGGTCCAGCACTTGTCGATCACGTGCCCCAATTTTCCGCAGTAAGTACACTGGAGAGACTCTCTCTCGGTACTGAACGCCTTCGCCGCGTCTTCAGTCTTCACCGCCGGAGTCTTCTCGCCTTGCCGCTTGATGTGCTCGTTAGTTAGCACCTTCACACCGTCTTGCGTCTTCAGCTCTGCGCTGCTCATCTCCAAGTTCAGCACGACGTTCTCGTAGCTCTTGGGGAGACTGAGCAACAAGCAGATCGCCACATCTTCATCCTCTATCTTGGCGCCGATGCTGCTGAGCTTGGCGCTGATGTTGAGGACCTCGTTGCAGTGATGTAACACATTCGCGCCTTCAGACATCTCCATGCTAAATAGCTGTCGCTTCAAGTAGATGCGGCCAGCCTTCTGCGATCCTCCGTACAGCGTCTTCAAGCGCGTCCACGCGGTCCACGCTTCCTCGCAGTTGTCGACCACATGGTGGTAGTCCGCGTCCATGTGGAGCAGAATCAGACCGAACGCGATGTTGCTCGACTTGACATACTCGTCCCTGGCGCGAAAGTCCGTGAAGCTTGGAGTCGTCTCCCGGTTCACGACATGCCACACCGACTTGGTCAGGAACACACCACGCATGTAGCGGTTCCACGTCGCGTAGTTGTCGCCGTTGAGCTTGTCGATGGAGACCTTGGTCGAAACGTCTTGCGTAGAGGACATGGTACTTGGGCTCATAACCTGATAAAGGTCACGGATCTTGGAAGACGTAGGGCTTGTAGGAGCGAAGGGAGGAGTCACCACTCGGGGAAGAAGACCGGAGCGAAGACCACTTGAGGGGAAGAAGGAAGATTCTGAAGTGTTTGGTTTATCGGGGCTTACACTACTCTCACTACCTATTCTGCATCCAATCATTGGGGTCATCCAATCACCAACACTCTGCACTCGTCCAATCATCCTACTCGTCTAATCACTAGTGGCGTAATCAACGTACCATAATCATCGCGGGATCGTGTTGGACAGGTTCGGGAACAGGTATATACCATCAGGAACCGATAAACCTCAATAGTCTTTTTCGTAATTGACTTCAAGATGCCTCACTCTCGCGTCCATGGCCGTCTCCATGGCAGACAACTTCTGTTTCACGTTTTTTTGTGCCTCTTTCTGCTGTCTTAGCCTCTCGTCTTCGTGAGCAACCATGGCAAGTCGCCACTAAGAATACAATTCCACGATGAGTCTTCGAATCACATCTTTCGCTGTATCCAGAGATTCAATCGAAGCCAAGATTTCAGCAATTGATGTTCGCTGACTCTGCTTCGCTCGTAAAGCATCGCAAATACGAGAGATAATCTCCTCACAGTATTTTAGATTTTGCTCATTCTTTTCCATGAACTCATGCTCTGTCATCTCATCATGTCGATACTCCGTAAGCCCGTTCAAAATATGTTGAAACAACTGTGCCCGCTTCCGTAACTCCTTATCCAGGGAAGTTTCAAGAGATTCTTTGTCAGAAGCAAGCTGTAGCTGTTCTTGAATCCTGGCTAGTATTTCCCGGGATTGGGACGACCGCAGTTCGTCCTTCGTGAAAAAATGCGACACAGATGAGATCGCTCGTTCTCATCAATACTAGCCGCAACCTTCCTTTCTTCTTCGGTAAGATATTCTAAAATACTTTCCAGATTATAATTGTTACATCTAACCTTGATTTCAGTCTGTCGGGTTAGAACATTCAGTGCGTTGTCGTTCATCGCTCTATTCACTGAATCTCTCAATAGGACAAGCTGCTCATGCTTTGCTTTCCACTCTTTCTGACAACGCTCCACTTTGCTATTCAATTCACTACATAACGTTTATTTTTGGCACGGAATGTCCTTCATTTCTCTTTACATCAGATCTATTTTCTCCTTTGCAGACGTCACCTTGAGATCAATCACCTCTCTTGTATCTTGCGATGCTTGTTGATATACCGACGACGACAGCCATGTCTGCATCCTACGTATTGCACTCAAAATTCCATCTCGCAATAGCTCATGTCGGTGATATCGCGTCTCCAGCTGAGCAATTTTAGCTTGAAATGATTCGCGCTGCTGCTCTTCTTCTCGTTGAATTTCCAGCATTTCAAGCGCACAATTCAGGACTTCCAATGTACGGTGCAATGTTCCCAGCGGATATGTAACAAACGCATCATCTGATTCGTCGTTTGCTCTTCAATGATGGCTACCGAAAATTCAGTTTCATTGAAGCAGTCCACTTTTTCACCCTCAGACTTGATATCATCGCCTTCGTTTCCATGTAAGCACGTCATAGGGACAACTTGCCGGCATCCGTTTCTCGGAACTAGCTCACGCACATGAGCTTTAAAATGATTCACTAAGCACTGCGTTTCGTCAAAGCGATCATCACTAGACATTTCCAGCCCAGCGGCAGCCGTAAGCTGCTTCATCTTGCTCAAAGACGATACAACATGTGGGTTTGCCAATAACGTAGTCGTTAGCTTGTCCACATCTTCCAGAACTCCTTCTCCTGATAGAATAGCCTTTACGAGCTCGCGGCACAGTAGATTGTTGAAAGCCTTTAGATTGGTCAATTCGGCGGAGCGGCTACTGATATTTTTCACTGCCTTGTTTTGAATATTCTTTGTATGGTTGGCATACTGAAGCGTGTTTAAGGTCTCGCTCGCATTTGAGTCGGCAGGTGACATACATGCAACGAAAAGATTTCTGCTATATCTACCCAGTGCATCTTGAAGCAACCTCGTGAGCTTTGAGGACCGTGCCGCCGCATGTAGTCACCGAGCGCGTTTATTACGTTACCAGAGCAAACAACCCCGTATTAATTTGAACCCCTTCTTTCATGCGGTCAACTTCGGCAAGCGTTCGCTCGCTTCCTGCCAAGTCCACGAACGTGAGCTTGGACACAGTCACCTCATCATCTTCAGCTGCCTCCGTAGAAGCCACGCTCGATCGCCTACTATTGAAATTCGTTGTTTCGCCAGCAGCGAATCATCTACCGCCGTCTTTCCGACACGATCTGGACGATTTTGACCGAAAAGACTGCGTGGGACCTACTGGAGCGCTCATTTTATGCCCCATGGCTTATTTATTTATTTATTTTTTTGTTTTTCGTAACATCTCGTGACTATCCATACCAGTTGTGCATCTGCTGGACCCTTTCGGGTATATCTTCGTACGGTCGCCCTCGATATACATGTTTTCTTCGTTTTATTTTACAATAGCCGTACCGGTTTCACACCTTTAGTACCCTGACAGGTTTCTCTTCGTACGATCTCTGTTGTAGCCGTACAGGTTTCACACCTTTAGTACCCTGATAGGTTTCTCTTTGTACGATCTTTGTTTTGTTATGCGGTTCTCCGTGTTGTTTTCAATAGAAGTAAAATTTCACACCTTTAGTACCATGACAGGTTTCTCTTCGTGCGATCTTTGTTTTGTTATGCGGTTCTCCGTGTTGCTTTCAATAGAAGTAAAGTTTTCACACCTTTAGTACCCTGAAAGGTTTCTCTTCGTACGACCTTTGTTGCTGCCGTACATGTTTCACACCTTTAGCACCCTGACAGGTTTCTCTTCGTACGATCTCATTCATACACAAATTTCACATCTTAATTCTAATTCAAGGAGCACTCATAGGCTCACTCTTCATATAACATCGTCATAGTTAACCATATTGCGTCAACAAAATTAAATGGCGACTTGACTTATCCACATGTTCCAACAAACTTCCAGTTCTTGGCTAAACATGTATCTTGTTTTTGTATTCTGCTTTTCTTTTGTTATTCCACCTAATGCAACCAACTCGGGTCCGCATTCTACTCATCACAACCAACCTGGGTTCGTGATAGGGATGTACTACATCGTCAGTGTCTTGTCACACTTTTCTTTCTTTTTTCTTGCTATTTTCTTGAATGTCTTGTTATTTTTCTCCTTTTACTTTCTATTTTGTGAGGCTTCTACATCTCCTCCTCAGCTGTATCCTCTTCTGCTGGGTTCCGATTCATTTAGATCCAACATCATTATCTTCCACAGAGTATGAACCACCATTTATGTCCGCCCTTTGTCCAACATTAACATTTTCCTTGGGTTGAGGCGTTCATTAGTTGGCTTCTCCATACTCCTTCTCCAACATTTTATCCACCAGTGTGACACATGCTGAACTCTCTGTTACTTCACCACTTATCGTCAGTTACGTTTGTGTATTACCCTCACTTGAGGTAGCTTGTTTTGTCAATTTTTCTTGAATTTTCTTATTTTCTTGATCCTCGTCCAAAGTGAGTGATCCATACATACAACATGTAGTATTTTGCTTGGTTTTCTTCTTTATGCAGGGTTACAGCGGTGTCGCTTCACTTTCACTTGACAATGCCCCCCCCCTTTCTCTCGACAGTGGTTGCAATGCACTGTGGGGCTAGGCGTTCAACATCTCCGCCACCTGAGCTTTGGTCAACTCTCCTGACTTCAATTTAGTACGTATATCGGCCATCTCTTCAATGAAATTCCGACAATACTGCGCCTCATGACCAAATTTCTCACAATGCTCACACCTCACCAGTTTCCAACAGTGAATTTTATCATGACCCCGTCGGTTACAGTGTTCACATATCACAACATGGTCAGTATTAGGGTTTGTTGGCGTTCGCGCACTCTTGTCCTCATACGTCGGTCGCACCCGCTGTACTGCATGTACTTCCACGCCCATCGTATGCACGCTAGGTTGCGGGTCTTCATACATAGAACCATCACTATTACGTGTAGCTACCTCCTTTCCAGGCCTCATATGCCGCGCTTCATGTTTAATCAATAATCGTTCTAGCTCTTCAATATTTGAGAAAGTGATATGTTGATACTGCATCTGTATGGTGCGATCATGAATGGTATAAAAAAATTGTTGAATGTGTTCTTCCAATAGTGAAGCATTGAACACATTTCTAAAGTCCATTCCTGTAGCCGGTGCGTATACGCACGGTGCGGCTAGCGCACAGAGGAAGGATTTCCTTAAAGCGGCGTTCGCCGCTACTTAGCCGATACGCCCTTATTAAGGGCTTAGTAGGAGAGAGCTCTCCTACTCGGGGCCAAGATTCCCGGGTTAGTTTACTCTAGCCTGTACTAGTGCCTTGACGGCAAGGCTCCCTTACAAAGGGTGTAGCTAAGGGGAGGGCTCCCCTTACGCTATGGCACTCACTACACGCACGGCCGGTCGAGGTCTGTGCGTCTGTACTAAGGAGTGAAAGTAAAACTGAATATATTTAATATGTAATTATTTAAACTAATATAAACTATATGTAACACTAAGTAGAATATTACTAATTCGTACCTAGCTAAAATGTAGTGTACACACCTGTGTACTGACACGTGGATGGCTGACACACCACCACACCAAGGGCCCACGCCCTGATTGGTTAAAATAACCAAAGGTTCGAAACCTTTCAACCCGGCCAATACTGGCCTCAACCGTGATGTACTCATGTACACCAACACTCAGTGATACCCGAATGTAACCCCGTTACATCCTCCCCCATCAAGACTTTTGCTTACGCAATAAACAAAGTTTTGTTGGAGAACTCCAACGCCAGTACCTCTGGCTGTCCATTGTACACCCTCAGCGGTGCTATGGACGCAAACTATTCCGACGGATCGGAAGTGGACGCCCTTGGGGAGCTCTCCCCAACGGCTGGCCATGTTGATAGCGCCGAACGGCGCTATCAGTCATCCAACCCATTCCCCACACGTCGGGAGAACGCACTAACTCGTGCGCCACCGTTACCCGCTAGGGGTGATACCTCCAGGTTGCCACAGGCAACCACCACCAATGAACCGTCCTTGGTTTAAGAGGCCCGACGTGCCGGACGGGCACGTAAGGGACCTCGCGACCCTCAAAAGAGGGCTAAGAACGTGGTCAAGAGAGGCTTAGCCTCTTATACCCCTGGACCAGCGGCTATACTCTCGCGTGAAATTGCGCATCGTAACCAACTCCGGGCCCGACTACTAACGCCCAAACATTATTCCGTTAAGGCCTACCGGACGCGTCTCGGGAAACAGGCGCGCGGTGCCGTCGTGGATGTTCTCCGCGAGATTCCCCTTGTTCTCCTGAGGGACGAAAGCGTCGAAGACGCAGAACAGGCGTTCCGCGCCTGGGCGGAAAGGGAGAAACACCTCCCCAGTTTTGATGCGCTGTACAACAGCTTTTCCGAACACGACGTTCGGGTAGAGAGAGCGCTACGCTTGGCCTATGCTCAGGCCAAAGCGCAAGGGCAATTTCCTGCCTCTTATTATACGCGCTCTGCTCTCGATGTGGTGCCGGAGAGCAATGCAAGCACAGCATCTGCCTCCGGCGAACTCACTGCTACTGGGAGTGAAGGGGCTTCTTCAGCCCCTTTGGTCGTTGACTCTCAGTGGGATTCTCCCGCTCGAAAGCGTCAACGACGTCACGGCAATCCTGCCGCAGGGGAGTCTCGTACTCCCACGAGTTCTGGGAATGTGGATACCCTTTCCACTTCACCAGGTACTGGGTCTCACCCCGGTGATGGCGTCGTGCCATCAGGCGTTCCACATGATAATGTGGCGTAGCCTCCGTATCGAGCACTGGAGGAGGGTGTCGCGCTCTTGCGGCTTGACTTCCACGAGCGCTGTGATCGGCACAGCCTTCGCATCCAAGATGCTCAGGAGGAACTCCGCAACGAGGGGAGTGCGAATGAACGCCTCGAGGAGCGGCTTGCTTCTCTCGAAACTCTCTTTGCGGAGCTTCAGGGTCGTATATCAAACCCTGTCGGAGATGTTCCGACCTGTTGCGCCTTTCGGCTATCCGGTTTCTCACCCTCCTCCGCGAGGGGAACCGCCTCCGGGTTCTGGTATGGCTTAAGCATACCCACATAAAAGGTTGGATGCGTACGCATCTCCTTCGGGATGGCTAAGGTGTACGACAAGCCCTTTCGGGCTAACACCTTAAAGGGCCCCACAAACCTGGGGCGCAGTTTATTGCGCAACACATTTTAAACTGCATGTGTAGTAAGATTTCTAGCGTTTAATAAAACACTTTCTCCTAGTTGATATATCTTTTCGTTACGCCGCCCCTTGCGGTCAGCTTGCTCCTTCTGCTTGTCTTGGCTTTCCGCCATGGCATCGCAGACGTGTCGTAAGACACTGAGGCGCGTCGATAAAAACTTATCGATGTGCTTTCGCACAGATACAGGGCTGACATTGGGGAATCCTCCCCCATCAAGCCCTGGGCCACGCACACGTGGCGTAAACGGAACCCACGGATTCACCAATCCGTTCACGTAAAACGGGGTAAACCCCGTAGATGCATATACCAAATTGTTGATAGCAAATTCAACCATCGGAAGCATCTCACTCCAACTCTTTAGAGAATCCGGACATAAATTCCGGAGAATATCCTCCACAACGCGATTAACGCGTTCCGTCTGACCGTCCGTCTGCGGATGATCCGCAGTGGACATGAGGAGCTTGGTGCCTAGCACCTTAAACAACGCTCCCCAGAACTGTCCCGTAAAACGGGTATCCCGATCCGACACCACGGAATCGGGTAGACCATGTTGTCGAAAGACACGGTCTAGGAACACTTTTGCTGTTCCTTGTTCATCTATGGACTCTGGCACCGCCGCCAGGTGAGCCATCTTGCTCAAACGGTCTACAAAGACCAATATGCCGGTGTTCCCGGCCTTATCCTTCGGAAAACCGAAGATAAAATCCATGCTAATGGATTTCCAACACTCCTTTGAAACCGATAAGCTCGCCAAAGGCGCAGCTGAACTTGCAGAGGGTTTAACCCTCTGACACGTCTCACAGGTGCGTATATACGCACCGACCCACTTATACATATTGGGCCACCAATACAAAGCGCTTAAAGCGCTGTAGGTCTTATCCCGACCTAAATGACCCCCGGTAGGGGCGTCATGTGCCTCACAGAGGACTCTATACTTCAGTTCCTCATCATGAGGAACAACCACCCGCGGAGTGTCCTCCGCGCTCGTGCTATAATATAGCAAACCGTCACAGTACCTGTAACGGTGTAAACGAGCTCTAGCTCGACTTGACAGGGTTGGCTCAGACGAGCCAAGACCCTTTTCACCTAACGCGCGGATAAGCGCCGTACACTGTGGGTCTTTCTCATACGCATGGCGTATGAGATCTACCACAGACGTGGTGACAAATGTCGCGTGAGCGATCTCGTAATTGGGACGACGCGATAACGCGTCCGCAAGAACATTCTGATTGCCAGGTTTATACTTAACCTCAAAGTTGTACTCCTCAAAGAAGAAGAGCCAACGGGCCATCCGTTGCGAGAGATGAGGCGACTTTGTCGCTGTCCGTAAGGACGCGTGGTCAGTATAAACCACGAAAGGATTTGAGCCGAGTAGGTGAACCCTAAATTTGACAAGAGCATACTTCATTGCAAGTAGCTCCTTGTCATGAACGGGATAATTCCGTTCTGCAGCTTTAAGCTGTCTCGACTCAAACGCAATTACGCGTTCCCTTCCTGCATCGTCTGCTTGTAACAAAGCACATCCGATTGCGAAATCGGAGGCGTCGCAGACGACACTAAATGTTTTCCCAGATTCTGGGAGAGCAATAACGGGAGCTTTTAACAAGCTCCCCTTAACCGCTTCAAAAGCGTTTTGGTGTTCAGTTTCCCAACACCAATCAACATCCTTCTTAAGAAGGTCGGTCAATGGCTTCGCCATTTCAGCGTAGTTCTCGCTGTACTTGTGGAGATAGTTGGCTAATTCTAGCCACTTCCGTAAATCTCTAAGATTTACAGGCGAAGGCCACTCCACAATGGTTTTCACCTTCGCGGGATCCACCCGCACTCCATCCTTACCGATGAAGCATCCGAGGAAAGGAATTTCCTCAGAACCAAAGATACACTTGGATGCGTTTGCATATAACTTATGCTCTCGCATACATTCGAGCACTGCTCGAAGGTGTATCAAATGCGTCTGAACATCAGACGAGTCGCCTTCCGCACGACTATGGACGAATATGTCGTCGAAGTACATCTGAGAGTACTTCCTATGAGGGCGGAAGAGTTGAGTCACCAAGCGATTGGAAGTCGCTGGTGCATTTGAAATCCCTTGTGGCATAACAAGCCACTCCCACAGCATTCCACTAGGCGTGCTATCCGCCGTCAGCGGAATATCGGATGCTCGCATGAGCACCTGATAATACCCGTCCACCAGATCTAAGGCACTGTACACAGTACAGCCCGCCATATTGTTCTGGAGGACATCCTTCCGAGGAATCGAAATCTGCATGGGTATAGTATCTGCGTTCAGCTTGTTATACGCATGCACAATGCGCCACTTTCCGTTCGGTTTACGAACACAAAAAGTGGGAGATGAGTGGGGAGACTTACTCTCCCGTACCATCCCTGCCTCTTCTTTCCCCTTGAAGAATGTGTCGATGACGTCGCATTGTTCCTTGGGAAGAGGCCACTGCCTAGTGACGCAGTATTTGGTTCCGGGAACCAAAATTTCATGTCGGACTCCCCGATCCGGTGGTAACCCCATCGGCGGGTTGTCACTAATGACATCTCCGAATTCCTTTAATAAGGAATGGTAAGGGTCCTCAGGATCCGCGAGGATCTTGAGGCCGCTTCGGGCATTTAATGCCTGTTTGGTTTTCACCAAAACCGACTCGTCCATTGTAGATGAGGAGTTCAACTCCTCTTCCGGACGCAACACGACGACCTCGTCGATTTCATCTGCTTTCAAAGCAGTCTCAAACTCGTTGAAGGACATCTCCTCCAACGACAACAGTTCGCCTACCCCAGGCAACCGTTCCAGGCTTACGCCTTCTGTGACAACACCTGTCACACTATTCAGCATCCTGTAGGACTGCTGACTACTGGCCTCGGGACTCATCTCGAGACCCAGATGGGGGGAGTCAATTGCCCCATCTACTGGAAGCGCCACGCGCCTATCCACAGAGGTATCTACCTATACCACCGGTGACTCGCCGGTCTCACCTATAACGGCGTAATCGGAATCATTTCCGACGTGCGAAAGAGACGAACTACGGGTCTCTTCTCTTAAAAGTGCCTCGCGCTTAACCACAGGGGTCTCTACCCCTCCCACTGAAGTCGCCTCAGAGGAATCCACCTCTGCCAATGGCGACCCACCAGTCTCGCCTATAACGGCGTGATCGGAATCATTTCCGACGTGCAAAAGAGACGAACTACGGGTCTCTTTGCGTGGAAGCGTCTCGCGCTTAACCACAGGGGTCTCTACCACTACCACTGGAGTTACCACAGGTAACTCACCAGTCTCGCCGTTCACGGCGTGGGGATTAACCGCCGAATCCCCCTCGTTAAGGAACTCTTCCTTAACGCCATTGGGAATGATCATTCAGACATCCCAATCTCTGGCATCTCACGCCAGAATCGCTTTTGCGATCGAGCAAAGGTGGGTTCATGACTCGCCAATTCTTCACCCGACCGCGGGTGCGTTGAGCCAATGGACTTAGACTTCAAGTCTATCCATGGCTCGTGGCGTTCCAGCCACTTCATTCCCAGAATGAGGTCATACCTCGAGTCCAAATCCAGTACTAGGCAACGTTCTAAGCTGTCGAAGTCTGCAAACTTCAGCTTAAGGTCAATCGAGACCTTGGGTACAGAAACCTGTACGCCCGTCGCAAGACGGACCGTGACAACGTCACGAGAACGTGCCTCTAGGGCCTCGGCATACAGCCGACTCTTCTCCACAGAAGCCCGTGACATAATTGTCAGACTCTCCAGAGTCTTGATAGACTCTCCAAGGCTTATCAAAGCCTTTCACTTCCGCAAGGACTACAAGCAAACCTGGCTGGTACACCAACTCGGTGCTAGAAATCACCGCTTCTCTCGGGGCTTTGTGCTGTCGTCCCCTGCCCTGGGGCTTAACAGCACTGAGGGGTCCCCCAGTAGGGCTCCCCGCACCTACTGGGAGCCGTCCTTTCCCGACGGCTTGGACAAGGGCTTTTTCCCCACCCTTAGTCCCTTGTAGCGAGTGTCTCGCTGGGGATTTTTCGGACATCTGTTCCGCAGATGATCCATTCTCCCACACCGGAAGCACCTTAGCGGACCACGCCGCTGCAACATAGCTAAGAGCTATGCCCCAGAGCTCTGCGAAAAAGAGTCAGAGTGACTATTAGCGCAAGGTTTCTCCTCCGATTCGACCTGACTCAGGTCTATGGGCTCGGGACCCACCTTAGAGGAACGGAAGTTCCTCTCGGCGTTGAACGCCATCTTGAATGCATCTTCCAGGGATTCGGGTCGGCATCGGAACAATTACGAACGTGCTGGCCCTTCTCTCAGGCCTCCCATGAAGACGGGGAAGGACACATCGTCCGAATACGCTTTCGCGTACATCCCTGCCAACAGGGTCTTCAGCTCCTGGACATAAACCTCCAGGTCCTTAGTGCCTTGACGGCACCTCAGGAACGCCAGTTGATTCTGGAAAACCAGATCAGGCGTTGCGTACATGTCCATAAGCTTCTGCTTAAGGACCTTCCATGTTGGAAACACGTCCTTGACTGATTCCGAGCATGTAAACGCCCATGTACGGGCTTTGCCCGTAAGATGGGTCAATGCAAGTCCCACTTGCAAGTGATCAGCGGTCATGTTCGCTGTGGCGAAGGCCGTTTCGACCTCTCGCAACCAAACATAAAGGTTGTCACCCTTCTCTCCGGAGAACTCCTTTATCTTAAACGATAATGGAGGTCGCACCCCCGTGGAATAACCTCCACCACAACTCTCCTCATGAGCGATGAGGCATTCACCCTTGCCTTTACGGCCTCAAGGCCCTGCTCCACTAGGAGCTTCATACCTTCTTCCCCCGTTAAGGGTAACAGCCTTTTAAAGGCTTCCTGTTGGACGAGGGTCAAACTATCCCAATCGTCCTGATTCATCCTTTGCAGAGGATGTCTAGTCTACCAACACAGGTGTTGGATTGACTACAAGTGCTACCAGATGTAGCCGGTGCGTATACGCACGGTGCGGCTAGCGCACAGAGGAAGGCTTTCCTTAAAGCGGCGTTCGCCGCTACTTAGCCGTTACGCCCTTATTAAGGGCTTAGTAGGAGAGAGCTCTCCTACTCGGGGCCAAGATTCCCGGGTTAGTTTACTCTAGCCTGTACTAGTGCCTTAACGGCAAGGCTCCCTTACAAAGGGTGTAGCTAAGGGGAGGGCTACCCTTACGCTACGGCACTCACTACACGCACGACCGGTCGAGGTCGTGCGTCTGTACTAATGAGTGAAAGTAAAACTGAGTATATTTAATATGTAATTATTTAAACTAATATAAACTATATGTAACACTAAGTAGAATATTACTAATTCGTACCTAGATAAAATGTAGTGTACACACCTGTGTACGGACACGTGGATGGCTGACACACCACCACACCAAGGGCCCATGCCCTGATTAGTTAAAATAACCAAAGGTTCGAAACCTTTCAACCCGGCCAATATTGGCCTCAACCGTGGTGTGCTCATGTACACCAACACTCAGTGTTACCCGAATGTAACCCCGTTACAATTCCTGCTCGTAACGCTGCTGCGTTTAATCGGTACAGATATGTAGTAGCCAGCTCATCATGTTTCTGCGTCAATATTGAATACACAACTCGAAGCGACACTTTGTCCACACAAAATTTCTTCTGAAAAATTGCGATCACCTTACCCCAGACATACTTCACCGAATCTGCTAGTTGCTCATACCACCATGACGCTGTGCTTGTCAAACTGTCAACAAACATTCCCAGACGTTGACTATCATTCCAATGTGATGTATTGGCTACGTGTGAGAATCGAGCGACCGAAGCCCGTGCACTTCCAGCGTCCTGCCTATTCCCATCAAAAGATTTTATCTCGGTATTCTGAATGATGGCTGTAACTGGTTGAGGTGAGGGTTCCCATGAACTCGCACTTCGACCAGGCATACCATACCCTGAAGTATTATGATGCGCCCGGGGCTGTGTAGCTGGTGTATGATACGATGTACTAGGTCCTGCTCTCATTGTATTGGGTGCTCGACTAGCTGACAAGATCGCAGTGACTATAGCTAATTCTCCCAAACTCAAATACCCATCTTGCATCATCTTCACCAAATTGGCCACCACTGGATCTTGTTTAGGTGCAGCCACCCCTGAACCCTGGATAGGTGCGGCCACCCCTGGTTCTTGCTTGAGCCCAGCTAGTTTCGGTGTGGACATGATTTCATCGTCATCAGATGAGAACTCCAACTTCTTTTTAGTTTTGGTAATTTTCTGGGCCGCAACTGTGGTACTTCTTCACTCTCATTTCTGTCAATGAGCTCCAACATACCGTGTGGTTTAGACTCCCTTACCGGTGTATGTACGGTGTCTGCTATTATATAGTAAGTGGGAATGATATTGTCAGTTTCTTCTCGATATACCATTAATGATGTTTCCCACTGATCTTCTGCTGATAGTAAAGACATCATCAGTCCAATATCTTCTGCGGTCCGTACCAAATCGTAATCACACGCATTCTCAAACTCATCCCATCTGATAATATCATACCCTAAATTTGGGAACAAATCCTCCAGTGCCAGCACAGATGCTTGTAGATTTCCAAATGTAGTGATATCTTCCCACACCCTAAAGTTGGGTGTAGCCCGCTTCATCTTACGTATCTCAAATAATGAAAACCAACAGCTTGAATCACCCGGTAATCTGAGCACCTGTTGTTGATACTGCGTTACCTTCGCACACGCTTCAGAAAATGTGTAAGTCCTGTGAGTAGCATCATCGGAGTATTCTAGTGTAAAATGGAGATCTGGACCATCTTCTTGTGGTACTAATGCCATTGTGTAAGCTTGAATTTGAAGTCGACGTTAGTCCCGGGTCGCGGCACCAGTTGTCGTGAAGGGGTTGAAAATTATTATAAATCCACTTAATTAACAACACAAAGAGGTAATACGCTAGTACTTCTTGTTTTACTTCCCGGGTACTTAATACTTCCGTCCGAACCAACAAATCAGTCAAACACACTTGGGGTACACTTCCAAAGGCGGTTCCGGGCTTCCCCCAACACTAGCGAACTTCAAACGGCTGCTGCTCCACTTGCTAGGCGTGCGCTCACCGACTTCCTTGTATTTTTACACTTGGTTTTTGTATGGAATCAAAAAGAAGGTTTTTTAAAGGACGCCCGAGATCTTCGTACATCAAGGGAAATTTCGTTCTATTAAGTATTACTTCCTCCTACATCAACGTCAATCACTTTTTTCACCCACTACTTTTTTGTTACTTCAGCGCTGACTTCAATACGTGGCAGTTACCGCTGACGCCCTCTGTAACCTGATTGATCATCTTGGACAGTTACTTTAGAAACACTCTGTAATCTGATTGAGCGAGGTGGTCGTCGCGAGGCGGCCGTCGTATGTCACTCCTGATTGGTCAAAAATTCCACTTATTTTTCCACATTCATACCAATCACAAACAAATCAGCCGTGAGATGGCCGTCGCGAGGTGGCCGTCGCACGTCGCTTCTGATTGGTCAAAATTCAATTTATATCTCCACATCATTCCAATCATAAATCAATTAGCCACGAGGTGGCCGTCGCGAGGTGGCCGTCGCAGGTCGCCTCTGATTGGTGAAAATATCTTTTCCAAAATAAAATACTTAACCACTTGAAAACAATCGAGAATACCCAAGCCGATCAACTGGAGCAGCCGAGGGCGCATAACTTTTCGTTGGCTTCACCGCCATGAACGGACCCGCCGTTGTACTAGTAAGTTGCGCCTATGTCTTGACTCCCTTATGCAATGCTGACAGTTCGTCTTCACGATCTGTTTGTCTTGTTATATCATGTGCCCTAGCGCCCCTTTGTTGTTGAGTATGAGACCA
>CM047580.1:25521292-25600692 GCA_026184515.1 Peronosclerospora sorghi
AGTTGCGCCTATGTCTTGAATCCCCTATGCAATGCTAACAGTTCATCTTCACAGTCTGTTTTCCTCGTTATATCATGTGCCCTAGCGCCCCTTTGTTGTTGAGTATGAGACCAAGGGCGAATGAATTTCGTTGGCTTTGCTGCTACGAACGAATCCACCTTTGTGCTGGTAAGTTGCGCCTACGTCTTGACTCCCTTATGCAATGCTAACAGTTCATTTTTCACAGCCTTTTTGCCTCGGTTATTTGATGTGCCTTAGTGCACCTAGTTGTTGGACCTCGAATTAGACAGTTATGAAGCTGAAGACGCTCAACTTAGCGTTTAGCGTCACTGCCATGATGCTAGAGCTAAAGCAACTGTGTCGAAACCTTGTAAAATGTGGTAAGCATCACTTGGCACTAGTAATGAATTGAAGCATCTTGCTAGAAGACAGAAGCTCCGCACTACTAACATCGTGTTACACTAAGTGTTCGTATTGTTCACCTATTAAAGGCATGACACAATCTTTGTCACTAGTATTCAGTGTTTGAAGGAATCACCAGCGTAACAAACTTCATCGTACTAGTATGTAGAGTTTGGCGAGATAAAATATACCAAGCATTGATAACTACCATAGACCATCTTTTATATACTGTAAATAAAGATTCCACTTCACCACACTTGCCTCAGTGTCATCGCTCACAACCACCTTGCCTATTCCGGCTTAGATGAAGGACAATTAACGTGAGGACACGCATCCGTACTCTCATCGGCCTCTGCATTTCCTTCGACTGGAAGGCACCCAAATGCGCTCCACCCATCTGGCCAGGATATAAATATCTGGTGGTTTACCAAAGTCCGCTAGTGGGATTAAACAAAGAACCTCCAACATGGAAATCAAGCAACTTACAGACTGCGCCACTATCCATTACGCAACTTGGTGAACATCAACACACCCACGATATTTCATCAATACGACATAGGACGGTACGCATGTTCACCATTTATTTAGGGAATTGATAACCCCACTTACTAAATTGTGAACGCCACTTACTTTTGTGGCGTAAGTTTTTCTTTTTGATCCGAATAGGGAGAGGCCGCGGTCATCCCTTTTTTATGTGTAGTGTGTGTGTGTGGCCGGAGCAAAGAGAGTGTGTGTGTGACCGCACGTGTCCCTATTTTAATTTCATCCACCAATGACGTTTTGGAAAATTCTAAATTCACGACAGTTTTTCTTAAGTTCACGAAATGTCGGCCAAGACCTTTTCTTATCTTATTTCAATACCTAAGAACAGTAAAAAACAGCGACCAACAATTCCCCTTCTATCGTGCGCTGTCCTCAACTAAACAAGATGGTGTCTCTCTTCATAGAAAAAGGGGCCGTTTCCGCTCCCTTGTACATCTCCAAGCAATGCGCACTGAAAGTACTTGTCGCATCGAGACGGATTCGATCGGTCAAGTTCAAGTGGACGACACGAAATACTGGGGCGCCTTGTCTTGAGAATATTCCCATTGGTGGCGCTCGGGAGCAAATGGTGTCGTCAAGAAATGAGCCGCCAGATGTAATCTGAAGAAGGGAAAACTGGATCCCGCAGTGGATAATTGCTGCAGCTGACGATATTATTGCTGGGAAATTGAACGATCATTTCCTCTCGTGGTTTTCCAGACAGGGTCAGGCACTCAGTCGAATATGAAAACGAATGGCGTTATCAGTAACCGCGTGATGGAACTGGTAAGTGATGCCATGGGCAGTAGAACCCCCTTCCAAGCAAACGACCACGTCAACATGGGCCAATCGTCCAATGACTCGTTTCCTACTGCTATGCACATTTTTGTTGCTGCACTGCAGGAGATTTATCGTATTCTGCTCCCTGGCCTTCACAAGCTTCATGATGCTCTGGACACGAAGGTTAAGGAATTTGACGACATAATCAAGATCGGACAGGCGCATATACAGGACCCGACAGCACTTACTCTTGGACAAGAGTTTTCTGGCTATCGTGAACAACTTGCTATGTCTATTGACGGTTTTGAGCGCATATTACCTAATTTGTGCAAACTCGCGCTAGGTGGCACAGCAGTGGGCACGGGACTGAATACATTGAAGGGATACGACGCTGAAAAAAAAAAGCTCAGAAATTGCGGACGAGACCCAACTGCTGTTTATCACTGCGCCAAACAAGTTTGAAGCTCTTGCAGCTCACGATGTCATTGTCGAGGCTAGTGGGGTCATGAACACCATTGCGTGCTCGCTCATGAAATTCGCCAATGACATTCGATTCCTCGGCTCAGGTCCGCGCAGTGGGTTGGACAAGCTTACGCTGTCTGGCAACGAGCCTGGATCGTCAATTATGCCTAGTAAGGTCAATCCGATGCAATGTGAACCATTATTATGTTGTGTGCGCACCTTTTTTTGCGCACGATTCTGCACCAAAAATTCAGTCCAACGAGAGACTTAGAAGCTGTGGTACACATTTGAGTGACTTTACCGTGCAGGACTAGCATAAGATCATCACTCCTTCTCCATGGTAACAGTGCCGATGACGGGGCAACAGGGTACTGAATCCGGGCATAAGAGCAAGCGCAAGCGCTTAGGAAATTCCAAGTCACAATCACCCGCCTCATCTCAATCCCCATCGTCATCGTCCCCTTCTTCTGTTTTGTCCCAGCTTTATACGATTGAAACTGACACCGGGCGTTAACCATCGACATGCGCGAGATGCGGCACGAGGGATTTCAAGTGCGCCTGGAGCTGCAAAAAATAACGGATACCGTCAAAGATGCGGTGGAGAAGGCAGAGCGCTGTGCGTCGGAAGCGAAGATAGCTTAAGAACATGCAATGGCAGTCAGAAACGATGCGTTGCAAAAGACGCAAAGGAGACTTGAAGGAGCTTATACGCGTGATGACAGTGCTCGGAACAGTGAACACAAAACCGATCAAGATGGAGAGAATGCTGTACAAGGTTAAGCAAATCAGCATCAATGAGGAATTCCTGAAGACGCAGTTGATGGAACTTCAAGAGCATTACGAGAGTGAATTGACCATGGTACGAAAAGATTGCGATGCGGTACTGAAAGTACAGCAGCAAAGGATATAAAACTTGGAAAAAGTGGTAAACCAAATGCACGAAGAGAGAAAAGAGCCGAAGCCGCTGGAACAGATGGTACAGACATGGAGAGGTGAAAACAAGAGATTAAAGAACAGATGATGCAACTGGCAACACAACGGAAAGTGGATACGTTACACAAACATGTGGAGTCGCGGAGAAAGAAATTTAGGAAGAAAAAAGACGAACAAGAGTGTATTTGGATACGTTTGAAGATAAACTAGTCGATATAGAAAGAAAAATTGAAGAAACATCATCCAAGCTGATTGAGTCATCACCTCGGAAGCCAAGGTGACGCCTCAGAAGACAAGACGACGACTCAATCGTCTTGGATGATGTTTCTTCAATGTTTCTCTCTATATCGACTAGTTTATCCTCAAACGTATTCAAATCCACTCTTGAAGAGTACCGTTTATCATGTGCAAAGAAAACAAGTTAAATTTAACGAGATTGTCAGAAAACTTGAAGGTAACGCGCAACAAGAAAGTGCAGCCCAAGCGCCGCATAGATCTCCTCGAGATAGTCGCGTCCGAGATGGCTGGAGTTACCAGCAATGCCATCCTCGAGCACTTCGAAATTCGTTGCCGCAGGCAGCAGCCTATGACAACCATCGAAAAAGACCCTCGCGCTATGAAGCAGCATCTGAAGTTAGCGAGAATCAAGCTTTAAGACGTGAGCCTGCCCTACAGGATGGACTCATCCGGACGTCACGAAGACAAAGTCATTGTAGTCGGTGTCCAGTTCGACCGCGACGTTATCCGTGGGAATCTTCAGAAGATAATTCTTTTTCTCGAAATTCGGAATAGGCAGCTCAAAATGACGATCAACGTTATCACAATTACGACGTTAGAGGTCACGCTTCGACTCCATCTTCACAACGGTTGATTTTCTCACAAGGTACTTGTGAAAAGGATGGAAGCGATGGTGTCGAAGACAATCTAGAAGTGCTGGAGACTCGATCATTTCGCCGTACTCGACGGCCTCGTAGAAAACCGGAGGTTATCATCATTGACGAAGAGGATGACGAAAACGAAAATGATGGCGCACAGGTCGGCGACGTACCTGCATTAAGCTCTTCTCCAGATATTGTTTTGGATAAGGAAGGAGTGTCAGAAGCTGTGGCACATCCTGCCGCTGCTTTAATGGACACTACAAATACCACCACTTTCGAAACGGCCGACTTGTTGCAGAAAAGAGAGTGATTTCCAAATAGGCTTTTGCTGTACTTTTGTTTGGGTGGTGCTCCCAATCTTGATGCCCAATTGACTCCTTGCTTCACACATGTCTAGTCTAATGAATGCGGGTAAATGCCTCGAGCGCTCCGGTTTCAGCGCCAATATAAATTTCTGCGAAGCTTTTCGGTGTACATGACGCAGTGTATCTTCCAAGCTGTAATTCTAACTAGACAAAGTGCGCCACATCAGAGTGAATCGGAGTTTTCTGAAGTTTGTGGCGCATTAACAACAGACGACATAAGAACCAAATTTGACAATGTGGTAAACGACATTCATCTCTCGTGGGCAACCTTATTAATGGAGCACATAAAGCAACGGAGAAAAATGGAAGTCGGGGCCTTAGAGATGTCTGTAAACCCTGCAGGGTTATCAAGTAATGCAGACAAAGACGATATCATTTACGAATGAAGTCGTCGTCAAGCATCCATTTTGTGGCGATTGGCTCAAAAGTTTCATAATGGATCACTTTACGAGTAATGAATTGCGATACAGACGTGTCTAAATCCGTTTATATTTTCACACTCATGTTTGACGTGCTGTCCGTGTCCAGAGGATGTCCTCAGCTCGGCTCCTTTCGGTTGAATGATCTTTAGAAACAAACTAGTAGCACACCTTTGGGACAGCACGCTTAATAAGTTTCCCTACGTGTTTTTTTCTGACTGGTCGTGGCTTGATCATAAGTTGTCAAAGAGAGAGAGATCCCCGCGTTGGCTTTCTGTCACATTTTGGGAAGTATTTTACTGTGGAATAGTGCGACGGATCGTCAAAGCTTGACAAATCCCAAAATTTACACCACAGCAATCGACCACGCGCTCTCGAAAGTTTGCGTGAAAGGTCAACCCGTTCACGGCTCGACAGTAGATTCCAATACTATCCGGCTTGCTGATTTGTCATGTAATCCCATTGAACTGCTCGATCTTGACAACAAGTTTGCATCGATGCTTAGACTTGATGCGTTTTTTGAAGTCATGAAAGTCATTCAAAACAACAGACTGAAAGCTGCAAGTGGGCAAGCCTCTTGTACATAGGTCGATTATGGGAAATAAAAAGTTTTTGCACGTTTGCGCATGTACCAAGAATCTTCGCAACAAGATCCCAGTAGTCAAACTTATTTTCCAGCAAGTCAAGTTTGTTGTTTCTTGGACGAGCGTGGCTACATGAATGTCGTTTGCATTATCGAAACTTTTGAATATTCAAGAGTTTCGATGATGCTATTGACACAAGAAAGCAACGGCAACAATAGCGGGGAGAGGTAGCGAAAACCATTCTCGCTGAAACCTTAAACGTCTGGTCCGACATCATCGGTATGGAAAGGTTCTTGAGGAGCGCAGAGCGTCAGCTTAATGACAGTCCTATCACTTTATCCAATGTCATAAGCCTGATTTTAAGCCTTAAACCGATGAACGTAGTATAGAAAACTTCTTAAACTAACATTTTCATTGCATACTCCTTTCAGTACGAGATTATGTTTGGGGAGAAGACAAAACAGCTGCAACAAGCGGCTAAGCTTGACATCCTACCTCACCGTACGACCTACAACTTAGCGGTTGCAACGAAGAAAATAACTTCCAAATACATTGTGAAAACCTGCGCGTTAGGCCCAACGTTTTGTTACAACGCTACGCAGCTTAAGTTAGACCAAACTTTGTCTTCTGGACGCACAAAGCGGTCCAATTTCTCGCCAGTTATATGCCCCAATGCAATGACTGTCCCCGCAGCATAGCGCCATGTACATGTGCTCTCTTGGCAACTTTAGACGCTCTGTCGTATCCAATATGAGGGTTCAACGCCGTCACAAGCATGAGGAATTTTTTCATGATCAATCTTTTCACGATGGCCTGAATCCCCCTTGGACACGTTTAGCTCAAAGTGACCTTTCAAGCCCCCGACAGTTACCGCGACGTGGTTGCCCATGGCCTGCGCACATACCATGGTAATGGCTTCACATTGCATCGGATTGACCTTACTAGGCATAATTGACGATCCAGGCTCGTTGCCAGACAGCGTAAGCTTGTCCAACCCACTGCGCGGACCTGAGCCGAGGAATCGAATGTCATTGGCGAATTTCATGAGCGAGCACGCAATGGTGTTCATGACCCCACTAGCCTCGACAATGACATCGTGAGCTGCAAGAGCTTCAAACTTGTTTGGCGCAGTGATAAACAGCAGTTGGGTCTCGTCCGCAATTTCTGAGCTTTTTTTTTCAGCGTCGTATCCCTTCAATGTATTCAGTCCCGTGCCCACTGCTGTGCCACCTAGCGCGAGTTTGCACAAATTAGGTAATATGCGCTCAAAACCGTCAATAGACATAGCAAGTTGTTCACGATAGCCAGAAAACTCTTGTCCAAGAGTAAGTGCTGTCGGGTCCTGTATATGCGCCTGTCCGATCTTGATTATGTCGTCAAATTCCTTAACCTTCGTGTCCAGAGCATCATGAAGCTTGTGAAGGCCAGGGAGCAGAATACGATAAATCTCCTGCAGTGCAGCAAAAAAAATGTGCATAGCATCAGGAAACGAGTCATTGGACGATTGGCCCATGTTGACGTGGTCGTTTGCATGGACGGCCTAGAAAAGGGGTGTGTGTGCTACCTGGGCACATTATAATTGTATGTTAATAACATATATGCGTACGCGTGCTAAAAACAAGCAAATACATTTTGAAACGATCGATAGGAATTCGCATCACTGTGATAAGGTGCTATTAGGGGGGGGCAGACATAAGAAAAAAAAGGTGTTTATTTCGTGAAATAAACACTCGCGATATGAACGTTTATTTCACACGATATACACACTTTGAAATGAACAGCTCTCGAGCTGCTCATATCCGAAATAAACGTTTATTTCGGGTCACTCAGATCGGCAGGGGTGCATATCAAATTTGATCTAAACCTGATATTTGAATGATATAAACGTTTATTTCGTTTGGGCTAAACATTAAGTATGACCCCCCCCTATTGAAAATTTTGACTAGCATGTACCAGTGTACCAGTTGTCGATCGGTTTGGCTAAAAGGACGGAGTGTCTTGGGCCGATCGTGTGCTTTGAGTGTAAGGTACGCAGATTTAAGGTGAGGCACACGGTTCTGCATGTAGTTTACATATTGGATTTTAATTGGATAATAAATATAGTGTTCGTTCTACATTGGGTTGCACAAGTCGCCGCTCCGCAGGGATTATTGGGAGCAGAGGGCTAACAAGATCCCCTCTCGTCCATTTAATCCTGGCCAGAACAGAGCTCCACCGGAATTCCCACGACGGGAAGCTCCCATTACGTTCACTCACCCCTCAACTCCCGCCACGTATGGAACGTGTTTTTCTTGGCTGGGTTACTCACTGCGATCTGCAGTCAAGTCCCAAGAATCTATTGGCTGGGTTACTCACTGCTTTGCAGTCAAGCCACAGAACTTTTATTGGCTGGATTACTCAATGCTGCGTGCAGTCAAGTGCCAGATTTACCCGCATTTGGAGTTACGATTTCCGCTCCATTTTCAGATCAGACGCATTGGATTATCTTTTCGTTTGTTTTTGGATCAAGTACCCCAGAATCGGTACACCCATATCGGTACCTGCCAAGGTCCTCACTAAGCGACGGTCCACCGAGTGTGTAACCACCCACACCAATGGGTACACAAAGTGATATGAAAGACAAATCGGACTCGGCGTCCTGCAGTGCCGATCGATCACCCAATCGCACTGCGAAGGTTTGCGGGGTACCCCCCCGTAATTTGGTCGGCTGGGCGTGATGGTGGTCAAGTTCCGGACACTTCGGTGTTCGATTTCGAACTGGACTCCACCGCATCACCAGTGGCTTCCCGTTGCAAAGCAAAATGATAAATCCCGCGAGCATGTCGACAAGAACACCTCGATCCTCCTCTTGAAACGTGTAAGCAGCCAAAAAGTTTGTTTTCGTCGGAAGTTGCGGCTGAGGTCCTAGGAATGATCCCGTGGTAATAAATCCAGCCTCGCAGTACTTCACCGCTGACATGTAATCACACGCAGCAGTTGGCAACGACAACGTTCGTTTCAAATGGTGCGCATCAACTCCATAGTATCGAAATCCAACTTGTACTGGTGTAACGAGCTCCGCCACCCCAACGTTGCAACCTTCACTACAACCCATGCGATTTCAATAGCTCACTGCCGCCGGGGCACAAAATCGATCACCAAACATTGAATCGCCTTTTGGACCCAAACGTGACCCGTAGCAATCCTCATTCTCCACCAAATACACGTCGCTTCCATGTCGCACAGAATCAAAACGAAGATCAAAATTGTCTGATGTGACCATGAAGACATCCAGTTACAATCGATCACCTTTCTTTTGAAAGTGTATCTATCGTACATGTTGCAGCCGCATGTAATTTCCTCAGCAGTGGCCTTACGCTTGTAGCTTGTATAGTATCCGATAGTTGTGTTGGACACGGTAGTTTTATATTTGGCAGGATAGAGCAAGTACGAGTGACGAGCCGGTACCAAATAGCGGGGCAACCTTCACGACCAACACTTGGTTGAGGTGCACACAATTGTTCCAAAGCAAGTTGGTTGGTTTCCGGAAAGTGTAATGTAACGAATTCAACCACAAACGCGCGTGTCGGTCATTCTCGTGTGACGTATGTGAAATCCACTGGACGAAACAGAACCAACTTCATGGACAGAACCAGGAAGAGCAGCAGTGGCCATCGACGCAGAAAAGGCCAACAATGAAAATTGGCGTGGGGAAAGGATGACGACGAAGTTGCTTCGTCAGTGGCAAAAAAAGAACGACACCTCGTTCGAAAGATATAGCTGACAATGCTTGTCTTGAAACAAAGATGGAGACGATCTCCAAATCTGGAAATACAACTGAGTGTACAACGGAAAGCTGTTGGAATCATCAAGTCCAGTCCCGCGGAACGAAATCACCGGTCGATGATGCACAGCCTACCTCGAAAGCTGCTTCTCTTGCTGTCAAGACGGTGACACGGCGACACATAACGTGTTCGATGCAACCAGTTAGGGTGCCACCAGGACACGGCATTGGAGCATACGCAGGTCAAGTCCCCGCCGTCTCTGCCTCCTGTAAATTTGCAGTCGAACATTTCCTGTCAACCGGTTCGCCCTCTGACGCATTGAAAACACCAACTCACGACTCGTCTCGCCAACAAAGTTCTTTTCTTGAAAGACCGTAGTTTGATGAGCCGTACAAGCAAAAGAAGCAATGGGATGCAGTCTGTGATGAACAAACGAAACCTTTTCATGCTGACTCTGACGTACGGAAGACGGCGGATTCTCGAACGATGCAAGCAGCGACCTATTCAAGTACAACGACGACGCACACACTGGAAACATGAGCGGCACTTTCCGTGGAATGGACTAGGCCCGGTCGTGCTGCTGGGGAATGTTTTGGGGAGACGAAGACGAAGAGGATCGGTTTCAAAATGACGATCCTGCCGAGGACGAATGGAATGGAAGCTTGGCTTGGCGTTCGAGTGACAAGAGAGAGAAAGTCGATTCGACGACTACGCTTTCCAGTCTTGATACCTGCTTTTCATACCCACACCAGTCCTCATCTCCTTATGATGGTACTGCGTCTGCTCATGAAAAAGATGTATCGACAATGGCGCAAGGATCCAATCAGTTCAAGCCCAGCGATTCGAAAAGCGTCGACAAGCAGGAGAAAACGCACGAAAAGTTGCGAGCGGAGACGCAGGCATCTGTATCTACGCCTTGGCCCGATTGGAATACAGATACCAGGTGTGGAAGTTCTCGATTCCGCGATGCCCATGCATCCGGGTGGCAGCAGCCACTTGGTGAAAACCACAAGGGTTTTATATGCAGAATTGCCATTCTCGAGTGCGATTGCTGAGACAGCAGACCGAGAATAGAACGTTAACGTCTTTCGAGAGGCACCTCGTCGTGCTCGGTTTCTCCATACCCCGACGGGTACTGGTGGACCATTTCGTCGTGTGCGATCTCCCGACGACAAGAACAAATTTCAAGATAGGCCTGCTGTTGTTGCAGACAAAGCTGGTCATGTGGCTTGATGTCATTTGCTTGCGAAGCAAAGCCTGAGGTGTCGGATTCCTTCGCACAACCGCGTGGGAAAGGAGACGCTGGTGCTCATGGCCCAGTGTCGACACGAGAGCAGGCCCATGCCGAGTACAACGATCCCCATCCCAACACTCACAAGAAACAAGGTGACGAAGAGCAGAGCGAGGGTTCCGTTGTCTACTTCTCCGGCGAGAACGCATGTTTCCCGTCAGCAGGCCGGCCATCTTCGTTGTCTGGTGGCTCTCCGTCCTCTTTCGCGAGTCTCTTCGCATGGATCAATCCGCAATCGCCAGCACGGATCATGATGGCAGTTCCATAGCTTCTTTTGGGGTATCTTCCGCGTGGTGGGTGGCTCGGATCATGCTAGTGACGGAGGCTTTTCGGATGATCATGTATCCAAAGCAACAGGTAGATGTGTGAATCTGTGAACCCAAATCCACGCTTTGTTTCCGAATGTAGTGCCTCGAGCGGCCACTACGTGACAGAAAAAGACATGCCGCAATCTTCCGATTCTGTCTCCGTCGCAACGTTCAAAGAAGATGCGCCAGCAGCGGCAGCGCCGATGTTTGGAGCTCAGGATACTTTTGCCGACGCGAAGGCGGTAGCAAGCTCCCAATTGCTTGTTACGTCCTCCCAACACGCGTCGGGTACTCCAGCTGCAACTGCATCGGTAGAGACTTGCTTGGAACAGTCGGAACGTGCTTTTTTTCCAGGTGGAACAGGTTCAAAGTGCTTCCCGCTTCGGCACTCCAGCTGGCGTTGATGTTCGAAACCCGTTTGACGCGAACCGTGCATCAATTGCTACAAAGGATGCACGACAGATTGAGGAGCACGAACTTCGAACCAGAGACACGGGCGACCTCTTTGGCTCGTCTTCTTGTACGACTGGTTTTCCAAGCTCGTTCCCGCGGCCGACAAGTCCGTCTAGCTCGATGTATCAAACCCACAACGAGGTCTGTCTTGTTACCTTTCGATGGATTCTTTGGCTCCCGTCCTTCTGTCGATTCGTTTGGTCGTCTCTCATGGATGTACCCAGATATCCAACCAAGTGGAGAGCGGATCCCAACGATCGGCAGACTCGGTACGAACTCAATCCACGCATACGACTGTTCAAGCGCGAGGCATGCAGATTGCAACTTGTTTGGATACTGGTAACTCTTCGCAGTTGGACGGGGAGATGCAGGCTGCAACGAATAGCCGATTGAATACCATCCGCTCGACTACTGCTTCAAACCACTTGAAGCAGCAACCCCACTCTAGCGCACATACTGTTTTGCATGGTGCGAATCAAAGCTCCAATTAGGATGCTCAACATCGTACTGCTACGGACTCGGATCAAGTCAAATGAGGTGCTCTGGACCAGAGCTCGTCAACAAGCAACACAGCTCAACACAAGATCGGCACGTTGGATGGACAGAAGAATCGCTTCGGCCGATCAGCATGTGGAACACCAGATAATTACAACTACTCCTGAAACTCCGAACGATTATGATCATCCAGCTACAGCGGGAGCAGTTAGTGGTGTGAGTCCAGCGCGGCCTTCGTACACTGACCACCAAGGCGAAAGCTATTATTTGCTTCGTAAACACGCTGTTCCTGACCCAGCGGAACCTTCTCGTGAATATTCTCCGTCTGCTTTCACCGCATCAAGTGATGCATTCATTGGACGGTCATCTGCCGCTGCCGCTTCTCCGTCCTCAATGGCGTTTGATGGTGGCCATAGGGGCGTGGTGCCTCCCTCATCCGTGTCCCATTCTCAGCCACGCCACGAGTACAACGAAAAGTCTGAGCTATCGTTTACACGTAGTGCAAGTACTGCATCGATGCAGGCGGAGCAACCCATTGACCCGTTAGCGGTAACGTCGACTGGAATGCGACCTTCTTTACAATTGCACGACTTGGATACTTGAAACAGCACGGTTGAGGATGCCAGTGTTTTGTCGCGCCAGACCTCGAGTTCTTCCATGAGTCAGTGCGGGGTTGAGACGTCTTTCCAGCCACAACAAGATGGTTATGGAGACGACCAACGAGTGGATGAAACCTCATGGTTTGGCGCGATGCCTGATACGGAATGGAGCACGACGTGTTCCCAACATGCGTCACTCATACAGTCATTGCATTCTCAAGTGACCGCATTTGAGAAAGACACTACCACGTCCGGACCACGCAAAAGCGTCTTGAGGAGTCTGTTGCACAGTCATCAAGGTTTCACTTCAGCGGCGAGGATTGCAAAAATCCCAATCCAGCCGTAGCTGCGCCAGCAGTCGAGCCGAGTTCAAGTGCTCATGTCGACGTGACAACCGAGAATTCGTCTGTCATATGTGGCGAACGTTTGCAACAGCCTGTAGCTTCTGTCGCTGCAGTGGAGAACTCGATTTCACCAAGTGCGAAGGAGGACCGCGCGCAGACGACGCTCCAGCGTCTTCCTGTTTCAGACCCAGTGCGACTTCTTCCGATTTCTTTTCTTCGTCCTCAGCACCACAACCTGCCGCGTTGACGTCGTATCAGTTCGAACAAAGCTAGCATCTTCAGGCGACACAAACTCACCAGGTCCCCATTGCTCAGGAAGATTTCCCGGATCGGAAGCGTGGGGTGCGCGTCTACGTGACGAGAATGCGGATGGAAACGGTCATTCGGATGCACCTCGAGCTGTCAAATCCAAGTAGTGATCGCTTCTCGCGGCCGCAGCGGCTACCACAGCAACGACCAGATCAAGCGCAGCAAAAGGATGGGCAAAAGGCCAGCCTCGCAGATGGATATACCATGGAGGCCTTGCGAATACACCACTTCGAAGGACAGGTTTGGTAAGGGCGTGGACTACGGCAGCGATGGTCAAACGAAACACGACAGCAAACACCCCACGCCACTCTGGCTCCTATTGTTTATGACGAGCGACAAGGACAAGGGTCCTTGCGCCGCGCCACCATCATGTCGAGCGACGTTCGGCTTTGGTGACGATGTGCCCCAAAAACAAGCTGCGGCTCACCATTGCCGGAACTACCGTTCGTACCAGTCCTCGACGACTCGCGTACCATATAGTCGGATATCTTTTCATGCTATGGTTCATAGATCTACCAGGTCGTACGATTTTTCGATCCTGGTGATGGTGAGATTCGCAAGGGGACCCGTGACGATGTATCGCAGGGAGCCGCTGCACCCAAACGACAATGATTTTGAAGCAATGGACATCTTTCCGGGACACCGCGGACAGAGGACGGGACGGACGAGACGAGTTTGGAGCTTGTAGAGCATCGTCTCGAACGTAGCGAAGCAACCGCGAATGCGGATGAGTCGGACGAGGAGGAACGCTTCTTGCTCCGTGTGCTGCATGTCTTGGTGAAATGCCACGGAAAGCTGCGGTGAAATCGGATCGCTAGGAATGAAGGTACCAGGATCCGAACGTTCGGATATCCCGGTACCCTCATTCCTAGCGACCCGAATTCACCAGCAGCTCCACTTCTTGCACTCGTTCGTGAAAAAGCGGCACTCGTCGCAACTTTAATCAACACCGTTGTACTGTTCCTGCGCCTCGAACGATTCAAGCGGAGACGGTAAGCGTTGTGCCCATCATGGTTCGTGTTGCAGTTTACGTAGTGTGTGGTATCGTTTCAGCACCGAGATGTTGTATTCAAGCACGCCACCGATCTCGGCGAACTGCTCTTTGCTAGGGATAGGAAACGTGCGAGTTCAACTGCTATGACTGCCCATATGTAGCCGGAAGCCATGCTCCTCGCTTCGTGTACCGACAAAGAAGAGGACCAGGTGCGTGGCTTGACAGTAGCAGGTTTTGTTGATTCAGACTTCTCTGCCTCCTTGCGTTTCTTCGCGCGTTTTGCGCACGTAGTTGGACGAGCAGGATGTCCCAGGCGCGACCCGTGTCGCGCTCGGTGTCTGTCATGTGCAAAGCAGCAGGAAAAGAGCGTCCACGAACCGAAGCGGCTCCTGCGCCAACATTAAAGAGCTGCCACTTGTAGGAGGTGAGTCCTCCAGCTACTGCGATCCTAAATCGTACCAAAATATGCGTGATAGATAACCTTGTATACTAAATACTAAATCTACGTAACAATGAACGACTTAAGTGATTGGTTTTCGATGTAGCCATGATGGGCGTTCAAGGTAAATCATATGGTGGAAACGGATGGGCTGATAACATTTTTATGTATGGTGTATACCGGTTTTAAGTCAGTAGCGCTTAGGGAGATTAAGCTCGAGTCAGTGACTTAAAACTTTTTATATTTGATTAATAATATATATGACTTTTGCTTTTGACAAACTTCGAGCATAGTAGAACAACACTACGGGCTACGGCTATTGAGAGCCGCTACAGCCCAACCAAGCACGCAACTTCAAGCTACCCAAGTCGCCTGTGCCAACAGGTTATGAGCCCAAGTGGCTGCGTGTTCTAAGAAGTGTTATTCCTACTGAATTCAAGTTTTGTGTGCAAGTGGTTTCTTGCGTCTTTTTTCGAGTGGTTAATTCTCGTGTGGTTACGGTTCCGAATACTAGTGGAAGTCTCCTCACTTTCGGAGGGCTAGTGGAATTGTTGGCGTGTTTGTTCGCCGGTATATTTTTTGAATTGTTATTGATTTTAACATGGATAGTGGTGGTGAGTCTGATTTTGAGCCGGAAGTGGCTCTGAAGGCCATCCTTGATGGGATGAAGGACATGAAAAGCCGTATGAAGTCAATGGAGGATGCGCAAGCGCGCGCATCCGTCGCAAGCACCGTTGTCGCGCCTGCTGCGCCTGCAGCGCCAAAGCAGGATACCATGCTTGCTGCCCGGAACAGTGTGTTCCGGGAGTCACTAAGGAATTGTGGGCCATTTGGCAAGGAGATGACATTAAATGACCTGGCGGACGACATCGGCATTGAGGTCGGTAGGGCAGCCAGGCCGAACCCGACCAAGCTCCCGACGAATAATCCGGGAAATGCTCCGAATGCGGGCAGAGCAAATGCACCGGCGGTTCAGACGACTGGAATGCAGTTCAGGCAAGCAGCGCCCGCCCCTGCCCCACCGCCTATGCAAGCATCATGTGCCAAGGTACCCAAGCTCGGCATCGAGAAGTTTTCGGGGGTCGAACTGTTCCCCTGACTCGGTGCCGGTTTCAAGCAGTGGGCATATCTCTTCATCGAGGCTGTTGAGATAGCCGAGATGAACTCAGGCTTTGTGTGGACGAAGCGCCTCAAGGTGAATAAGCTTGGGGAATATCTTGAAGGGGTGGCAGGGGATTATTTTCGTGCGAACATCAGCACGTGGTGGCAAGCCGCCCGGGAATTGTTTGCGATATTGGAGTACATGTACATGGCATTTCGTGTGACAATCTCCCCCCACCAGGCTGCAGTGTGGTTTGCTTCAGAGAAGAGTCCTAAAAGGACTTGGACTGAGCACTACCTGTACCTGGTAGCCCTGGCTCGTGAGAGCGGCATGGGCAAAAGGATGGTGGTCGAGAATATAGTCAAATTTACTGCGCCCCGCCTGAAAGTTGCGATCATGGCCAGGTACAATCCTATGCGAGAGGATTACCTGTGACATGCGCAGGAATTGATATCATGGGCGCAGGAATTGGATGAAGAGATGCCGAAAAACCAGACCGCCTGCCCGAATGCATGCAAATTCGGTGACTGAGACCGGATTCGTGAGAAGATGCTACGGCTGCGGGAGTACAGGGCATATAAATCGGGAGTTCCCGCAAAAAGGCAGAAAAATGCAAAGGGCTGTTAACTCCAAGGCTCAAGGAGGTTCAAGCGGTCAATGGAACCGAAAAGTCGCATTATCGACTATTGGAGTAATGGGCTGAAATAAATGGAATGGATGTCGGAGATGATATGCCTGCGATGACGTGGATCGTCGACAGCGGTGCCAGCAGGCACCTGGTGGCTTATGAGAATTTACTAGTGGATGCAGTCACGTGTGGGCCGGAAGATGGGTTTATGTTTCCCGACGGCGGAAAATTGTCGGTAACCAAGGTTGGAAGAATCAAGATGGTTACGCCTGGTGCCGATCCTGTTTCGATCGAGCTCAGCGAGGTGTATTTTGCACCCAAGCTTGCCAAGAATTTGATTTCACTTGGTAAGTTACATGAAAAAGGGTGCAAAATAGTGGAAAGCAATGGAAAGTTGACGATACGTGGAACGGAAACACGCTGTTTCCAATTCGGATATGTGGATCCATTTTCGTGGCAGAATTAATGCCGGAAAAGCTGAGCGGGCGTGCGCAGCAGTTCAAGCACATGTTGCTGAATGC
Organism: Peronosclerospora sorghi; assembly: GCA_026184515.1. Classification (NCBI taxonomy): domain Eukaryota; phylum Oomycota; class Peronosporomycetes; order Peronosporales; family Peronosporaceae; genus Peronosclerospora; species Peronosclerospora sorghi. The sequence continues at coordinate 25,537,885 of CM047580.1, forward strand.
TGTCGCTGCGGAACCTGATGATGATGTGCAGGAAGGCACTCTACATCATTTTCATACTCGTTTGGGTCACTTGGCTTACGACACGGTCGAGAAACTAGCCAAGGACCCCAGGTCAGGCATCAAGTTGACCGACAGTAGTCGACCCAATTGCCTGACCTGTGCTGAAGGAAAAAAATCGAGAAAACCACAGCCAAGGGATGATTCGGGCGAGAATTCCCGATTGAACGCGTCGGCGGTGTGATATGCAGTGAATTGAAGGGCCCAATCACACCGCGCGACAGACGTGGAAACCGATATTTAGTGGTGTTTGTAGACCACTTTTCGAGCTACGTGCGTGTTTTCGCCGCTCGAACGAAAGACAGACGGTGAAGATGTTTGAACATTTTTGACTTGGTTTGAGAACGAGTTCAAGTGTCGTATTTACTTTTTACGCAACGATGGAGGCGGTGAATACAAAACCGTGGAATTGTTCTGTAAAAGGACTGGAGTGCGTCGGCAGGTTACGAAGGCTGGAAAACCAGCCTCCAATGGAAAATCCGAGCGGATGAACCGGACCATTTTTAACATGGTCCGGTGTATTATTTTTGGGTCGGGGGTACCATTGATGTACTGGTCCGAGGCGGCAGAATACGCCTAGTATATTTTGAACCGTACCCCTACCCGTTCGAACCCTGGCAAAGTGTCGCCATTTGAAATGTTGACGGACAAGAAACCGTCGTTGAAAGAAATTGTAGTGTTTGGTCCACCGTGCATGGTGTGGAGGGATCCAAGGAAAAAGACCCTCGCGAAACACGCTGAAAGGGCCTTGATTTTAGGAAGAAATGACGAAACCAAGGGTTTTAAGGTGATGCTGTTGAAGGACAGGGTGGTGACGGTCACTCGTGTCAGTGCAATTGAGACACTAGACAAGGAGGCGAGTGACCAAATCACGAGGGCGTTGGGTGTTGCGGATGAGGAGGAGATGGAACAACGCGCTGCAGTACGTGAAAGAGCAAAGTCGATTCAAGAAACCGACGTACCAAGACAATCTGAAGCGGAAGATGCAAGTGAAAAGGCGCGCAAGACTCCGAGAAAGTCTGGACGCGTAATCATGAAAACTCACAAGGCAGCTGAACTAGAAAAAGTCAGCAAGAAAAAGACGAAAGACCAAGAAAGAGTGATTGACGTGTCTGATGTGGAGAAACATGGAGTGAATGAAAACAAAATTTCGATTGATGGACACAGTTTCGAAGCTGAAAAAGCTGGAATGAAATTCCAGAGCACGCGATGTGCGTTTACGATGTGGTCGAGACTATTGACAATGGAATTGTGTCCAAGGTTGCAGTTCCTGATCCGAAGTCCTATAAGGAGGCGCATGAAGGCGCAAACTCCGATTTATGTACGAAGGCGGAACAGGAGGAGCTGAAAACGCTCGAAGATATCGGCACATGGAAGATTATCAAGCGCCGCCCAGACAAAAAATTTCTGCCCACAAGTGGGTGTACAAGACTAAGTTCCGTGCGGATGGAACGGTCGAGCGCTATAAGGCTCGACTGGTGGCACGCGGTGATCGTCAAGTTTACGGCCAGGATTACCACTTCACGTTTTCGACAGTCATGGAAGTCGATAAAGTAAAGGTGATCCTGGCCATGTCACAGATCTGGGGGGTACCGGCGCGGTACGGTGATGTGCCGAGCGCCTACTCGAAGGCAAGGGCTGAAGAATACTGTGAGATTCATCTGAAGATTCCGCAAGGTATGTAGATTTCGATGGAAATACGTGAAATTTTTGATGTGGATTCAAATGATGAACTCTCACTAAAATTGGAACGAAAATTTGTATGGACTCAAACAGGCCGGGAGGTTATGGCATCAACTACTATGCCAAACGTTGGAAGGATTGAATTTTGAACAATGCGTCACGGATACCTGCGTGTTCGTCAGGCGTGGTGTGGATGGCATCGTTCTAGTAGGGGCGTATGTCGATGACCTATTGGTCACTGGAAGCACTTCGGACGCAGTCGAAAAGTTTTTTTGGTGAAATAGAAATATTGGAGCTCAAGGACCTTGGAGTCGTGAGTAAGTTTTTGGGTGTTCGTATTGAAGGGAACACTCGTGATGGATATAAGTTGGATCAGGAGGATGCTATTGATGAGCTCCTTATCACACATGATTTCGAAAAAATAAACGCAACGCGCACGCCGGTGACGAATATGTACGGTGTGGAAGATTTCAAGGAGTTGCTGCCAGCCAAGTCAAGGGAAAATTTCCTAAGTATAAAGAGCTTTCAATCGTTGGTAGGAAGCCTCCTGTGGATTTCTCGTTGTACCCGTCCGGATATTTCTTTCTCTGTGCACCGTGTAACGCGGCGCACACACGCACCCACGGTGGGAGATTTTAAATCAGCGAAGCGAGTCGTAAGGTACCTAAAGGGTACCAAGAGTTTGAAACTCCGACTGAATCATGATGACGAACTACCACTGCCAATTCGGATCACATGTTACACGGATGCCAATTTTGCAGGCTACAAGACAGATCGGAAGAGTGTAAGCGCAGTGGTGGTATATTTGAATGGAATTATAGTCTCATGGATGTGTAAGAAACAAACTGCAGTGGCGTTGTCTACGGCTGAAGCAGAGTTTGTAGCTGCTGCTGTGGGTGGACGCAAAGCATTGGGGCTTCGTGAATTACTGATGGAAATTGGTTTGTTCTCAAGGGCACCGCTGATAATGAAGATGGATAATCAGGCAGCTATTACGCATGTAAAATCGGAAGCAAGTGCTGTCAGTACGAAGCACATCGACATCAAGTTGAAGTTTTTGAAGGATCTGAGCAAGAAAGGAGTGATTAAAGCAGATCACGTACCAAGCTTGGACATGGTTGCGGACCTGCTAACGAAGGACTTGAGTGCGCAGCGGGTTCAAGATTTGCGAAATCAAATCGGTTTATATTGAAGGTGTTGCAGCGCGCGCCGTTTCAGGAGGAGTGTTGATTTTCGATGTAGCTATGATGGGCCTTCAAGGTAAATCATATGGTGGAAACGGATTGGCTGCTAACATTTTTATGTATGGTGTATACCGGTTTTAAGTCAGTAGCGCTTAGTGAGATTAAGCTCGAGTCAGTGACTTAAAACTTTTTATATTTGATTAATATATATGACTTTTGCTTTTGACAAACTTCGAGCAGTAGAACAACACTACGGGCTACGGCTATTGAGAGCCGCTACAGCCCAACCAAGCACGCAACTTCAAGCTACCCAAGTCGCCTGTGCCAACATTAAGTCCACGTGAAAAGTTCCAAAAACGTAAGAAATCGAGAGTAATTCGGTCAGGTCACAATCGTCAAGTCATTCCGCTTCCGCGTTGTATGTTAGATGTACAGGTTTTTCACCTTTTGGACCGTGATAGGTATCTCTTCGTATCATCTTGTTGCCGCCGTACAGGTTTCGAACCCTTAGGACCTCGTGAGGTATCTCTTCGTACGATCTTGCCCACTACTGTACTAGTCGGTTCTGAAGTAAGTATATTAAAATTAAGTAAAAACCTAATCTAATAACATGTATTTGTATATTTGAGTAAAACCCCTAAAATTGGGTATGTACCCAAAACCCCTTTACTGAAAGTACCAAACGCGCGACGCACGGCGCGCCCAAATTTCGGGCCAATTTAACAACGTGGCCATAGCGCACGATATTGAGGTATTTGTCCTTAAGATATACGTTCGATCGAACATGGGTCTCAAGGACAAATACCTCAATCTCTTGCGTTATGGCCACGTTGTTAAATTGGACGAGGAGGATACGGATACTGGCGAGGCACGATCGAGTAACGATACACAAAAACATGGATACACGGTACGACCCCAAACTTCGACCGACCGAGCTTTTCATGGACAAGTTGTTGGGCGTGTTTTATGTAAGCCCTTGAAACGTCATGGACGGCCGCGACGCGTCCGAGACGCGGAGGCCCGAGGTTTCCACACTATTGATTTGCATCTTGGTGAACTCAGCTTCAAAATTTTTCGTCTCTTCCGCGGGCCCGGCAAATCTTACAAATCTTTCCAATTGATGCCACTAAAATAGGCTAGGTTCTTGACGTCTTTGAAACATTTGCTCCCTAACCGTTGGTTCGTATCCCGGAGCAGGAGGCCACTAATAAATTCCCGCGCCACGTCATCCACTTCGTCTAGGAACGTGAGCGACGCGTTCTGCACGCGATCAAAGAGTGTCTAGTAGAAAGTAAAAATGAGCAAAGAAACGAAAAACCTAAGCTAGACTAAAACTAATTACATGATTTCTGTTTACTAAACGTTTATCAAACGTTCCGTGCGTGTTTCGTAAACGTTTAGTAAACAGTTGAGACATTATTTCTGTTTACTAAACGTTTAGTGAACGTTCGTGCGTTGTTTCGTAAACGTTTCGTGCGTGTTTCGTAAACGTTTCGTAAAAGTTTAGTAAATGTCACTGTAGCGAGTCGTCAGTAGTGTGGGTTGTCATAATAGTGAGTCGTCACTTGAGCGGGTCGTCTTTAGACCAGGTGTCACTATGGTGAGTGTCACTAGAGTGGATGCTACGGTTTAGAGTTTAGGGTTAGGGTTTAGGTTTTAGTTTTTAAGTTTAAGGGTTTAGGGTTGAGGGTTACGGACACTGCTCTCCTCTTCTGACCCGGTGCTTACATCAGCCACGATCGCTCTAATCGCTCGGGCCGGCCTGGTTGCATGTCTCTTCACGGGCCATCCTGCATCTTCGATCGGGATCGGTTCGATCCGACAGCAACCTTCGTCCTCATACTGCGGGAGTAGCGTACGTAGTGTCTGCTCCACTTATCCTACGTCCTTAAGAAGCAGTATGGTCAGCTGATCGGCCAACTTCTGATCGTCCAGCGTACTGATAAAGTGACCCACATGTTCCTGGTCAGCGCCGGTCGGTGGAACGGTCTCCTTGATCAGGATCCCTGCATGCATCGCGGCCACATTAATTCGATGGAGGTAGTCGATAGGCGTTTCATCGCACCTTTTCCTCATGTGGTGATACTTCCGAGCAGTAGAAGAGCCGGAGTTGCAGTACTGCCCTTCAAATTCCATGCATAGCAGGTTCCAATCAGACCGGACATCCCGACTTAACTGTTCGCAGCCGGTCCGTCCATCATATTTCGGAAGATCAGACACCGTTCTTTGTTCGGCGTCTGATCACGGAGGAGGCGGACTTCGTTCGGCTGAACCATGATCGGGCTTGCTCTTGATCGTCATCTTTGCCCGTAAAGTCCTTCAACTCAGTGCTTGCAGCCATACGAATCCTCGGGATCGCCGTCGAATTAAAGTCAAACACCGTCGTCGAGGCTAAGTTCGCCTTACGCGTCCTGCCTCTGCCCGTACCACCGTAGTCACGTTAAATTTCGCTGGTCGACACCATGTCGAAGTCGCTGCTACTTGCCGTTCGGCGAGAGCGGGCTGTATATGACTTGCGTTTCGCCTTAAAAACTCGTCCAACACCTTCAAACACCTTGTTTGCTGATGTTACCGACTCCATATCAACGTCCACATGAATAGCGTCGTTTTCCTGGACCGATCGCCTTGGTGCACGCGGGCGCTGAGGCGATCGGCCTTGATCTCCGACATAACGCTTCATCATAGCTTCGAACATGGCTTGCATGCTTGCTTCCGTCGCGGGCGAGGTGACTGGATCGGTCTTGGGGGTGCCGATACCTGTGAGCGCACCTGGGGCCCCGACAGGCATGCCGCCCCACGCTGCCGCACTTCCCTTTTTTTTTCGTTTGACTGGTACCGTGATCCATGGTCATCCTCTCCGCACCGACATCCAACCCGGACGAGCACTTGGAGGAAGGTGGCGACACATACAACGAGCTATTATCAGATAGTGACTGTTTGGCAAGTGATAGCACGAGGTTTGGGGATCCAGCGCGATTGGGGGAGTTGGGCGGCGTATCGCCCTCACCAATGGCGTCAGATTGTCATGTAGAGTTGACATAGCTTGTTTTAACTTCCACGTACAATTTCGAACAACTGCCAACACCATTAGCTTTCTTCACCTTCATCCCAACCTTGGCTAACATCGCCAGAAGGTCCTTGACCAGCTGCAGCGGCCGATCGGAGTCGATCGGTTCGGTTGTTGGTCCATGTAGACGATCCGGAATTAGGGGTTTGACAGTTCGCATGACCTCGTTTTAGCGCATGAATTTCTTCAACTCGTAGATGTAACACATCCTGGTCACCTCCTTGTCATCCACAACCCCATCACCGATCGACGACTTTTCTTCCAAGTCGTCATCGTCTGAGAGCATTGCAAGCCTCTGCTTGGGTTTCTTCTTGGGTAATTCGGGCGGATCAGGGTGATCCGCCCCCATAGTGTTTTTCACATCATGCAATTTTACGTCGAAATACATGGGATCAGGAAAAGAATCCTAATACCTTCTGATACTATATCAAGAATTGCTATAGTCCCGATCGGCTCCGGTTGTAGCCTTATGGGGAGGAATAAATTTGTTAATCTCGATCTGGTCCTCCACGTGGCCAGATCGATCATCGCCATCCTTTTCCACGACCACGACACAAGTCGATAAGTGTTTCTCGTGCCGATCGGCTCCGTCAGGAGCGGTATGGGGAGTCGTAAATTCATTAATTTCGATCTGATCCTCCCCTTGACCATATCGAACATCGCTATCATTTCCAACCAATAGCACGCAAGGCGATAAGCGTTCCTTGCGTCCTCTACAGAGAGTATCCATATCAAAACTTGTAAAATCCAAACTTTGCTCAATATCGCTGTGATATCCACGGTCACCAAATGATTCGGGCACGCGCACCATTGTCGTGGAGTACAGTTCGAAATCGAATACCTAAATGTCCGGAACTGAACCACCATCGCGCCCAGCCGACCATCTAACGAGGGGTACCGCGCGAACCTTTTCCTGGGTGCCGATCGGGTAACCGATCGTCACTGCAGGACGCCAAGTCCGATTTGTTTTCATCCATCTCACCTTGTGTACCCATTGGTGTGGGTGGTTACACACTCGGTGGACCGTCGCTCAGTAGGGACCTTGGCAGGTACCGATATGGGTGTACCGCTTCTGGGGTACTTAAACCAAAAACCAACGAAAATATAATCCAATGCGTCCGATCTGCAAATGGAGCGGAAATCGTCACTCCAAATATGGGGAAAATCTGGCTTGACTGCACAGAGCAGTGAGTAAACCAGTCAATAGAAATCTTGGGGCTTGACTGCAAACAGCAGTGAGTAATCCAGCCAATAGAATCTTGGGGATTGACTGCAGATCGCAGTGAGTAACCCAGCCAATACAAAAAAAACACGTTCCAAACGTGTGGGGCGTGAGGGGTGAGTGAACGTAATGAGTGCTTCCCGTCGTGGGACTTCCTGTGGAGCTCTGTCCTGGCCGGAAATCCATGAGCAAGAGGGGACCGTGTTGAGCCCTCTGCTCCCAATAACTCCTGCGGAGCGGCGACTTATGCAATCCAATGTAAAACGAACACTATATTTAATATCCAATTAAAATCAAATACGTAAACTAAATGCAAACCGTGTGTCGCACATAAAATCTGCGTACATTACACTCCAAACACACGATTGGACCAAAACACTCCATCCTTTTAGCCAACCCGATCGCTCTGACTTGACAACTGGTACACTGGTACATGCTAGTCAAAAATTTCAATAGCAGTTCACCACACTCCTCCGAAAGCGGCATGACGATTGTATGCAACCTGCTCAAGGCTGAGGGTCCTGGTGCTCTGATCAAGGGATTGAACCCCAAGCTCTCTTTTGTTGGTCCTAAGCTCGTTTTCTTGTATTTCCACCCCCAAATTTACTGGGTGGAAATATAAATTTGGGGTGTAAAAATAACATTGCCCGTATTCTAAATAGATATATAAGGAGAGCCTACACACCCCTCACATAAAAGGGAGGGGTTGTGACCGGAGAAAAGGGGTGTGTGTGTGACCGCAGGCTGACCCTTTCTTTTTTGTAGGAAGTTGACACGCGTTGGGGACACGTGCAAAATCCAGTTGTGATAGTATCGGCCGTTAGCGCCTTACCGTCTGGGAAGAAGTTTCTGTGAAAGAAGCGCACCCTACTTGATCAGGGTACGGGCGCACGGGAGCAGGATATAAATGCGTGCTTTAAGGTATAAACAACTATACTAATTATAAATGCGTACTGAAGAACCTAACATAAAACCCCTAATAAAAGCAAATATAAAGTTAACATTCCAAAGTAGCTAAAAATGCATAAATGCATAAGTGACCAAAATGGTCGCGCATCACTTAAAGTTTGTATGTAGTCCCATATCGGCATCTATATACATCACTTTTAAATCTTCAAGATTGATATCGTAAAAGAACTTATCCACTACATGTTGTGATGTACCAGTGACTAGCAAGTCATCCACATACACACCGAAAACTGTTACATGCTCGTTTTGCTATTTGAAGAATACGCACGCATCTGCCATGCATTGCATGAATTCCAAAGTCAGTAAAATATTTCGTAGCAATTCATACCATAGTCTTCCGGCTTGTTTTAATCCATACAAGTTTCTTTTCAGACGTAAACAACTTCTTTGCTTGATCTCACCCCTATATTTTCAATTTTTCTTGTGAAAAGTCATTCCTTGATGTATATTGACATAAATTTAGCAGCCTTCTTCCGTTGCAGCTTTTGGGTATGCACTGGGAACGTCCCCATGCATGGAACGAAACCCCCATATTCGGAAAGTATCAACAACACCTTCGTGTTGCTAATTTCCATCGTTGAAAACGTCATAAAGAAATGTTCTAAAGACACTTGTTTATCTCGACACGGATCAATCGGTCCTTGTATCTTTCCATGTATTCGTCTCCTTTTAACTTGGTCTTGTAGACTCATTTTGTTGGTAGTGACTTTTCTCCTCCCTTCATTACAACTTCCCAAGTTGCCATTTCTTTGAGAGATAGTAACTCTTCCTCTTCGGCCTTCATCCACATGTATGCTTATCGTTTTTGGTGGGCTTCGCTGTATGATGTAGGATCAGAAGTCGAAACATGCTCTTCAGTGCTGTCATAAACATTCGACACTGCGTAAGCAACGAAAATATTTTTTTCCTATCTTCTGGGGTCTGTTTTTCTTCTCCTCTTTCAAACGAAGCTTCCCCTTTTCTTGAGCTTTTTCGCGGATGTGGCGTCATCATAATCTGTACCATTAGTTTTTTTTCAGTTTCCGACTTTACTTACGCTTCTGAAAGATATCCGTCGATCATTTGAATTCTCGGGTCTTCTTTCTTCATGGAAATCACTTCCTGATGCTTCCTCCGAAGGTTTTGTATAATCTGCATCATTCGTACAATTTTCTTCGGCGCAAACCAATCCATGTGTGATTTTTTACTCTTCTTTTATCCATGGTTTCAATTTGAGAAAAATGTCGGGTAGTGGTTACCACCTAGTCTTTCAACAGGAGTACTTTGTACCCTTTAATTTCATCATTTTGCCAAGAATTAGCGCTATCTTAGCGCACAATCCTTGAGACTTACGTTTCGAGTCCCTCCAAACAAGGCAGGCCAAAAAACACATTGTATGAAACTTGTGGTGCTTCCGTCAACACTTCGATCAGAGATATTTTTCCTGGGTTGGCTCTAGTAGGAGTGCAGTTGAGTATGTATGTACCATACTCAGCCGCCTCCGACCAATAGACCAGCAGAACTCCAGAGCCAAAAATCATGCCACCGCACCATATTAAAAAACGACCGATTCATTCGTTATGCCTTCCCATTTGATGATGGGCACCCGGCTTCGGTTACTTGCCATCTTACACTCGTTTTCTTGCAGAATAAGAAACATTTTTGAATTCTCCACCTCCATTGGTTCTCAAAACATAAATTCGGCAATGAAATTCGTTCTTTAACCGCACCAGAAAATGCTCAAACATTTTTGCCGCCGTATCCTTTGTTCTCGCAGCAAACACTCGGACATAGTTCGAAAAATGGTGCTCAAATTTGGTCGTTATGATTCGAAATATGAATTTCCGACCTCGGGTCCCTGGGAAGCCTTCCAATGGTATCATAGGCCAGGTGAACTAGCCGGAGATGGAAGTGTATACAAACTTCTTTCCTGAGTATCAACATTATCTTCTTTGTGGCTACATTCATCACAATGTTTGCGAGATCGGACATTAGGCTTCGACAATTTTTTGCAACCATATTTGTCACAAAAATTGAGCCACATATCTCAACATCAAACAGAACTTCTCCATTTATGGTCAATGCCATCTTCATTCTGTTATCCATAAGGGTGCAGTACTTCTTTTTCAAGCAACCCGAAGAAATAACATTTCTTTCTAGCTTAGGAGAAAAGTAAACCTCTGTAAGCGTGATAGTTGGAAGTGAATCGTGAAAACGTTACCATATGGGAGCGTTAAACGTTCTCCAGATTCACAATCTGGGGGTTCTTCTAATAGGCTTTCATCGGACATTAAGTGTCGACAAGCGCCTCTGTCATTTATTCACCGGTTATCAGTTGGTGGTTTACACAGATCGACACTTCCTGTGAAGCTCTTGCTTGTTTCCATTGTAGTCAAGACGTAATTTTTTTCGTTTCCACCAGTTCCCCGTCGACCCCTTTTTTCATATTCTTTTTTTGGCATTCCCTGCTCATTTGACCTTCAACACAGCAGTTGTAACACAGGGACTTATTTCTACCTTAACGCACTGTATTCGCAGAAATTTTTAAGGTCCGTTTTCTATTGAAATCGTCTTTTTCAATTTCTCGAGCCCACGCCATTAGTTCTTGAGCGTGCTGTATATAATCCAATCTGTTTGGATCATTTTGCACCATCATCGCAATTTTCAAACTTGGAGCAGCGTATTTGATGATACTCTCAACAATCAAATTCCTGCTTGAGCTACTCGCACGAGCTAGAGTCACGAATACATAAAGTGATAATTCCATGTTCTTCTAGGGCCCTCTGCTGCTGCTAACAGTGATGCGGCCTGTTGATGCAATATATTAACTCTAAACGCCCACTACATTTGTTCCCGCACGTAGTTCAAACTTGGAGAACACTGTCACCAAGTACCAATATTAGCTCTAAATATTGACCTGCTGCTCAATCTGTAGCCGGGTGCGTACACGCACGGTGCGGCTAGCGCACAGAGGAAGACTTTCCTTTAAGCGGCGTTCGCCGATACTTAGCCGATACGCTTTTATAAAAGGGCTTAGTAGGAGAGAGCTCTCCTACTTGGGGCCAAGATTCCCGAGGTGATTTACAGATAGCTTTCACTAACCCCTTTGTAACAAGGCTTCCCTTATAAAGGGAGGTAGCGTAAGGGAGAACTCCCTAAGGCTACTGCGCGCGCGACCGGGTGTGGTCGCGCGCCTAGCTCCACTAATGCCTTAACGGCAAGGCTCCCTTACTAAGGGTGTAGCTAAAGGGAGGGCTCCCTTTAGCTACTGTACTCACTGCGTGCGCGACCGGGCGTGGTCGCGCGCCTAGCAGTCTTAAGTATTTTTGTAAGCTGAATGTGTATTTAATATATAATTAGCCTAAATTAATTTAAAATAATGTAAACAATATGTAATACTAAGTAGAACTTACAAAATTCGTACCTAGCGAAAATGTAGTGTACACCACCTGTGTACCAACACGTGGCTGGCTGCCACGCCACCACCAAGGGCTCCTGCCCTGGTTGGTTAAAATAACCAATGGTCCAAAACCTTTCGGACCATTCAATACTGACCCCAACCGTAGTGTACTCCCGTACACCACCTACTAAATGTGACTCGAATGTAACCCTGTTACATCCTCCCCCATCAAGACTATTGCTTACGCAATAAACAAATTCTGTTGGAGAACTCCAACTGCCAGTACCTCTGGCTGACCATGAGCACCTTTAGTGGTGCTATGGAAAAAAATAATCCGATAACTCGAAAGTGGATGCCCTTGGGGAGGTCTCCCCAACGGCTGACAACTCCGACAGCGCCGAACGGCGGTGTCGGTAATACAACCCATTCCCCACACGTGGGGAAAACGCACTAACTCGTGCGCAACTATTACCAACCTCAGATGACATATCCGAATCGCCGAAGGCGATCACCACTACTGAGCTGGACGCAGCTCAAGAGGCTCAAAATGCCGCACAGGCATTACAAGCTTCCTTGTATGTCCCCCATGCGCCCTCCACGGGCGGTATATCGTTTTGGAGGTCCTCGTGACCTCCCAAAGTGGGCCAGGAATGAGGTACAGAAGGGTTTAGTCTTCTATACCCCTGGCCTCGCGACTGTACAGCCGCAACACATCACACGCCGGAATTAACTCCGGGAAAAACTGCTAACGCAGAAGAAGTTCACTGCTACCTCATATCGAGAGCGCCTCGAGAAACAGGCACAGGGTGCCGTAGTTGGGAACCTCCGCGAGGTTCCCTTCATTCTCCTGCAAGGAGAATATGCCAAAGAGGCAGAGCAGAAGTTCCGCGCTTGGTCGGAGGGGAGAAACGCCTCCCCGAGTTTTTTAAAGCTGTACAACAGCTATTCCGAACGTGAAGTTCGGATAGAGAGGGCATTGTGCTTGGCGTTTGCCAGAGCCAAAGCCATGGGGCAGTTACGTGCCCCTTATCTCATGCTCTATGCTAGCGCCCGTGCCCTCACTACGGTGCCGGAGCACAGTGCGGGTTCCGCATCTGCCTCCGAAGGGCTTCCAACTACTGGGAGTGAAGGGGCTTACCCCGCCCCTTTGGTTGTTGCCTCACAGCGGGATTCTCCCGCTCGAAATCGTCAACGACGTCACGGCAATCCTGCCGCAGGGGAGTCTCGAACTCACACGAACTCTGTGAATGTGGATAACCCTTCCACTTCATCAGTACTGGGTTTGACCCCGATGATGGATTCGCGCCATCATACGCTCCGCCTCGTCCTGCCGTCGGGCAGCCTGCCGGCCGCCTGCCGGGTAGGCCCAACAAACAACCAATAGATTCTTCTAGGTCTCTGGGGCCGTGGAAGGCGCCCAGTGCGCGAGCCGTGGCGGCTACAAGCGCATACCCGAGCTGCACCCGGTCGGGCAGCCTGCCGGCCGCCCTGCCGGGTAGGCCAAACAAACGGACAGGAGCATACAGGGCTGACATCGGGTACTCCTCCCCCCTCAAGCCCTGGGCCACACACACGTGGCGTCAACGTAACCCGTGGATTCACTAATCCGTTACATTAAACGGGGTAAACCCCGTAGATGCATGCACCGAATTGTTTATGGCAAATTCGGTCATAGGAAGCATCTCAGTCCAACTCTTGGAGCATCCGGACATAAGCTCCGGATAATATACTCAACAACACGATTAACGCGTTCCGTCTTGTCCATCACTGGACTCTGGCACCGCTGCCAGGTGAGCATCTTGCTCAAACGTTCTACAAAGACCGAAACGCCGGTGGAACCGGATTTTGGTAAAACCGAAGATAAAATCGAAATGGATTTTCATCACGCCGGTGGAACGGCTACACCGCCAATGGCTCACCTTCATATTTATAGATGAACTTGGCCCACACGAACAGTTGGCAATTCCCAATTGTATGCTATAGGTTGACTTGGTCCACGCGAACAGTTGGCAATTTCCAACTGTTTCCTATAGCAGCTGAATCTGTAGAGGGTTTGACCCTCTGACACGTCCCACAGGTGCGTATATACGCACCGACCCACTTATACATGTTGGGCCACCAATACAAAGCGCTTAAAGCGCCGTATGTCTTATCCCGACCTAAATGACGCCGGGTAGGGGCGTCATGTGCCTCAAAGAGGAATTTATATTTCAGTTCCTCATCATGAGGAACAACCACCCGCGGAGTGTCCTCCGCGCCCTTGCTATAATATAGCAAACCGTCACAGTACTTGTAACGGTGTAAACGAGCTTTAGCTCGACTTGACAGGGTTGGATCATACGAGCCAAGTACCTTTCCACCCAACGCGCTGATAAGCGCCGTACACTGTGGGTCTTTCTCATACGCCTGGCTTATGAGATCCACCACAGACGAGGTGAAGAATGTCGCGTGAGCGATCTCGTAATCGGGATAACGCGATAACGCGTCTGCAAGAACGTTCTGCTTGCCAGGTTTATACTTAACCTCAAAGTTGTACTCCGCAAAGAAGGAGAGCCAACGGGACATCCGTTGCGATAGATGAGGCGACTTTGTCGCTGTCCGTAAGGACGCGTGGTCAGTATAAACCACGAACGGCTTTGAGCCGAGTAGGTGAACCCTAAATTTGACAAGAGCATACTTCATTGCAAGTATCTCCTTGTCATGAACGGGATAATTCCGATCCGCAGCTTTAAGCTGCCTCAACTCAAACGCAATCACGCGTTCTCGTCCCGCGTCGTCTGCTTGTAATAAAGCACATCCGATTGCGAAATCGGAGGCGTCGCAGACGACGCTAAAAGGTTTCCCGGAGTCACGGAGAGCAAGAACGGGTGTAACGGGGTTATATTCGAGCTACATATAATGTTGGTGTACATGAGTACACTACGGTTGAGGTCAGTATTGACCGGTTTGAAAGGTTTTGAACTTTGGTTATTTTAACCAATCAGGGCAGGGGCCCTTGGTGTGGTGGTGTGTCAGCCATCCACGTGTCAGTACACAGGTGTGTACACTACATTTTAGCTATGTACGAATTAGGAATATTCTACTTAGTATTACATATAGTTTATATTAGTTAAAATTAATTTAGGATAATTACATATTAAATATATTCAGTTTACATTTCACTCTATTTTGCGGACGTGCGACCTCGACCGGTCGCGCGCGCAGTGAGTGTCGTAGGTAAGAGGGAGCCCTCCTATTACTTACATCCCGTAAAGGGAATACAGCCGTTAAGACTACGTAGTAAACCAACCCGGGAATCTTGGCCCCGAGTAGGAGAACTCTCTTATAAGCCCTTTACAAGGGCGTATCGGCTAAGTAGCGGTAGCTACCGCTTTAAGGAAGAGTCTTCCTCTGTGCGCTAGTCGCACCGTGCGTATACGCACTGGCTACAACGGGAGATTTTAACAAGCTCCCCTTAACCGAATCAAAAGCGTTTTGGTGTTTGGTTTCCCAACACCAGTCAACATCCTTCTTAAGAAGGCCCGTCAATGGCTTCGCCATTTCAGCGTAGTTATCGCTGTATTTGTGGAGATAATTATCTAATCCAAGAAAATTCCGTAAATCTCTAAGATTTACAGACGAAGGCCACTACACAATGGCTTTCACCTTCGCGGGATCCGCCCGCACTCGATCCTTACCAATGAAGCATCCGAGGAAAGGAATTTACTATGCACCAAAGATACATTTGGATGCGTTTGCATATAACTGATGCTCTCGCATACATTCGAGCGCCGCTCGAAGATGTATCAGTTGCGTCTGAATATCAGACAAGTCGCCTTCCGCACGACTATGAACGAATATATCGTCGAAGTACGTCTGTGCGTACTTTCTATGAGGCGGAAGAGTTGGGTCACCAAGCGATTAAAAATCGCTAGTTCATTGTTTGGTTTTCACCAAAACTTACTCGTCCATCGTGGATGAGGAGTTCAACTCCTCTTCCGGACGCAATACGACAACCTCATCGATTTTATCTGCTTTTACAGCAGTCTCAAACTCGTTGAAGGACATCTCCTCCAACGACAACAGTTCGCCTACCCTAGGCAACCGTTCAAGGCTTTTCTGTGACAATACCTGTCACACTATTCAGCATCCGATAGGACTGCTGACTACTGGCCTCGGGACTCACCCCAAGACCCAGATGGGGGGAGTCAGTTGCCCCATCTATTGGAAGCGCATCACGCCTATCCACAGAGGTCGTTACCTCTACCACCATTGACTCGCTGGTCTCACCTACAACGGCGTGGTCGGAATCATTTCCGACGTGCGAAAAAGACGAACTACGGGTCTCTTCGCTTGGAAGTGCCTCGCGCTTAACCACAGGGGTCTCTACCCCTCCCACAGAAGTCGCCTCAGAGGAATCCACCTCTGCCAATGGCGACCCACCAGTCTCGCCTATAACGGCGTGGTCGGAATCATTCCCGACGTGCAAAAGAGACGAACTACGGGTCTCTTTGCTTGGAAGTGCCTCGTGCTTAACCACAGGGGTCTCTACCCCTACCACTGGAGTCGCCTCAGAGGAATCCACCTCTGCCACTGGAAACTCACCAGTCTCACCATTAACGGCGTGGGGATTAACCGCCGAATCCCCCTCGTTAAGGAACTCTTCCTTAACGTCATTAGTAATGATCATCTCAGATATCCCAATCTCTGGCGCTTACGCCAGAATCGCTTTTGCGATCGAGCAAAGGTGGGTTCATGACTCGCCAATGCTTCACCCGACCGCGGGTGCGTTGAGCCAATGGACTTAGACTTCCAGTCTATCCGTGGCTCGTGGCGTTCCAGCTACTTCATGCCCAGAATGAGGTCATACCTCGAGTCCAAATCCAGGACTAGGCAACGTTCTAAGCTGTCGAAGTCTGCAAACTTCAGCTTAAGGTCAATAGACCTTGGGTACAGAACCTGCACGCCCGTCACAAGACGGACCGTGACAACGTCACGAGAACGTGCCGCTAGGGCCTCGGCATACAGCCGACTCTTCTCTACAGAAGCCCGTCTGACATAATTGTCAGACGCTCCAGAGTCTATCAAGACTCTTCAAGGCTTATCAATCCTTTCACGTCCGCAAGGAATACCATCAAACCTGGCTGGTACACCAACTCGGTGCTAGAAAGCACCGTTTCTTTCGGGGATTTGTGCTGTCGTCCCCTACCTTGGGGCTTAACAGCACTGAGGGATCCCCCAGTAGGGCTCCCCGAACCTACTGGGAGCCGTCGTTTCCCGACGGCTTGGGCAAGGGCTTTTTCCCACACTTGGCCCTTTTCAGCGACTATCTCGCTGGGGATTTTGTGGACATCTGTTCCGCAGATGATCCACGATTCCACATAGGAAGCACCTTAGCGGACCACGCCGCTGCAACATAGCTAAGATCTATTCCCCGGAGCTCTGCGAAAAAGAGTCAGAGTGACTATTAGCGCAAGGTTTCTCTTCCAATTTGACCTGACTCAGGTCCATGGGTTCAGGACCCACCTTAGAGGAACGAAAGTTCCTCTCGGAATTAAACACCATCTTAAACGCCTCCTCCAGGGATTGGGGTCGGCATCGGAACAGTTCCGAACGTGCTGGCCCTTCTTTCAGGCCTCCCATGAAGACGGGGATGGACACCTTGTCCGAATACGCTTTCCCGTACATCCCTGCCAACAGGGTCTTCAGTCCTTGGACATGTGTCTCCAAGTCCCTAGTGCCCTGACGGCACCTCAAAAATGCCTGATGATTCTGGAAAACCAGATCAGGCGTTGCATACCTATCCATAAGCTTTCGCTTAAGGACTCCCCAGTTAGGGAACAAGGTCGTGACCGAATCCTGACACGTAAACGCCCATGTACGGGCTTTGCCCGTAATATGGGTCAGTGCAAGTCCCACTTGCAGGTGATCCTCGATCACGTTCGCGGTGGCGAATGCAGTTTCAACCTCTCGAATCCACACAAACATGTTTTCACCTTTCTCGCCGGTGCATTCCTTTATCTTAAAGGACATTGGAAGGCGCACCCCCGTAGACGCGGGATAACTCCCGCGAAGACTCGCCCCATGGGCGATAAGGGCATTCTGCCTTTCACGCACGGCATCGAGACCCTGCTCCACTAGATGGCGCATGCCATCCTCACCCAATATGGGTAACAGACTTTTTAAGGCTTCCTGTTGGACGGGGGCTAGATTACCCCAATCGTCCTGATCCATCCCTTGCAGAGGATGTTGATCACCAACACAGGTGTTGGATTGACTACAAGTGCTACCAGATGTAGCCGGGTGCGAACACGCACGGTGCGGCTAGCGCACAGAGGAAGACTTTCCTTTAAGCGGCGTTCGCCGCTACTTAGCCGATAAGCTTTTATAAAAGGGCTTAGTAGGAGAGAGCTCTCCTACTCCGGGCCAAGATTCCCGGGGTGGTTTACAGATAGCTTTCGCTAACCCCTTTGTAATAAGGCTTCCCTTAAAAAGGGAGGTAGCGTAAGGGAGAACTCCTTAGGATACTTCGCGCGCGACCGGGTGTGGTCGCGCGCCTAGCTCCGCTAATGCCTTAACGGCAAGGCTACCTTACTAAGGGCGTAGCTAAAGGGAGGGCTCCCTTTACGCTACTGCACTCACTACACGCGCGACCGGTCGAGGTCGTGCGTCTGTAGTCGGATGAGTGACATGTAAACTGAATGTATATTTAATATATAATTAGCCTAAATTAATTTAAAATAATGTAAACTATATGTAATACTAAGTAGAACTTACTAAATTCGTACCTAGATAAAATGTAGTGTACACCACCTGTGTACCAACACGTGGCTGGCTGCCACGCCACCACCAAGGGCTCCTGCCCTGGTTGGTTAAAATAACCAATGGTCCAAAACCTTTCGGACCGGTCAATACTGACCCCAACCGTAGTGTACTCCAGTACACCACCTACTAAATGTGACTCGAACGTAACCCTGTTACACCATCCAAATATTCGCCAAGCTTATTGCTTTCAGGCATTCATTCCACGTGAAACCTGGCGTTAATTCAGCAATTTCAGGGCTTCTATAAACCGATACACCCGTTGCTGAACATGCTGCACACCTGGACACTCGATACCTTCCTCTCCTACCAGGTCATTCATGGTCATTTTCCGACCGAAAATTCTTTAAACTCTCCATGAACGGACTATCTCCTTTCACTACAGGAAAGTCTTTCCTTGACATAGGTGATGTACTGGGGCCAGACGCTTGTGAGCGTTCCTCTTCCATCACCACAAGTCTCCTGTTCAGTTGATTTATTTGATCAAGCAGTGCCTTTCAGACATGTGCCTGATCACTCTTTTCTTCTTCCATGTGAAACGTGAAGAACTAACAACCAAAGTGAAAAATCGACAACAGTGCCCCCGTTTCCCTGTGGGCTCATAACCTGTAGGAAGTTGACATGAGTTGGGGGTGCGTGTGGACAAAGGTTTCCACTTAAATCGGCCAGTACTTGAGTCTTATCGTACGCGCAGCGAGGAGCGCGCTATGTGGAGATGGGTTGAACTTGTCACATTATACTTTCCGAAACCAGCCAACTTGGTATGGACCGGGATCGAAACCGGGACCCTCTGGTCCCGTAGTGAGCAGTGAATCCTCTAACACGGTCGGACTTCCCTATGTGGCGCTGGGGCAGCAATGTTTAGTAAAGATAGAAAAGGTAAAAATGTATTAAAAAGGAAAAAAAAACTTATTTGCCCGCCTGATTTGCTTATTTTCCCGGCACTCTTGCCCTGACCCTACCCCTCCACTACCCCTCATGATCTCAATCTACCGTATGGACGCGACCTATGTCTCGTCCATGGCGTACTCGTCTCCCAGTATCGTGATTGAAGCGGGACGAACCCGATCGGGCGAGCGCGTGACCTTTGATGATTATCGTGAAGCGTACTTTTGGCTGCGTCAGAACACGGATGCGAATGCCAAGATTATGTCGTGGTGGTATTACGGCTACCAAATGTCGGCCATGGCGAATCGCACCGTCATTGTGGACAACAATACGTGGAATAACACCCACATTGCGACCGCAGGTCGTGCGCTCGCTTCGACGGAAGAAGATGCGTATCCGATTTTGCAGAGTCTTGATGTCGATTATGTAATGGGGTGCCATTACATAATTGATATTCAAGTTAGAATATCACAGTTTAATTTCAGACACGTTGTCCGAAATTTAAATAAGAGATTATAAGTTATTATAATCTACGAAGGAAAAGTCGATTCGGTATAAATACCGAATCTTGCAGGTTAACTAATAGTACAGTTAGTTGAATACTTGATATTATTATATTAATTAGTTAGTTACTATACTAGTAGCCTCTAAACCACCCATTAAATAAACACTCTTAGTTTTGCGTTCTAACCCATAAGTGAATATTTATATTCACTTTTAGTATAGGATTAGTTGTTATCAACTAATCCTACCCCTCTTGTATTGCGCGCTTCCTCGCACAACACAGTGTAAGCCAGTAACAGGATCAGTCCTGTTACACCTGGTAGCGCTTTGCGGTCCGTCTTAACGACCACAGTTCCGTTCTGCTAGTTAACTAGCGGAGCGAAGATTAAGAGCCACTCGGCATCATGTCGCGGGACATGACGCCTGCCGAGCGAGAGAGAACGCTGGAAGAGGTGAATAAACACTTCCCTCACTTCTCGTCGCGTAGTAAAGACGCGACGGTGGAAATGGTTCGGTCTATGGGGACCGACATCATTGCCTTCCTCCAGAGTAAGTCCCCGAAGCAAGTGATACAGGTGGTGAATCGCTTTAGGCGAAATCACCTAGAAAAGCCAGAACGGCCCGCGCCAGAGGCAGCGCGTACCGCAACTTCACCTGCAACGCATAGCGTTGAAGTGGTAAAGGCGCGAGTACCGCCCTTTACCGGCGAAGGGGGCGAGCCCCTTCGTAGATGGTTCGCAGAGGTGGAAGATGCCATCTCTGCACAAAATATTGTTGACGAACGTCAACAGGCGTACTTCGCCACAACATGTCTGGGCGTCAGAGCCAGGGCATGGTCGATGAGTCTCAGAGCCACTGATGACTATACGTTCCTTACTTATAAGGAATTAAAAGCTGAGCTAAAGCTAAGCTTTGAAGCTCCGGAAATATGCTAAGTAGCCGGCAGGAGTTCATGGAACTCCGGCAAGGTAAGCTTGACCTTCAAGCCTACGCTCAGAAGACGCAATTTTTGCTGTCAAATATTGTGTATGAGACGGTTCCCCCTGCTATGCAGGTCACTGGCTTCATGAAGGGACTCAATGATGGTCCCGTCAAACAGAGTCTCTACCGGCACCCGCCATAGACTCTAAGGGATGCCATTGATATGAGCATCCGTGAGGAGTTCAGCATGCGATAAGCGTCATCGCATGCTGGGTACAGCAGAAGGGCTCAACAGCCCTTCGCTTTTGACATGCCGCAACATCATGTCAACAATCAGCAGTCAGGCAGACGAAGCTCACACTTCATCTCAAGAAACAGCCACCCGCGCCAGAGCATGGGCGGTGGAGGTCCAGAGCCGATGGACCTATCAGTTGCGGTTGCGTCGAACACGAAGCAACCGAAATTAAAGAAGAATATTCGCTGCAATAGATGCGCGAAAATGGGGCATTATGCCCATGAGTGTATGGCACCGCGTCCGGTGCCACGCTGTCAGCGGACGGAACCGTCCGCTGCACGGCGACACCAACAGGGACATCACCCTGTTGGTGCAAATAACGAGAATCACCAGTAGGGGCGGGGCGCCCTACTGGGAATGTTATCCCACATGCCGACATAGGGCATGTGAGGGTAATAGCCCCAGACGGGACTATGTCCTGTCAAAAGGTGCAGGGTGATGGGAAGCCTCTTATCACCCTGGAGGTTAAGCCGCACGGGAGCGATGTCCCCATGCGAGATTTGTTTGACACAGGAGCGTCAAACAATTTCGTTAGAACCCAGAGTCTAACGCTGTTGAGCTTCGTGGAGGTAGAGACCCCACGAAGTATGTTGTCAGTCCGGTTAGCAACAGGTGCAATCGTGACTATTCCAATCATTCGAGGATGAATTTATCGTCCTCGATTTAGATGACAAGTTCGATGTGATACTTGGAATCCCATGGATGTCCAAGTTTAAACCTTCGATCGACTGGGTTAACCTATCGATCGACTGCGGCGGACCCACAGGATCTGATCACCCTGTGTGTAATCCGGCTGTATCAGAAGATACAACCGCAGCGTCGGACAGTATGGGGGATAGCGATGGCACCACCAGGTCTGTTCCGACATGATCAGCGGAAGGTACCTCCGCTGGTGAGAGTCCAGAGGGACTACCACACGCAACAGAAGAGTCGTTGCGTGTTGTAGAGAAACATTCCACGGGTGATAAAGACCACCGTGAGAATGAAGTGATATCCACGGTGGGAAACACCCACCGTGAGAATGAACTAGTATCCACAGTGGGAAACACCCACTGTGCGACCGAAGGTTCCAACACGACGAAAGGATTCCGTGTTGATGAGAGTGAACTCACGATCGAGTGCAATCGTGAGCACAACTCTGTGGTGAGGAGTGCCCACCACGTTGCGTTAGCCATGCACACGGGTGATAAAGACCACCGTGTCGCAGAAAAGGCGGCCGATCAGACGAGCACATCTGATCGCCAAAATTCCATGGTAGGCAGTGGCCACCATGATGACGAGTATTCGCACACGGTGAATCGTAATCACCGTGTAGCAGTCAATCAGACAAGTGCGTCTGATTGCATGGGCAGTTCCATCGAGACGATCAACGTCTTGAGGCAAACGGAGACCGGATTATCTACCCAGTCTCTGTTGATGGAACACCCTCCGAAAGAAGGTTCGGAGGTGATGGCTTTTCCAGCGCTAAGCTGGAAGAAGTTTATGAGAAACTTGCACGATGGTAAGATCGAACAGATCTGTATTATCGTAGCAACAGATGATGTAGTGGATATTCGTGAACTAATATCCACATTACAAGTGGAAAACATTGGGAAAGAGGTTCCCAATGATCAAGCCAAGTTTCGGATCTATCTATTGGGAGATATACCGTTTGTGGTTTACACGGACCATGCGTCGCTACGCACGGCCGTGAATGCACCACACATTTCTCAAAGAATGGCTCGATGGCTGTCATTCTTTGCTGAATACAACTTTACGGTTGAATACAAACCCGGAAAGTTGAACGTGATAGCGGATGAACTATCACGAAGGCCCGATTACGAGACGAAACCGTCCGTAACCGAAGGTGACAGTGCAAACGCGATCCGTTGCACTGCTTTGTCGTCGTCAATTATACGACAAGTACGCGAGGCGTACAAAACAGACGAGGAGACATGTCTGTTGATTGATTACTTAAGTATCAATCAAGTGAGAATCGCGACGAACTCCCAGAGTTCCTCCGCGCTTGCGTGCATCGATATCGACTGCACGATGGTCTGCTGCTTTACAGCCCAGACCAAAAAGATTAAAGTCGCATCGTCGTTCCAAACGACGATGATCTCAAACATCAAATTATGTTTGAGTATCATGATGCACCGATTTCGGGGCATCAAGGTCGAGAGAAGACATACGCTTCTCTCGCACGTGACTTTTACTGGCGAAACCAGTACAAGCGGGTACGGAAGTACGTACGCGCTTGCGAGATTTTCCAGCGCGTTAAGCCTGCGCAGTCTGCACAGGCTCCGCTGCAATCTCTGCCGGTTCCGACAGAGTGTTGGAAGTCCATTTCAATGGACTTCGTATTCGGTCTTCCACCCGACAATAGTCGGAAGACCGGAATAGTGGTCTTTGTAGACCGTTTCAGTAAGATGATACATCTTACTGCAGTATCAGCGAACGTAACCGCCGCTCAAACAGCGCGGATATTCGTTGATACGGTATTCCGTTTGCACGGAATGCCGGAAGACATTGTCTCGGATCGAGATCCTAGATTTACAGGACGTTTCTGGCAAGAAACGTTCTCATTGTTGGGAACCCAGTTGAAGATGTCAACTGCGAACCATCCGAAAACGTATGGGCAGACGGAACGGGTAAACCGCGTTCTCGGAGACATGTTGCGATCATACGCACATGCCTTTGAACAGTGGAGTTACTACCTGTCACTCACTGAATTTTCGATTAACAATTCAGTGCATGATTCAACTAAGCATACACCGTTCTACGTGAATGCCTTAAGGCATCCACGAACCCCAGCTTTACTTGGCGGTACGCCAAATCTAAGTGGTGGAGGGACCCGCTCAAATTTTGAGCGAGTGAATGCGCAAGTTGCGACTGCAACTTGTGAACAAAACGATGGCCCTTCTACTGGAACTACAGTAGAAGCGGGAGCAGCTTCAATTGAAACTGAAGCTGCATATGATGAATATGTGTCTGCAGCAATGGCTGCAGACAACGAGGACAAAAAAAAGCACCTACTGCTGATAAAGCAGTAGATGAATTCGTATTACAGCGCCAAGCTGTAATACGCTATATAAAAGATGCACTTGCCTCTGCTTTTGATAAGCAGAATCAAAATGCAGACAAACAAGGAAGGAAGAACAAGAACTCCTTTCTGAAAGGTGAATTGGTATTATTAAGTACTACGAATTTGCCTACACATGCAATAAGCAACTTCCCTACACGGAAGTTGCTTCCTAAGTACATTGGACCTTTCAAGGTCCAAGATATTCGGGGGGATGCCTATACCTTAGACATTCCCACAGCAATGCGGCTCCACCCAACATTCTATGTTGGGCGGCTCAAGCCGTATCATTCGTCTTCGTCTTACGACGAGACGCAGAACCACGGAAGATACCGTGCTTCTCCAAGTCTCCCAAGAGAGACTTGTAATCGGCTTCCAGCCGTTGGTGATCAGAGCGGAGAGTCGTTACCTGTGCCTTCGACTGCTCAAGATCAGCCGTGCGCCAATCGAGCTCTCCCTTATAGCGGGAAAGCTCAATGTACAGAAGATCATTCTTATGCTGGAGGGCAGTGTGCGCCCCGAGGATGTAGCGGACATCCTCGCGAAGAGACCGATATGTCTTCACACAGTGAGACATATCGCTGCTCAAGGAGGAATAACCCTCCTCGAGCTTGCGGTGCAAAGAGCCATGCTCCGCAACAACAACGGCGAGGGAATTCTCAACCTCCGCCGCCCCTGATTGATAATCAGGGGAATAAGCGATATATCCTCGAGCGCTTGATCTCGAAGCGCTCGGTGCCTTCGAAGAAGGGGCAGCGTACCGAGTACTGGGTACGCTGGCTGGGATATCCCCAAGAGTTCGACTCTTGGAAACCGATTGAGGTTCTGAGGGCCGACGCCCCAGACCTTTTGACTGAGTTTGAGAAGAAGTCTCAAACTCATAATGCGAAGTAGCATCAACAGTAGGTGTTGATGCATTCAGGGTATCAATTAAACCCTGAATTTCAGCGGGTACGGAAAACCACCGTACCCCCGCAACAACTCCTCTGACAGACGAGGAGCGCCCTGCGTACACCGCGGGCAAACGAGGTGAGAAGGGACACCACACTTTAACCCTTCTTTGATGCAAGCATAATGGATGTATTCCATTTTGCCTGTTCGTGAGTGCTTTAAAAAGCGCTCGCGCATTACGTGAACTTTATTCACGTAATCATCTGGGCTTTTGTTGTAGTTGTCAACAAAAGCATTCCAAATCTGAGTCAGGGCGTCTTTATCGTCCCTGTTCCTCCATGACCCTTTCCGGCTCGAATAATATCGAACCTGGAAAAAGAGGTCAATAAAGTACAGACGTCTATCGTCTGTACTTCGATCGAATCGACGTGACTGGATGTCTTCGCAGTCATCCAGCACGTTGATATCGAACAACGCATATTGGCAGTCCCGTTTACGGTGACCGCCACTATTGGGGGCAATAGCCCAGCCAGGGGTCCAAAACCCCACTCTGTACGGAGCATGTGGTTCCGTACGATGATACGCTTTAGAAGCGGCAGTCGCCGCTTCTGTTCGAGATCTTTTAGCAGGCGGAGCACCGCCTGCTTCAACACCACGCGATGGGGTTAAATCACCCCGGCGTGGAGAAGTACTTGGTCCAGGTGGGGCTCTGCGTTCCCGCAACCACCTGTGATAATCATTGTCGCTGTCAGCTATGACAGCGACACCAGAGTCGTCATCGCTGTTAGGCGATGAGCACCTAGCGAGTTTCGACTCTCTAGATCCTTTAGTGGGGACAGCTGTATCCCCATCACTTTGTTCGGAGTCAGAACTCCCGAACATGGCCCTCTTGGCAACACGCCATTCGGATGTTGCCATCGTGCGAGATGTTGCATTAGCAACATCTCCCTGTTTCTTGCCAGATGCCGCATTAGCAGCATCTGTGGTCGAAGACGGTACGTCTTCCGACCTTTTCGAAGTTGACGCTGCTAATGCAGCGTCACCGTTGTCACTCAACAACTCAGCACCTAGTGGTGAGGCGGAGGAAGAAGCTTCTTCATTGTTTTCAGCAGCGCTCTTTCGAGCGCCGCCGCGTGCCTTGACCATCGAGTCGATGGTCAATCAGTTGGTAAATGAGAACGACCAACAAGTGCCACCCATGATTGGCCAAAATAAGAATTATTATTGGCCAACCACCTTAAGTGGGGGGGGTGATGTAATGGGGTGCCATTACATAATTGATATTCAAGTTAGAATATCACAGTTTAATTTCAGACGCGTTGTCTGAAATTTAAATAAGAGATTATAAGTTACTATAATCTACGAAGGAAAAGTCGATTCGGTATAAATACCGAATCTTGAAGGTTAACTAATAGTACAGTTAGTTGAATACTTGATATTATTAGTTAGTTAATATACTATTAGCCTCTAAACCACCCATTAAATAAACACTCTTAATTTTGCGTTCTAACCCATAAGTGAATATTTATATTCACTTTTAGTATAGGATTAGTTGTTATCAACTAATCCTACCCCTCTTGTATTGCACGCTTCCTCGCACAACACAGTGTAAGCCAGTAACAGGATCAGTCCTGTTACAGATTACGTCTTGGTCGTATTTGGTGGAGACAGCGACAGACTATAGATCCGATGATATTAATAAGTTTCTCTGGCCTGTCCGGAGTGGATCCGGCGTGTATCCCGACGACATTCCGACTGAGCGGGACTATCACTCTGCTTCGGGCAACTTTGACATTGGTCCAGGTGGCACCAAGGTCTTACACGATTGTCTCGCCTACAAGCTATGTTACTATCGGTTTGGGGAGGTCATGACGGACTATAAACGTCCGCCAGGTTTTGATCGCGCACGGAACACGGAAGTGGGTGTCAAGAATATTAAGCTCACTCACATGGAAGAAGCATTTACGTCGGAGCATTGGATTGTGCGGATTTTCAAGAGCAAGAATCAGCCAAACGTGGAACCGACGACCGCGGTTAGGAAGGCGCGTTTGGCCGGCGCAGCCGCGCACGAGAAGTATGTGTCGAGCGAAAAAACGCGGTTTCTGGGCTGCACGACGGCGAGGACATGCTGGGAAATGACCGCGATTATGCGGGTGGTACCAGTGGCGACAACTACAAACTGGCTCTGCATCATGCAAAAGAAAAGAGCAAGCGTTACTTTGAGATTGCACGCTTGGCAACCGAAGGGAACGCGTTTGCGTTCAATAAACTCCTCGTGACCGAAGCGCATTTCGATGGCATCGATGAAGGCTATAGACGTCCGTGCATAGACTCGCAATCGCTTGCTTGTGAATGTGCTGATTCTGGGTGCAATGACATGAACGTCGCTCTAGGTCCAGGGCAAGAGCATACTCGTCGCTGGGCCATCTATGAGCGTCTGCCCCACTAACAAACATCAACGTGGAACCTGCAACTACCGTACATGCAGGGAATAGACTTTACTTCGATAAAAAAGTATATTCTCTACGTGAGTTGTGTCCATTCTTTCCACAACTTTCACACTTGTTGCCTGTGGCATATTCGAACGCAGATTTGTCTGTTGTGTTCGACCTATTTTTTGATCCGGCTGGACGGCCTCTTTTCCTGGTAAATCGAACGGGATTGCAGAGAGAATGAATAGGAAGATATCTTGTTTCCTTTAGCCTTGCTAGAAAAGTAGGTACTTGATCGTCATCCATTGTATAAAGCTTCTCTTGAAGCACCTGCAATTCTCTTCGTCTTGGTGACAATGGACCTTCATTCGAGGCACCACCACTATCTTTAAATAGGGGATTCGGATGCAAATGCCACTGCGAGTGAAATTCATGCACGTCAAATCCACCACCCCCTTCCATTTTGGCCTTGATCTCGTGTTGGCAGGGAATCCCAAAACTTTTTCGAAACATATCAGCGCAAACCTCATCGTAACCAATTTGAGAAATACTTTCATATTGTCGAAGCATCTTGTGGAGGGCAAACTGAGAGATCTTCTTGACAAACGGATGCATAAAATCCAGTTTATGACGATGGGCAATAACAAGCTTCTCTGACTCCATATCAGCATTCAAATCCGTGAACTGGGCTGCAAGCAGGCGCTCCAAGTTTTTCATAACCATAAGTACGTCGCCATTGGCGATTTTCAGGTACATCTTCAGCACAAAATGGTTGCCTTCTCCACGAGAAGTTGATGTAGTTCCGAAATGAAGATACTGGTCAGTCCAGCAGCGTATGATCTTCTCCTTGTGTATGAGCCAAGTACGCTCTATATAATCCAGGGAATTCCTGTTACAAGGCGTCCAATTCTGGACAAAAGCAGCCCAGTTAGCTTGGAAGTCGTTTACATCATTGCTATGCACCACTTGGTTCAATCTTGCATGAAGTCGTCAAAAGAATTTGAATTCCACGCAGTCCTTTTGCAATTGGCCACAATATTCTTGTTTAAATGCCAAACACAAAGAAGGTTGTGAGCTCTGGAAAAACCCGCGAGATCACGTTCATCAAGGAAAGTTCCCGATCCGTGACAATACCCCAAAACGGCTGGTACTGCAACAACTGAGAAAGCTTCCAGTGCTCAGGCATACTCTTCTTCTGTTTCGTACGGAATAAAGGAAAATCCTGCATTGAAGGTTCCGTATGTAGCAGTAATCCCCACAATGTTGAGCAGAGGAATCCCAAATCGATTGTTTTTTTGTACGTGCAGTCCATGACAAAGACATTGGAGAACCGTCTGGCCAAATTGGCTGATGAATCATGTGTAAAGAAGAGGCTTTTAACTGATCCGTTCTCATTAATCTTCATGTCGTAAATAAATTCCCCATTACTGATAATCTCGAATAGAGCTTGAATAGATGATCTTCCAGCAAGAAAATCTTTTCTTGCAGCAGCCTTCTCGTTGTCAATCTCCGTTCTAGTGGTCCATTGATTGCCCAAATTGTTTTTCAAATATGACAGAATACTCGACGTAGATGATCCAGCCTTTGCAAGTGCTCGTACAACTGGTTTCTCATTGGATGTGAGTCTCCGTACATTCGAGTATCCACCAATGTTCACCGGTAGTGGGTGATTATGCGTCCCATCGACGCTCATGACTTTCCAGCCTTGTGCAAAAGATTTGGCGACAACCTTGAAGGGGCATCCTAGCAAGCGACTTGCAGTGTTTCGTTGTCTTGATTACTCGGTCAGTTTCAATGGATTCCTATACGCGCCACCGTGATAACATTTGAAGATAACTCTTCGTTGATTGCTATGTTTGTGAAGCACTACGGAAACATCCTTTGCAAGATAATAGGATTAACAGGATTTAACAGCACGATAAGATCTTGACGTTCGGAGAATACAACGAGCTCCATTGTCAAAGTTAAAATTTTGTAGTCTACGAAAATTGAAAATTGGTGGTGGTGAACGGATGGAAGTAAGGGTAGGGTAAGGGTAGGGGCAGGGCAAGAGTGCCGGGCAAATAAGCAAATCAGGCGGGCAAATAAGTTTTTCGATTAAAAATACAAATATATATAATGACAACATAAGTTCAAGTTTCTAATCACAAAATTTCGTCCCAAATTGCTAATCAAATTCATCTATGAAAATTGAAGCCACTCCGTTTCAATACATTGAAGATTACGTTTACCGTACGTGGAAGCAATAAACGCAGTTTCGGGTATTTGGTTAAAAAATAGAACCAAGTTTTATTGTCGAAGAAGCTTCCTAAAAACTGATTTTCTTAGTCCCCTCCACATAACGGATGAAGTGCTGACAAAGTGTCGTCACCGTCACTTTGCGCAAAAGAAAAATCAATGTTTCTTCCTTTTTGACCTTCTCCACCCTTTGCTTATACACTATCACGCCGTCTCGCGCATGTCGGGACAAAGGTTGATGATCTACAAAAACTGGGCCATCCAGCGGAAACCGTCAGCGTAACCCATTCGACGCACCACGGAGCACATGTACAGCTCAATCGGGCGAATACTGGCATCCTTGTCGCTACTAGCCTCTTTGCCGTATGTTTCATACAAGCCCAGTGCGCTGCGCAACTCGTCTTCCGACGCTGCGCGTGGCACGTCAATTTTGTTGCCCAACACCAGGAAAGGCACATTCGCGAGCTCGTCATACCCGAGCAACGTATCAAGCTCACGCTTCGACTCGGGGAAACGCTCGCGGTCGAGTGCATCCACGACAAAGACCACGCCATCTACCGTAGCAAAATAATCTCGCCACAATCGGCGAGCTGTTTCGTGGCCGCCCAAGTCAAACGTGCGCAAACGTAGCTTGCCAATAATCAGCTCCTCCGAGTCTAGAGAGCACTATAACCGTTAGAGACCGCTAGGTGTTTGTCTTATTTTTTTGCTACTGCTCAACAAAATCCGTACTCGGGTGGAGCGTAGGTTCGTGCACGGCAACGCGATCATCCTTGAGCATGTGTAATAGCGTGGTCTTGCCAGCATTGTCCAAGCCTAAGAAGAGAATTTTGGCGTTCTTATGATAAAGTCCTGATTTGCAATAATTGGATAGCACATAACAATGATTGTACTATCAGTAGCGCTCTATGAAGCGAAAAGAACCCAAAGCTTGAGCGAGAATCCGTTTGTGCCTAACTCAACGCACCAAAGAAGCCGAGCACATTGTAGAACCAGTCGACGACGAACATCTTTGGACTATGAGGACTGTGGGGACGTCGAACTCTGTCAAGAAAAACGTCTGTTTCGACTTCTCTTCGACGACTGCAAACCGCGAAATGAAGGGAGAAAAACAGGGGGGCGCAACGTTATTATAGGTTGATATCCGGGTCTAACGTGGCCACGAAACAGGATTTTATTTGTCTAAACAAGGGGTTGATATCATCCAATCACCAGCTGGTCATAGATTTGGACTCAAACTATGCGGCGCCGGGGCGTCGGCATCGGCGCGGTGCGCAAGAAGCAGGAGCAGGCGAAACAATACTACGAGGTGGGCGAACAGATCGTGGAAGCCAATTTATCACACATATCGTCGCAGCTCGAGCTCTTTCGCACCAATTTGCAAGCCTTTGCGATCAAGTACAAGAGTAACATTAAAAAGGACCCCGAGTTTCGACGGAAATTTCAAGTTATGTGTGCCAAGATTGGGGTCGACCCTTTAGCGTCGAAGAAAGGATTTTGGTCCGAGCTTTTGGATGTCGGCGATTTTTACTATGAGCTAGCTGTACAGATTATTGAAGTGTGCATCCTCACGAGGCCAAAGAACGGTGGACTCATCGGAATGAGTGACTTGCTGCGACTTTTGGAGGAAAAGAGAGGAGAAGGGATACAATCTGTGACGGACGACGATGTGAAGAGAGCCGTAAAAAAACTCAGCATACTTGGAGAAGGGTTCCAGCTTATTGATATGGAAGAGAGGACAATGGTTTGAAAAGCTGCTGCTGGTGCTGGTTTTGATAACTGAGACTCATGTCGCTCTTGTTGCAGATTGTGACTGTGCCGGTCGTACTGAGTCAGGATCACTCGACCATCTTGGCAATGGCGCAAACGACGGGAGGGATGGTGAATGTCAGCATCTTGGCGCGCGAGTTGCAATGGGACAAAAAGCGGAGTATGTTGGCGCTCAACGTGCTGCTACGTGAAGGCATGACGTGGCTTGATGAACAGGTAGAAGGAGCGAAGACTACCTAGATCTACTTCTGGTTTTTGTATTTGATTTTCACTTGTTTATATATGGTGCATGCAGACCACGGAACCGTCGTATTTCTTTCCCAGTATCACGCTCTCGGGGACTTACACATAGACAATGTTAGTAGTATTACTTATGACTTGCCCTTGTACTAGTATCACCTTAATACATTTTTTCCTTGAGAGTACATAAATGGGTGGTATAATATATCCTTCTAAATCGAAAGTTCTACACCCAAAAGTCTCGAAATAGAAACTTCAAAATGGGAAGGACGCGCGTAACGTGCGAATACTGCCACAAGTCGTTTGAAAACTCGCACGAAGCGCGGCAGCGCCACACCCGCGGACGTAATCACAAGGCTAACGTCAAGCTCTGGTATGACAGGTTTGCAGGTAAAAACATATGCACATGGTGATGGAACTCTAATTGATCAAGTCGCGTTTAGATCAAGAACGACCTGGAGCCGCGGCGACTCCTCGACAAACGGGACGCCCATCGTCCCAGCAATCCTTTGCACCACTCAATCAAGAGCCCCTTGGCCTACAAAACCTACCGCCATCAATGTACCCAGCTCCACCGACAGCATTTTACTCTTGCTGGGCCGACTGGGGCTAAACAAGACGACCCTTTTCGGGACTATTTTTTGTGTGCTGCTCATTTTAGAGAAAAAAATGTACAAATATTTTCACCTATTTCAACCCAAAGCAGCGATTCCTACGGGGTCTAGCCACCCTGAATCCACGGATGCATGGCAATCTGTTCGACCGTCAGACGCCGCGAGGGATCGTCTACAATGAGCATCTTGGCCAACAGGTCACGCACGCTCGCGGATACGTGATCCATTCCCCATGAATCTAACATGTCATTCAGGAGCCCTTGTGCAATCATTTGAAACCGTGGGTCCGCATCATCTGGTCGCTCAAAAGGTGGTGCGCCTGTAACCATAATGAAAAGCATGACACCTGTCGACCAAATATCCGCCGAGAACCCGTTGAACGGAACTTGGTTACGGTAGATCTGAGACAACAAAAACACACACATTAAAACATGAGTGGAAAACCAAACCACTCACTTGAACCGTGCACATGAGACGTCGAACGTACCTCTGGCGGCATGTAAAAGATCTTCCCGACCGCACCCGCAGGCGGCAAGGAATACGTCATACCGTGGGAATCCACGGGTATTCCAATCGTCAAGCCAAAGTCAATGATCTGTCACACCAATCAGTGTCAACTCTCAACGAAACAAAGTGCGCCAAAGAAACTCGCCACCTTGGACGTTTCGCCATCCAACAAAACATTTTCGAGGGACATGTCCCGATGGCAAATGTAGCGACTCTGTAGATAGGAAAGACCCGCTAGAACTTGCGTAAACCAATGCCGACAATCGGCTTCTTCCATGGCGCCACCACTTTCCACCAATGAGAATAATTCCCCACCATTACAAAACGGGAGGACGGCATAGATGAAATCCGCATCATGCAAACACTCCAACTAAAGAAACAGGAGAGAGAGAAAGAAAAAAAAGCTCTCACGTTAGAAACAGGTTTCTAACCAACAAGTACAAGCAGGATGGGATCGCGTACGAGCGTGAGCACATTTTCGTGGCCTGGTACCGACAAATACTGCTGCGCGGCAAGCTCCACCAGTGGGTTTTCTTGCAGATTGCCTTCTTCAATAACCGCCTGTGAAAGAAAACGCAGGACAGGATCGAATCCCGAAGACCTACCCGTTAGTAATTCCATTCGCAACCTCATCCGTGCAAAAAAATTCACTGAGCGCACCTTGCTCATGACCTTAATAGCCACTTCAAACTGCGTGCGTACAAACGTACCGTTTGCGGTCATTTCGAGACGCACGGCGTGTTTCACTTTTCCATAAATGCACTTTCGCAGCGTGCGTACAATCTCGTACACAGCGCCGGATCCTGAAAAAATCGCTAGCACCATCCCGGCACTTTCGACCGGACACCGTCGGAGTTCGGCGTTCGTAAAGCGTACTTCTTGTGGAATGGGGGAACGCAGCCCATTGTGATCAAACGCTTCCGAGCCGGTGCGGAAGACGTCATCCGATGGGTTAATGCCCAGTGCTTGTAGCTGTTGCTGGAGTTCCGCCGAGACTTGTTCCATCGCGCGAGCCGCTTGGTTCGATCTCGCGTTCCTGTCCTTTTCCCTATCTAAACTAGTAGCAGACTCCCCCGTACTCGGTCGACAGCTTTTCGCTCGCACACGCTGCTTCGACTTGGCGTCGCTTTTAAAACACGTGCGCGAGTCGCTCGCTGGTTCTCGAGTCGATGACGGACGTACCGGGTCCGTCCCTGCTCGATCTCGTGTGTGCTTGGACGTGCCAAGAAATCCACCCGCCCAGACTCGGAACCGGTCAAGTGCACGCGTGCGGGGTGGACGCTGGCTCCCGGCGTTCACGTCTCGCGCTCTCGCCGTCGCGTTCGTGGAGTCTGTCGATCGAGCGCCCGTGCCGAGCGAGCGATCGAGAGTAGCGAGTGCGTTCCGTCGTCTATAGGGGCGTCACAGCGACCAGATGACGCTCGTGGCCACACGCGGGTTTCAAAGGTAGAGACGGGGACAAGTGACGCAGCAGTAGGAGGCACAAGAGACGGAGGAGGGGGAGATGGAACAACAACACCGGCACTTTTAATGGCGCAATGGCGGAAAACCTACTTACTGGACGTATTTTTTCGTGCGACGTGCAGCAGCAGGGGTGTCTGTGTGTGTGTGGTGGCTTGCGAAATTAGAAACCGGGTTCGATAAAAAAGCACACTGCGCTGAATACTGACGTGGTGCGTTTTTATCCTGTATACGTTTTTTTCCGAACGAACTGCGCCTTCTACTGATTCTATATATCGTATCGTATAGCCTCTATAGTAGTAGTAGTAGCAGTCTTATCGATCGTAGGGTAAGACTGTGCGACTGGTGTGGAGCGTGCCTTCATTTACTGAACACCTGAAGGGAGAGAGACCTACATTGAATTTTTTACTATGGAATAAACACACACTCTGGCTACAGTTTGTATTTCTACGTTGGATCCATGCGTGAGATATCATCCAACCTGAAAAAACATATTACTATAGAGGACTCACTCAACAGCATCATCGTGTGTAGCACGGCATTTAAGAATAAACTCACCCATGCACGAAAATAGATGGCATATCCAACTTTTTCTTCAGTACATGAACACGATTGTCATATGTCTTGAGGACGAGCATTTTCCACGTAAATCGTACGATATTCATCCCACCATTTATTCGCCTCCTGGCGTAAGGTTGGCTAGCTTGGATGCATGATCGTAGAATTGCTTTTTGCGCAAAAAGTAGCGAAATAATTAGTTTCTAAAAGAGGTTCGCAACGTTTACGTAAAACCGCCATAATCAAAGGGTATATAGAAAGGCAGATAGGGTGCTATTTCTATTGAAACCGATGGTAGTCAGTGATCGATGGCCAAATGCACGAATAATGCTTCTGTGGTGGAGTCGAGTTCAAAATCGAACACCGAAGTTGTTCGCTTACGTCCTTGTCTGCCATCGCCACTTATATGCGCAAGGTTCCAGTAGTCAAACGTACTTCAAACACATACAATAGCGTAACAGCGAAGGTAACGTGATAACACAGTAATAAAGGCTATTAACTCCAAATTACCACTCGTAACACTCCACAAAGTAAAATGTGAGTAACCACAGTCTTCCACAATAGGTAAATCGCTCCACGAGAGAAATTATAGCGTTCCGCCCTCAGTAGGGCGTACTAACTCCACAAACGAAAGAACCTGAATTGAGGCCGAAGAACAAAAACAAAAAGTGACTATATTAAATTATGTTTAATACTTAACCTAATAAACGCAAGTATAAAATTGGGTACGACCCATAAACTTGGATACTTATCCAAGATGCATTTTTTCGAGAAGTTGCATCCACCCATTTGCGCCCAGCGTCGGCCAATCCGAAGGGAACGAGTCTGGCAGCAATCGTGCTAGGATCATCGCTGAGATGTACTGCCACCGCTGTCCAGACCGTTCTCGACAGCTGCGGCCGGGGCGCGGATCCTTCCAACACTCGTTCTTAACTTTTCGAAAAAAAATTAAGTTATCCACCTTCAAGTGCTTGCAGCCCCAAAGCTTCCTTCATGCACTCCATCCTTGGTCCGCTTACAGCTTTCGTGAAAACATCGGCCAACATGGTTTTGATTAGTTCATAGACAACTTCACTCCTGCCCTTCACGCCACATAGAGACAACGAACTTTACCCTCACATCAATGTGCCTCGTCTTCGAACTTTTGCTCTCACCATTCAGCGGCTTGATTGCAGCTTCGTTGTCACACTTGAGCTTCATCGGTAATTTCACATGTAATCCAATTTCGCATGCCATCTCTTCGAGTCCTAGTAGCTCGCATTCCACGATAGAGGCAGCATAGAACTCCGCTTACATCGTCGATAATGACACGCACAACTGCCTTTTACATAGCCAATGAATCACAATGCCATCCATCGTAATCAAAGCACAACTGGTCGACCTTCTGTCGGTCTTCAACCATGCAAAACCTGCATCCGAAAAACCCTCCAGTATAATCAAACTCTTTTGCATCTCCTTCTTTTCCATAGAAAATTCCATTCGTAATTTCAAATACATAGTTCCCTTTACAAAGCGCAAATTCTCTTGGCCAAATTCCAGTCCAAGATTGTCGGAGCATGCGCACGCCGCGTTGCTTTGTTGACCGCGTATACGATGTCAGGTCTCGTACATCACGCGATCCACAGCAAGCTCCCAGTTAACGATTGAAAATCTTTAATCGAGACCTTTTTCGTTCCTTTTTCACCATCCATTCTTTCGCCTTCTTGAAACACTTGATCCTCGTGATCAGCGGCTATGCGGAGAAGCGTATGGAAGATTTTGGGGCCAACTGTGATGAACATGGACGGGCCATCCGAATCAGAAGCGACGCAAGGTACAAGTACACGATGGAAAGCGACAGGCGGATGATATATCAGGTTGATTGGTCGCTGGAGCATATCCGTATGGGTAGAGTTGATTGGTTGATATTAGGTAACTGGTTGATTTTAGGATATAAGCAATAATAAAGTTCTCCTTTTGCGTCCGATCAGCAAGATAACCGATCGGGACGGCGTGATCACCTCGCGCCTCCCTTTCACTACCTACGCACCTCTACGCGTCCCGGGCGGGAGCACGTAGTGCACTTTTTGGCCCACGTGCAGACATAGAGTTTCGAAGAACTCGCATTTAACTCTGGCCGCTGCGTCAGCGGCCCCTCTGCGTCAGCGGCCCCTCTGCGTCAGCGGCCCCTCTGCGTCAGCGGCCCCTCTGCGTCAGAGGCCCCTCTGCGTCAGCGTCCCCTCTGCGAAAAGGTTATTGGGAGTGTGATCGAGCCAAGTGTTCTCACCTCTTTACCCATTGGTTGGCATATCTCCCCTAGAAGTTCGGCTGCTCTAAGCGCCCCTTGGGAACTCTAGGTGGATTTTTGTGAAATCCGTCTATCTGCACATAGAAAGCGCATATCGACCACCTTCCTCTTAAGTTAAGCCTAGGAATACATAATATATTGGGTATTTCCTTAGCTATCTAGGCTTAAGAGGCTCGGCGATCAAGTGGTGAAGACTTCCGCCACGTGATCAAGTACCCCTTCCTGATTTCTAATAGATCGACACCGTCGATCTGCGATCATCGATCTGCGCCCTGCGATCTGCAATCATCAACCCGCAATCTCGCCAATTCGTGCAAGATCAACCAAGTCGATCTGCGATATGCGATCTGCGATCATCCGCAATCTCGCCGATTCCGCACAAGATCAACTAGATCCATCTGCGATCTGCGATCATCAATCATCGATCATCGATCATCGATATGCGATCTCTACAAACCGCACAAGATCGACTAGATCGATCTGAGATCATCGACCATCGATCTGCGATCTCGCCAAACTCTACTAGATCAACAAGATCGATCTGCGATCATCGATCTGCGATCATCTATCATCGATCTGCGATCATCGATCATCGATCATCGATCTCGCTAGTTCACACTAGACAACTGGGTCGATCTGCGATCTGCGATCTTCGACCCCCATTCGTTCCTCGGGATCTCGAATTTCGATTTTCCACCCGTCGATCTGCTACGAATTCACTCGATCTGCATCGGAATTGCATCGATCTACGTCCCAGTCACCTTGAGAGCGATCCACGCCCAAACACCGTTGGGTACACAAGGTGAGCAAGACATAGGTCTGTCACAGAACAACCGGAGGACCCCCTTCGTTAGTCGGTAGTCCGGGCGCTGTGGGAACGACTATCCAAGCCTCAAAATTTGTCCAGCCACTCCACCACAATGGTGCGCGTGCCCGAATCGTTTGTCGACTCGGTATATCACCGCGATTCCCAGCAAGATGGCGCTGACGCGGTCGTGAAGACGGAAGAGGAAGAAGAAATGGAGATTAAAGTGGAAAAGGAGGAGGTCGTTATGACAGTGGAAGGAAGTTCGCCGTCGTCACTCCTGAAGAAGAAAGGAAATGCTGATCATCAGGACCTGGGGAGGTATCCTGATGACATAAAGGAGGAAAAGCCTCGATCACCTCCCAAGGCTCCTTCGGGAGTCCCTGCGGATCACAACGCAAGTTATTATCCGCCTATTGCATATGGATATGATGATATGGATTTGAAGCCGGTGGTGGATTACTACAAGACGGACTAACCGAAGACGTTGCTGAAGGCGCCTGGTTCGGAGAGCGACGAAAGTCGATCAAGTAGGGCGTCATCGGAATCCAATCTGGTGAGGACGTTTTATAAGAAGGAACTGAAGAATTTCTTATTGATGGATTCGATCATGAGCCTACTCGAGGTCACGATCAGAGGAAAGCTGAATGGACCAGTCGATCAACCAGTGACGGATGGGAAGGACAAGCTTCAGCTGGTGTTAGGGATGACGTTCTTGATCAGGCAAGTTGGTCTGACGACAGGCGCCTACGATGCTGAAGAAGTGTTCGATCTCGACCCTAAAGATGTTGCGGTCACTACCCAATGGCTGTTTGATCTGTTGTTGCCTATAGTGGGACGATCTGCTAAGGTGGAACCTTCTCACACTCTGTTGACAATAGAAGCGGGTCCGTCGATCAACGTAGCAGAACACACGGGATCATCCTGCCACGAATGTGCCCCTTCCGAGGACGATGTGTCTGAGGTGGAGTCGAGCAGTGCTGATAGTGTTGTGGTGGAGTCAAGTTCGAAATCGAATACATTTTTATCGACAACCTGACCACCACCATCGTACCCAGACTTCCAACTTACGGGGGGGGGGGTACCCCGCGGACCTCCATTCGAAATCTGGTCCGATCGTCCGCTGCTGGCAGACGGCCGGTCATCATCCAGAGACACTTGGTCCGATTCACTTAAGACCATCTCACCTTGTGTACCCATTGGAGTGGGCTAGTTACACACTCGGTGGATCGGGATCGCAGATCGATTTGATTCGGTCTTGAATATCGGAGACCGTGCTGGCTAAGTGTACCTAGGGCGGAACTCTTCACCCCAGGTACGTACAGACCAGAAACACTTCCGAAAGATAGATTCCAATAGGTCGATCGTCCAAAAGGTCTAGACCTGACCAATACGAAATAATAGAGGGTAGACCAATCAACCGGTCTAGACCCTGACCAATATGAGAGAAGACCAAAACCGGTCTAAACTCCAACCAATGTTAAAATGAGCCAATATGTCCACGTGAAGACCCAATATGCCCGTGAAACTCCACAAACGATATCTCCACGTAAAGAAGAATCTAGTGGATAGCACGTTCCAAACGTACTTGACTTAAAGTGTCGAGATCGCCAAATCGTACTCCCGTCGAGGGACTTCCGGTGGCCAAAGTGCGCGTGCGGCGCGTCCAGACCGGGTATAATAAGCTAGAGGGGTTTACTCGACCCTCTTCTCCCAAACACTCCGCGGCGGGCGGAGGCGACTAGTGTACGTGAAAAGAATAACGGCGACCCCTTGCTGCGGTGTAGACCAAAAGACTTTTACCTGGAAAAATCGCAACCAAAAGACTCTTACTTGGAAAAACCACAACCAAAAGACTCTTACTTGGAAAAACCGCAATTAACCAATAATACTACCTCCCTATGGTCCCTAATGTACCCACACAAAATTATGTAAAATACCCAATGTCATGTGACTCACCCAAGACCAGCTTTCTTGATACTCCTTGAATTTGATAGGCTAAAAAGCCCCCTTGTTTAGATCAATCCGAAATTCGACCAACTGCCTTGACCAAAAGTGACCAAATTTGTGGTACACTTCACCACAGCCGCCCCTGAGTCCGACCGTGTCGCACAACGATAACGGTATGACTCACCCATCACTCGACCAACTGGACCTTGGTCACTCACACTTCTTCACCATGGACCAGCCATCTTCGCCACCTTCGCCAGGTACTTACTTTACTGCACTTGATCTTCTTATGCTTCCCTTTGAAGCTTGTTCTTGTCGTTCTTGCAGAAACTCTATTCGCCGAGTCGCCCCACATTGCTTCACCTGCTCGGTCGGCCCGGTCTGACAGCCCACGTAACTCTCATGCACTTAAAACATCGGAAGGGTGTCAGACTGAAGCCGAAACGCGGATGCAGGATATTCTCGCAGGGAACACGCGTCTCAGGACCCAGGTGGCCCACCAGGCAACACGAGGTGCGCATCTTTGGTCTTTATCTTGTACTCTTCTTGACCCTCGTTTGTCTTCAGCTCTCATCCCTCCCAGCATAGTCCAGGCAATAGGTGCCTTGGTTGATGCCGATAGGCAGTCCAGCGATGATGTTGACCAGCTCCGACACATTTTGGAGGAGCTGATAAGCGCGCGCCATGAGCTGTCCCGTCTGGAGGCTCATCAGTCCCATCTCCGGGATCAACTTGCACTTGTTCGTCGGCAGCAGCTGGACGGACAGTTTGACGCGACTTCACTGCGCATGCAAGGCGACGACCTCGCGCGAAGCATTGCCGAGTTGCAAATTGCGATTCAAGACCAGACCGGGAATGTCCGGTCCTGTCAAGACAGGTCCGACGCTTGGACGCAAGAGTCGGGTCGTCGTCAGGTGGCACTAAACCAGTGCCGCCAGCGCTTGATGAACTTGCTACCTCCGTGTTCGACTGCTTCCTCCAGCGTAGATTGGTCCGCATCGGCAACCTTAGTCGCTTCGGGAAAAGACCAAGACCGCTTGAAGCAGGACCAACACCGGCTTCGTTCATTGGCTGATATTCAGCAGTCTGAAATTACACCAAAGTCAAGAATCGCGCGGACGCGCCGAGTAGCTCGAGGGAGCGGGGCACTGCGCGCGGAACCGGAATCGGGGGGAAGCGTGCAGTGTCCCATAAGCAATCCAAGACACAGGCGCTTCTCATGGACTCGGACTCGGACATGGAAGACATCTACAGCCCCTCGGAAAGTCGAGCGCCCTCACGCCGTACTGCAAGTCGCATCCAGCACACAGGGGTCTCGTCTGAGGAGGACTCCAGCGAAGGGTCCGGCGATTCCGAGTTCATGATCCCCATCCAGTCCAAGTCACGAACGAATTTGCGTGACAGTTTCGTCAAAGTGGCGTTGACAGTGGGGTCAGAGCAGAAGACCGGTCTGCCAAGTGACGCTGCACCAGTAACGACATCCCCGACGCCGGCGCCTTCGGTTCTCCCCGGGACATCCGGGCTTCACAAGTACGCCTTATTGAAGAACATGGCGGTTGATACCAGCTCCCTTCCGCCGCGGACGTTTGAAGTCACTTGGCCGTGGTCGTCGGGGCAAATCGGCTGTTTGCGCCGGTCTACCCTGACCAAGCAGCTTCTGGCCCGGTCATTCTCTCGCCCGGACTACTGGCTTTTTCCACCGGCCAAGAAAACCCCTGACGCGTCTGCATGGAGGGCGTACTTGATTACGTCGGCGCAGATCTCCCGCCTTTACGGCGATGCACCATGGAAAATCTTCGAACACTCCAAGATAGGACTTGTGTTCCACTTGACTCCATGGATCGGCACTTTGCTAGGCCGGGCGAAGAATTTCAACAGGATCCACTGCCAAGCAATTTGGGAAGCGTCCCACTACTTGGTGCTTCCTCCCGACCGGGTGAGACAAGATCCGGGCCTGGCGACGTTCCAGAGCAAGCGCAAGCGACGTCGAATTCGAGCGGGCGAGGCTTGGCAATACCTGTGCCAGTAGATTTTGGACGGGATGCGAGCTCGCGAGTGTGACGTCGACGTGTCCTTGTACCCGGTGTTCCTCCACATGCCAAGGCGTCGCGTTGAGAAGACCAGACTGCTGGCCGACGACGGCAAAAGTACCCCGGTCTTGATTGCGCTGAGCCGGTCGCGGACCTCAAGGATGATTTGGTCCAGCTTGACCGGAAGTACCTGTGGTGAAGTGTACCACAAATTTGGTCACTTTTGGTCCAGGCAGCTGGTCGAATTTCGGATTGGTCTAAACAAGGGGGGCTTTTTAGACTATCAAATTCAAGGAGTGTCAAGAACACAAGTTTTGGTGAGTCACCTGACATTGGGTATTTTACATATTTTCATGTGGGTACATATTGGGACCGTAGGGATGTAGTATTGGTTTGAGTTGTGAATTTGCCTAAAAGAGAAAAAGTCGTTTGGAATCTTTTGGTTTTGCCTTCGGGATAACACCTCTACAGGAGGTCGTTTAAACCTTTGCTATGTGCATCAGTAGCCTCCGCCCGCCGCAGAGTGTTTGGGAGAAGAGGGTCGAGTAAGCCCCTCTAGCTTATTATACCCGGTCTGGACGCGCCACACGCGCATTTGGCCAGCCGGAAGTCCCTCGACGGGATCACGCATTGGTCGACTTCCTCAAGTTTAAGTCAAGCACGTTTGGAACGTGCTATTCACTGGATTGGTCTTTACGTGGAGATATCGTTTGTGGAGTTTCACGGGTATATTGGGTCTTCACGTGGACATATTGGCTCATTGTAACATTGGTCGGAGTTTAGACCGGTTTTGGTCTTCTCTCATATTGGTCAGGGGCTAGACCGGTTGATTGGTCTACCCTCTATTATTTCGTATTGGTCAGGTCTAGATCGTTTGGACGATCGACCTATTGGAATTTATCTTTTGGAAGTGTTTCTGGTCTGTACGTACCTGGGGTGAAGAGTTCCGCCCTAGGTACACCTAGCCAGCACGGTCTCCGATATTCAAGACAGAATCAGATCAATCTGCGATCCCGTTCCACCGAGTGTGTAACTAGCCCACTCCAATGGGTACACAAGGTGAGATGGTCTTAAGTGAATCGGACCAAGTGTCTCTGGATGATGACCGGTCGTCTGCCAGCAGCGAACGATCGGACCAGATTTCGAATGGAGGTCCGCGGGGTACCCCCCCCCCGTAAGTTGGAAGGCTGGGCACGATGGTGGTGGTCAGTTTGTCGATACAAATGTATTCGATTTCGAACTTGACTCCACCACAGACCCCTGTCGTAACCAGTCTCAGGATCAAGTGGAACATCATCCGTCAATGGTCATCGGCCGTCTGTGGGGCGATAGCAAGTGAAGTTGTACGTAGTCGACCAGATAACTCGTAATACATGTCATCATTTCTTTTCATATGTCCGATCGTCAAATCACTTGAACTAATTTTACCACTCTATCCATAGTTGCACTGAACACGTTATCGTAAACAGTTCCACCCCCATCACGAAAAATAGTCATCACATTCATCATTCCGCTATTCCAATCCGTCACAGTTCATCACAATTTCACGTCAACTCCGGACCTTCCACATCTTCACACCGGTCTAGACCGACCGATGCTACTGCGTGTCTTGGTCTTGGTCTTCATGGGTCTGCATCACTGCGAAGCGATTACGACTGACTCGTTCTCTTTCGAACTCTCGTAGAAGATCCCCACAATTCAAGTCGAGCTCGTCGACCCAAGTT
Source organism: Peronosclerospora sorghi (assembly GCA_026184515.1). Taxonomy (NCBI): domain Eukaryota; phylum Oomycota; class Peronosporomycetes; order Peronosporales; family Peronosporaceae; genus Peronosclerospora; species Peronosclerospora sorghi. The sequence goes on from CM047580.1 coordinate 25,581,423, forward strand.
GATTCATCATGGTCCTTCCATCGGAACAGGTACTCTCGGTGAGTCCGACTGAACCTGGTCTTCTTGGTCGACCGAACATCTAAGACCTTCTACACTTCAAACTCGTCTTCCTCTAATGGTCGTTCCCAACTGTCCTCCGGCAGTAACGCTTCATCGAAATCAAATCTTTTTTCTTCGTCTACCAGACAGGGCGTTTTGGGTCGATCAGGAAATTCTCGGACCAGCTTCAACTTGGACACATGCACAATCGTGAAGACCTTGTAATCTGTACCAGTTGTTACTAGACGGGCAGCGTGCTCACCAATCAGCTCGGCAACACGGAAGGTCCGTGCCACATGTGAGCCAGCTTCTTCGCATAGCCCTCTTTCACTCGGTCTAGGTATAGCCATACCCTCGCCCCTGGTTCTATACCGTGGGGTCGGACCTGGTCATTGGTCCGGTCTGCCCTGTATTGTGTAGCCTGACGCAGCTTTTTGTTGACGACTTCTTTGCATGCTGGTAGTGTTTCTGGACCTGCATGCGCCAGCGTCGAGCATCACGATCGCGGGTCCGGGTGCAACCGATAGGTATCGCAGCTTCCAGTGTCGACCGAGGGTCCCATCCATATGTCAGATAAAAAGGCGTTTCTCCTCGGACCCGATCGGTCGACGAGTTGAGTGCAAACACCAGCCTTTCTGCATACTCGTCCCAATCTCGCTGGTCTGGATCAGCAACGTACATCTTGATCGCCCTCGTTATGGTCTGCACCATGCGTTCCGCCGATCCATTTGCTTGCGGACAATATGCCATCGTCGCACTCTGTTTCTGGCCCAGCATGTTATTGAACGACCGGAACACCTCGGCCATAAAACCGGGTTCCCGATCGTGCCTGATGACCTCGCTGGCGCCGAATCTTCGGAACACACATTCTTCGTAGCTCTGGGCGATCTGCTCCGCAGACCGAGATGCACTTGCCTTCGCAATAACTAGACCAGTGAACAGGTCTACCCAGATCAGCAGCTCAGTGTTGCCGCGCGTCGATCTAGGCAGTGACGGTATGTGGTCCATCGCTATGACCTGGAAAGGGTAGGTAGCTTCGATATTTCCGGGCGATCGCCCCTTGATTACCGGTCTACCCTTTCCGGTCTCGCAATCCGTGCAACAGCCCACATATTTCTGCACACTGCGGAAAAGACCTCTCCAGTGGAAGTGGGACCTGATCTTGTGATAGGCCCTGTCTATTCCCTGATGTCCCCCTTCTAGACTCACGTGATAGTGATGAAGGACATCCGGCTGCAGCAATTCGGGGATCACTAATTTCGGCAGTCGGTCCCCGTCTGCACTGTCTTGGTCGGCATCGCGGCAGTAATACAATAATCCATTATCATCCACTTCGTAGCTATCCGCGATCTTGATGCACTCTTTCGCTTGATCGTTCGTCAACTTGGACAGTTCACCACGCAGGTAGGTCTTCAGGTTCATAATCCATTCTTCTTCGTCCTGCGCCTTGAGGATCCGTTCCATCCTTAACTGTTGCACTGCATATTCGTTCAAACTTTCCTTCGGGAACGGTCGGCGAGAATTCTGAGCTTTCGATCTAGTCGCGACCATCACATTCACCTGGACTGGGGCGTTCTTGGGTCCGATCACCTCTGGGAGCCTGTTTATATTCACCAATTCATCCAGAACGGCCTTCTCGGTGATCGTAGCCCCGGTCTGTTCTTTCATTCCCTTGGTCGCGAGGTAGTCGGCGCTTCTGTTCCAGTCCCGTTTCACGTGCAATAGCTCGTGGTTGGGGTGGTCCTTCAATACCTTCATTACTCGATCATTTAACGTCCTTAGTCGTGGAGCCTTGCAGTCGATCTCTCCGGTGATCTGCCTGATCACTACGTTGGAGTCACCACATATGATGACTCACCCCTTCTCTTGCGCCGACAGCAGGTCCAGACATAGTAGTAGACCTCGGTACTCCGCCTCGTTAACAGTAATATCCGGCGTGAAATCGGCAGCGGCTGCAACTATAGAGCATTGTGGCAACTTCCACAATATGGCACTATAGGCGCCGAACTTCTTCTTCACGCTTGCCGATACGTCAAAACTTAAGACCAAGAGCTCTTCATCATGGTCGACGGTCGGTGGAGGTCTCGAAACCGACTGCCGAGGTTGCTTCCCTCGGGGCAATCGCTATCAATGCCTCGTCCACTTCAGACCGAGGGGTGATACTGGCAGCTAATTTGCCCAATATCTCTTCCTCGCCCCCGGTGCACTTAACGACCTCGAGGGTCCACTGCGACAAGACCGCCGACCGTCTGCCTAGACGTCCGTCCATCCCATTGGCTGATAATATCCAGGCCAAAGTGACCGTCGTGACAGGACCTTATAGGTCGGCCGACCAGAAGGTTGTAACACACATCCACAATTCGTAGCAACGCCAGAACTTATTTCTCGACAATTCCATAGTTCACTTCATTTTGTTTTAGCGTCCGGCTCGCAAACGTGACTGGATGATACACACCTCGTGATCTTGCACTAAAGTGGCCGAGATATCCCACTTACTGGCATATACAATAATGGTCGACACTTTTTCGGGAGCGAAATGCTTGAGAATCGGTGCCGTCGCCATCTTAACCTTCAACATACCAAAGGCAAACTGTGCACGCTTCATATGATCTTCCGCCTCCACTTGCGGACAAACTGCAGCAAGACCAGAGTCGGCGCCCTCCTGTAAAGTTGCCCGATATCCTTCGCGCAACATATGATAGTCAACTTCCTGGAGCTCGTACAGCACAGCCGCGTAGATAGCAAAGTCTTCAATGAATCGGCTATAATAATTCAAGCTTCCCAGGAAGGACTGCATTGCCTCCAGGGATCTGGGGAACGGGATGTTACTCAGCGAATCCAGGTCCTTGGGATTAGCCTCTAGACCATTGTTCGAGACCATATGGCCTAAATAGGCGACCTTGGACATACCCCAAAAACTTTTCACGGCACTGATAGATAGGTTCCAGCGGTCGCATGTCTCCAACAATCGTTCAACCTTCTCGCACAGATCGTTCCATGACGAGGCAGGTATCAGAATGTCGTCGATGTACGACCGCCTCCCTAGAACGGACGGTCTTCTTTTCCGATCGGGTTCACCCTCTCTAAACACATCATAATTTTCAACGGGGTCCCGATCGGTCTTGATCTTGAAGTGTCCGTACAATGCGTTATCTATCAGCCTTTGATAGATTTGGGACGCGTTCTTCAGACCGAACGGCATACGATTCCACTCGAAAAGACCAAACGGTGTCACAAATGCGGAAATCTCACGGGCTCGATCAGTCATCGAGACCACCCAAAATCCACTTGCCATATCTAGCGAACAATACCACAAGGTCTTGTCGAGGTCTTCCAACAGATCATTAATCAGCGGCATCGGGTACACCATGAGTTTAGTCAACCGATTTACCAGCCGATAGTCGATGCACAGTCTAATGTCAACGCCGTTCTTCTTGATAACAATTACGATGGGCGAGGCCCATGGCGAGGTCGACGGTCTAATAATCTTGGTGACCCACAGTCCTTTAATGAGATCAGAAATCTTTTCACGGTACTGTGGCGCCACGCGTCGACATCGCTGGGAAATCGGCTTGGCATCTCCAACATCAATATCGCAAATCGCACCACGGTCCGCAGGTGGTAAGGCGTTGCCCTTTCCGATCAGCAGATGTCTTTTCTTCCATATGATATTCTTCAACTGCTCGATCTGGTCTGGACTGTTAAGGTCTTGATCACCCACTTGTAAATCATCCATTGTAACTTCGGGCGAGTCGGCAGACACTTCAGGGAGTACTGCCATTTGGCTTTCCAGCTCCTGAATATACTGTTCTCCGCCTTCATGTATACAGACTTGTTCATCTTCTGTGGCGATATCACCTAGACCATCTGGACCGGATGAACGCCCCTGGTCTTGATCGACGGGCTGTCCTTCACTGATATCGGTCTGATTAGGAATACCGTCATGGTCCGACCTAGCAATTTTATGTTCCCCTTCTTCCGTTTCTTGCTCCGCTGTCGCCTGGTCTTGTGCTGACACCACGTTGACTAACCTTGGCTCGTCTACTTGATGGTCCACCGTTCCTGGTGACTGCGGCGCCTTTCTTCGGACCAACATCTTTTTTGGGGTGACATAACTTGGTCTTTCCACTAAAGGTGAGGTATCCTCTTCCACCGACCCATCATCGCTGATATGATCGGTGGTCGATTGGTACGCCAGGTTTTGCCACTCGACATACCGCCTCGATCCAATCGAGACGAACCCCATTTTCCTTGGTACCTTCCCTTCTGCTAACCACATACCGACAATAGTGTTACTGTCCAGTGTCAGCGGCTTGTCACCGATATTGGTAACACGGACAAAATCACGTCTACCAGCACTCTTTACGAAGGTCAAGACCCACCGATCACCCCTGGTCAACCATAACTTCCTCGAACGAAAACCTTTCTCGACCGGGGTATCGGAAGACCGACAGAATGGGATAGTGAGGTCTTGGTCCCACCGGACCAGATCGGTATACGAACCATACAGAGGTCTTCGACCATCCAACTGGACCTGGACCTCGTCCGGGAGTGTAAGCACTCCATGTGACAGGTCTAGGCGAATACCAGCTGGGACCATGAAATCCATACCTAGTAAAGTGTCCTGACCATCCAACTTGCCAACCCAAGCGCTGAAAAAGTAGACCAGCGATCCCGACAAAGTAATTTTCACACGCGTTCTTCCTTCGGTCATATAAGAGTTTTCACCGATCCCGACGCATTCTTGTCTCTGGGTATCGTCTATACGACATCTGACCTTACGAGCAAAGGCGGAGTCGATTATCGAGACTTCAGCTCCAGAGTCGAACAACATCGTCGCTTTCTGGTTATTAATCTTGCCACAGGCTTTCGCCTGCTTCAACCATTTATCAGGCACGTGATACTTCCAGTATCCACGGGATTCTCCAGGCAGCAAGTCCAACTGCATAACCACTTTGGTCCGGGAGTACTCATCGGTCTTCAGACTGTAGATCGGATGGTCTGGGTCGACGCAATTTGGAATAGAACGTGTATTGTCGGTATTATCCTCCTTGCCGACATATGCATAGATGTGAACCGTAGAACGATCGTCTCGATCCAGATTCCAACCTGGCGATCGTTCTAGTTTAACATCTTTTCCGCGTCCGGCGTTAGCATCCCCGAGTGCTTGTCCGGCACGTACCACTTGCGTATCATGTTAAAAAATTCTTCAATCTTGCAGTGGCCGGCCTCGTGGATCTCTCCACATGACTTGCATACTAAAAGGCAGTGGTCAGTCGGGTGGTCGCGTCTCTCGCACTTCTTGCACACCATCTTCTTCCAGCAGTTTAACCATCATGTTTGCTCGACCCACAGTGGGAGCACTTCTGACTAGGTCGGTCCGGATCGGACTTGCTTCCGTTCCTTCCCTTCCGGTCTACCTGGTCGGACTTCGACCTGGTCTTCGGGGCAGGTCCCGCAACATAAACGTAACGATACTGGTCTTCATCTGATGACTCCTGGCTGGATTGACTTCCACTCTCCCCTTCCGATCCCGTGCTGTCTTCGGCTACGATCGCCTTGACCGCTCGGGTCGGTCTGGTCCAGGGTCTCTCTTGACCGGATCGGTCTGGGTCTGAGTCTTGGATCGGTAGCGACCTGATCCACCAGCACTCTTCGCCATGCTACGTGACTGCTGTAGCGTCCGTATAGTCTGTTCAACTTCACCCGCGTCCCTAAGACGCATCAGAGTAAGCTGGTCCGCCAGTTCTTGATCGTCCAGGGTACTAATGTAGTGACCCACATGTTCCAGAGCAGCACCGTTCGGCGTGTTATTCTCTTTAATTGTTATGCCGGCACGAAGTGCAGCCACGTTCAACCGATGCAAATACTCGATCGGTGTCTCGTCGCTCCGCTTCTGCATATGGTGATACTTGCGGGCACTCAAAAATCCGGAGTTACAATATTGCCCTTCAAACTCTGCACATAGCTGGTCCCAGTCAGACCGGACATCCCGACCTAACTGTTGGATCCAGTTGGCAGCCGGTCCTTTCAACAAATCCCGGAAGATCAGACACTTTTCACTTTTCGGGGTCTGGTCTCGCAGGAACGCAGACTTAACCCGACCGAACCAAGACAGGGCCTGGTCTACATCATCATCCTTGCCAGTGAAGTCCTTGAGGTCGGTCGTCGTGGCCATACGGATGCGCGGAATCGCAGCAGATCCAAAGTCGTAAGCAATAGTGGAGGCTAGGTTAGCCTTGCGTGGCTTGCCAGCGCCCGTACCGTCTGACCCACAGTGGTCGTCAAGACCGCCGACCGACTCCATGTCACAGTCACTTGTCTTGCTTGGTCTACGCGGTCTGGCCGGTTGCGGCTTGCGCTTCCCTTTGCCGACTTGCTTATCACTTCGAGTGGGCTTGTCCACAGATGTTACCGATTACATATCCACATCTCGGCAAACATTGGCACTTTGCTGGGTAGACCGGTCTTGGACATGTGGGCGCAGAGGTGGTCTAACCCGGTCTTCCATGAAACGCTCCATCATCGTCTCAAACATGGCTTGGACGTTAGCTGGAGTCATGGGCAACGTGTTGATACCCTCCTTTTGCGGAACTGAGGCCTGTGGGGGTCGCTGGAGCCCCGACTGGCAAGCAGCCCTTTGCTGTCGCACGTCCTTTCTTTGTTCCGGCTGGGCATGGTCCACCCCCATGGTCATCCGCTCGACACCAGTCTCCAACTCTGATGAGCTGTTCGAGGCCGGTGGATATTGATAAACCGATCCGTCATCAGAACCAATGTCAACAAGCGCTGTGGAGACTTCAGCGACCTTCACTGCTGCGGTGGGAGTTGGGCGGCGAACCGCCCCCACCAGTGGGAGCAAATGGTCGTGGAAGGTCGACATCGACGATTTCAGCCTCCAAGTCTCAAATTCAAATAGTTTTTGGACATCGGCGGGGTTCTGCATTTTAATTCCAACCTCCTCCAACATCGCCACCAAGTTCTTCACCAAAAGTAATGGGCGATCACTCTGGATCGGCTCGGTAGAGGGACCGAGAAGACGGTCGGGGATATGGAGGTTCAACACCCGAAAGACCACGTCAAAGCGAACAAATCGTTTCAGCTCAAAAATGTAATACATCTTGTTTAGGTCTTCTTCAGTGATGCCTCCATCTCCGACCTGCGACTTTTCTTCGAGGTCGTCTTCGTCGGCCGGCATTCCCAACCCTTTCTTGGGAATCTTGGGGACCTTGGGGACCTTGGGGAGGTTGGTCTGATCGTTCTGATCAGCCTCCAAGTATTTTTCGTCTTTTAATTTTCCATCAACTTTTTTATGCACATACATAGGATCAGGACCAAGGTACTGATCCTTTCCGGGACTTGCAAGACTTGCTATAGTCCCGATCGGCTCCGGTGGGAGCCTTTTGGGGAGGAAAAAATTTATTAATCCCGATCTGGTCATCCACCAGGCCAGACCGGACATCGCCATCTTTATCAAGAACGAAGACGTAAGGTGATAGCCTTTCCTTACGCCCTCTCCAGAACGATTCCAAACTCAAATCTTCAAATTCAATCTTTGATGACACCTCGCGGTGATATCCACGATAACCAAGTGATCCGGGCACGCGCACCATTGTGGTGGAGTCAAGTTCGAAATAGAATACATTTGTATCGACAACCTGACCATCACCATCGTGCCCAGCTATCCAACTTACGGGGGGTACCCCGCGGACCTCCACTCGAATTCTGGTCCGATCGTCCGCTGCTGGCAGACGACCGGTCATCATCCAAAGACACTTGGTCCGATTCACTTAAGTTTATCTCACCTTGTGTACCCGATGGAATGGGCTAGTTACACACTCGGTGGATCGGGATCGCAGATTGATCTGATTCTGTCTTGAATATCGGAGACCGTGCTGGCTAGGTGTACCTAGGGCGGAACTCTTCACCCCAGGTACGTACAGACCAGAAACACTTCCAAAAGATAAATTCCAATAGGTCGATCGTCCAAACGATCTAGACCTGACCAATACGAAATAATAGAGGGTAGACCAATCAACCGGTCTAGCCCCTGACCAATATGAGAGAAGACCAAAACCGGTCTAAACTCCAACCAATGTTACAATGAGCCAATATGTCCACGTGAAGACCCAATATGCCCGTGAAATTCCACAAACGATATCTACACGTAAAGACCAATCCAGTGAATAGCACGTTCCAAACGTGCTTGACTTAAACTTGAGGAAGTCGACCAATGCGTGATCCCGTCGAGGGACTTCCAGCTGGCCAAATGCGCGTGTGGCGCGTCCAGACCGGGTATAATGAGCTAGAAGGGATTACTCGACCCTCTGCTCCCAAACACTCCGCGGCGGGCGGAGGCGACTGATGCACATAGCAAAGGTTTAAACGACCTCCTGTTGAGGTTTTATCCCGAAGGCAAAATCAAAAGATTCCAAACGACTTTTTCTATTTTAGGCAAATTCACAACTCAAACCAATACTACCTCCCTACGGTCCCAATATGTACCCACATGAAAATATGTAAAATACCCAATGTCAGGTGACTCACCAAAACTTGCGTTCTTGACACTCCTTGAATCTGATAGGCTAAAATGACCCCTTGTTTAGACCAATACGAAATTCGACCAGCTGCCTGGACCAAAAGTGACCAAATTTGTGGTACACTTCACCACATCACCGCTTCGCGCTTAACGTAGTCCTTCAGGAACTTGAGCTTCACGTCCACATGCTTGGACGCCGCACCACCTGCTTCGTCTTCCAATTGTCGTATCGCTGCTTTGTTATCCATGCGTAATATCATCGGCATTTCAACTTGTAATCCAATCTCGCCAAGTAGCTCCTTCAGACCTAGAATGTAGCCGGTGCGTATAAGCACGGTGCGACTAGCGCACAGAAGAAGACTCTTCCTTAAAGCGATATCTACCGCTACTTAGCCGATACGCCCTTGTAAAGGGCTTAGTAGGAGAGTTCTACTACTCGGGGCCAAGATTCCCGGGTTGGTTTACTACTTAGCCTTAACGGCTGTATTCCCTTTACGGGATGTAAGTAAAGGGAGGGCTCCCTCTTACCTACGACACTCACTGCACGCGCGACCGGTCGAGGTCGCGCGCCTGCACTTTAGAGTGAAATGTAAACTGAATATATTTAATATGTAATTAGCCTAAATTAATTTAAACTAATATAAACTATATGTAATACTAAGTAGAATATTCCAAAATCGTACCTAGCTAAAATGTAGTGTACACACCTGTGTACCGACACGTGGATGGCTGACACACCACCACACCAAGGGCCCCTTCCCTGATTGGTTAAAATAACCAATGGTTCAAAACCTTTCGAACCGGTCAATACTGACCTCAACCGTAGTGTACTCATGTACACCAACACTAAATGTAACTCGAATGTAACCCCGTTACATCCTCCCCCATCAAGACTATTGCTTATGCAATAATAAAAAATCTTGTTGGAGAACTCCAACGCCAGTTCCTCTGGCCCTCCATATGTACACCTCCAGTGGTGCTATGGCGTCTCCTCTAGAAGAGGTAGACTACTCCGAAAACTCGGAGGTGGATGTCCTTGGGGATACCTCCCCAACGGTTAGCCGCTCCAACAGCGCCGAACGGCATTTTCGGCAGCCTAATCCGTTCCCCACACGTGGGTAAAATGCGCTAACCAGTGCGCCACCCCTGCCCATATCGGATGATACATCCGAATCGCCAAAGGCGATCGTCACTAATGAGCTGGACGCAGCTTAAGACACCCAACTTGCCACACAGGCACTATGGGCTGCGTTACGCGCCCCCAAACGCCCGTCAAAGGCGGCTTATGATTTTAATGGTCCTCGTGACCTTCCAAGGTCGGCCAGGCGTTTGGTAAGGACCAGTTTAGCGTCCTGTACCCTTGGCCCCGCGGATGAACAGCCGTATTAACGCCAACGCCGTGAGAAACTCCGGCAACAACTGCTTGCACAAAAGCAGTTCACTAGCGTCTCATACCGAGAGCGCTTAAACAGGCAGGCACAGGGTGCCCCTGTTGAGAACCTCCGCGAGGTTCCTTTCGTTCTTTCTCCGGAGAAAGTGCTGATGATGCAGAGAAGAAGTTCCGCGCTTGGGCGGAAGGGGAGAAGCTTCTCCCCAGCTTCGATGAGCTGCATGACAGCTAATCCCGTCGAGACATTTGGGGTGGAGAGGGTGTTGCGCCTGATATTTGCCAAAGCCAAAGCGATGGAGCAACTACGTGCTCCGTATCGCACGCGCTACGCCAGCGTCCCTGTCTCCATCATGGTGTCCGAAGACAGTGCGAGCGTCACATCTGCCTCCGGCGCACTCCCACTTATTGGTAGTGAAGGGGCTTCCGATGCCCCTCTGGTCGTTGACCTACAGCGGGATTTTCCCGCTCAAAAGCGTCAACGACGTCGCGGCAATCCTGCCGTAGGGGAGTCTCGGACTCCCACGAACTCTGTGAGTGTGGATAAACTTTCCACTTCACCAGATACTGGTTTGACCCCGATGATGGCGTCGCGCCATCCGCCGCTCCACAATAAAGTGTGGAGTACCCTCCGCATCAAGAATTGGAGGAGGAGGTCGCGCAATTGCGACGTGAGATTCGCGAGCGCTGTGATCAACACAGCCATCGCATCCATGATCTCCACGAGGGGATCCGCGATGAGCTGGATGCCACTGATCGCTTCGAGAGGCGGCTTTCCTCTCTCGAGGCGACGGTTGCGGAGCTTCGTGGTAGCATTTTAGCCCTTTCGGGCTTCCTTCGCCCTGCCGTGCCTTCCGGCTATCCGCCTTTCCACCCTCCTCCAAAGGGGGACCGCCTCCGGGTCCTGGTATGGCTTAAGCATACCGACATAAAAGGTTGGATGCGTACGCATCACCTTCGGGATGTCCAAGGTATACGATAAGCCCTTTCGGGCTAGTACCTTAAAGGTTCCCACAAACCTGGGGAGCAGTTTATTGCGCAACACATTTGAAACTGCATGTGTAGGAAGATTTTTAGCGTTTAATAAAACACTTTCTCCTATTTTGTACACCCTTTTGTTACGCCGCCCCTTGCGGTCAGCTTGCTCCTTCTGCTTGTCTTGGCTTTCCGCCATGGCATCGCAGACGTGTTGTAAGACACTAAGGCGCGTCGATAAAAACTTATCGATGTGCTTTCGCACAGATACAGGGCTGACATCGGGGAATCCTCCCCCCTCAAGCCCTGGGCCACACACACGTGGCGTCAACGGAACCCTCGGATTCACCAATCCGCTCACGTAAAACGGGGTAAACCCCGTAGATGCATGTACCGAATTGTTGATAGCAAATTCAACCATCGGAAGCATCTCACTCCAACTCTTTGGAGAATCCGGACATAAACTCCGGAGAATATCCTCCACAACGCGATTAACGCGTTCCGTCTGTCCGCCCGTCTGCGGATGATCCGCAGTGGACATGAGTAGCTTGGTGCCTAGCACCTTAAACAACGCTCCCCAGAACTGTCCCGTAAAACGGGGGTCCCATCCGACACAACGGAATCGGGTAGACCATGCTGGCGAAAGACACGGTCTAGGAACACTTTTGCTGTTCCTTGTCCATCTATGGACTCTGGCACCGCCGCCAGGAGAGCCATCTTGCTCAAACGGTCTACAAAGACCAATATGCCGGTGTTCCAGGCCTTATCCTTCGGAAAACCGAAGATAAAATCCATGATAATGGATTTCCAACACTCCGTTGGAACCGATAAGCTCGCCAAAGGCGCAGATGAACTTGCAGAGGGTTTGACCCTCTAACACGTTTCAAAGGTGCGAATATACGCACCGACCCACTTATACATCTTGGGCCACCATTACAAAGCGCTTAAAGCGCTGTAGGTCTTATCCCGACCTAAATGACTCTTGGTAGGGGCGTCATGTGTCTCCAAGAGGACTCTATACTTCAGTTCCTCATCATGAGAAAAACCACCCGCGGAGTGTCCTCCGCGCTCGTGCTATAAAATAGCAAACCGTCACAGTACCTGTAACGGTGTAAACGAGCTTTAGCTCGACTTGACAGGGTGGGCTCAGACGAGCCAAGACCCTTTTCACCTAACGCGCTGATTAGCGCCGTACACTGTCGGTCTTTCTCATACGCCTGGCGTATGAGATCCACCACAGATGTGGTGACGAATGTAGCGTGAGCGAACTCGTAATCGGGACGACGCGATAACGCGTCTGCAAGCACGTTCTGCTTGCCAGGTTTATACTTAAACTCAAAGTTTTACTCCGCAAAGAAGGAGAGCCAACGGGCCATCCGTTGCAAGAGATGAGGCGACTTTGTCGCTGTCCGTAAGGACGCGTGGTCAGTATAAACCACGAACAGCTTTGAGCCGAGTAGGTGAACCCTAAATTTGACAAGAGCATACTTCCTTGCAAGTAGCTCCTTGTCATGAACGGGATAATTCCGTTCCGCAGCTTTAAGCTGCCTCGACTCAAACGCAATGACGCGTTCCCTTCCTGCATCGTCTGCTTGTAACAAAGCACATCCGATTGCGAAATCAGAGGCGTCGCAGACGACACTAAATGTTTTCCCAGAATCTGGGAGAGCAAGAACGGGAGCTTTTAACAAGCTCTCCTTTACCGCTTCAAAAGCGTTTTGGTGTTTGGTTTCCCAACACCAATCAACATCCTTCTTAAGAAGGTCGGTTAATGGCTTCGCCATTTCAGCTTAGTTCTCGCTGTACTTGTGGAGATAGTTGGCTAATCCAAGCCACTTCCGTAAATCTCTAAGATTTACAGGCGAATGCCACTCCACAATGGCTTTCACCTTCGCGGGATCCGCCCGCAATCCATCCTTACCGATGAAGCATCCGAGGAAAGGAATTTACTCAGCACCAAATACACATTTGGATGCGTTCGCATATAACTTATGCTCTCACATACATTCGAGCACCTCTCGAAGGTGTATAAGGTGCGTCTGAACATTAGAAGATTCGCCTTCTGCACGACTATGAACGAATATATCGTCGAAGTACGTCTGAGCGTACTTCCTATGAGGGCGGAAGAGTGAGTCACAAAGCGATTGAAAGTCGCTGATGCATTTGAAAGCCCTTGTGGCATAACAAGCCACTCCACAGCATGCCGCTAGGCGTGCTGACCGCTGTAAGAGGAATATCGGACGCTCGCATGAGCACCTGATAATACCCGTCCACCAGATCTAAGGCACTGTATACAGTACAGCCCGCCATATTGTTCTAGAGGACATCCTTCCGACGAATCGGAGTCTGCATGGGTACAGTAGCTGCATTCAGCTTGTTGTACGCATGCACTATGCGCCAATTTTTTGTTCGGTTTACGAACTCAAAAAGTGGGAGATGAGTGGGGAGACTTGCTCTCTCGCACCATCCCTGCCTCTTCTTTCCCCTTGAAGAATGCGTCGATGACGTCGCATTGCTCCTTGGGGAGAGGACACTGCCTAGCGACGCAGTATTTGGTTCCAGGAACCAAATCAATTTCATGTCGGACTCCCCGATCCGGTTGTAACCCCATCGGTGGGTTGTCACTTATGACATCTCCAAATTCCTTCAATAAGGAATGGTAAGGGTCCTCAGGATCCGCGAGGATCTTGAGGCCGCTTCGGGCATTCAATGCCTGTTTGGTTTGCACCAAAACTAACTCGTCCATCGTGGATGAGGAGTTCAACTCCTCTTCCGGACGTAATACGATAACCTCGTCGATTTCACCTGCTTTCAAAGCAGTTTCAAATTCGTTGAAGGATATCTCCTCCAACGACAACAGTTCGCCTACCCCAGGCAACTGTTCCAGGCTTACGCCTTCTGTGACAACACCTGTCACACTATTCAGCATCCTGTAGGACTGCTGACTACTGGCCTCGGGACTCATCCCGACACCCAGATGGGGGGACTCAATTGCCCCATCTATTGGAAGCGCCACCTGCCTATCCACAGAGGTCTCTACCTCTACCACCGGTAACTCGCCGGTCTCACCTATATCGGCGTAATCGGAATCATTTCCGACGTGCGAAAGAGAGAAAATTCGAGTATCTTCGCTTGGAAGCGCCTCGCGCTTAACCACAGGGGTCTCTACCCCTACCACTGGAGTCGCAACTTGTTCGCCGGACACGGCGTGGTCGGAATCAGTTCCGACCTGGAGAAGAGACGAACTTCGGGTCTCTTCTCTAAGCGCCTCGCGCTTAACCTCAGAGGAATCCACCTCTATCACTGGCGACTCACCAGTTTCGCCTATATTGGCGCGGGGATTAACCGCCTAATCTCCCTCGTTAAGGAACTCTTCCTTAACGCCATTGGGAATGATCATTTCAGACATCCCAATCTCTGGCATCTCACGCCAGAATCGCTTTTGCGATCGAGCAAAGGTGGGTTCATGACTCGCCAATGCTTCACCCGACCGCGGGTGCGTTGCGCCAATGGACTTAGAAATCCAGTCTATCCATGGCTCGTGGCGTTCCAGCCACTTCATGCCCAGAATGAGGTCATACCTCGAGTCCAAATCCAGGACTAGACAACTTTCTGAGCTGTCGAAGTCTGCAAACTTCAGCTTAAGGTCAATAGACCTTGGGTACAGAACCTATACGCCCGTCGCAAGACGGACCGTGACAACGTCACGAGAACGTGCCTCTAGGGCCTCGGCATACAGCCTACTCCTCTCCACAGAAGCTCGTCTGACATAATTGTCAGACGCTCCAGAGTCTATCAAGACTCTCCAAGGCTTATCAAAGCCTTTCACGTCCTCAAGGACTACCATCAAACCTGGCTGGTACACCAACTCGGTGCTAGAAAGCACCGCTTCCCTCGGGGCTTTGTGCTGTCGTCCCCTACCCTGGGGCTTAACAGCACTGAGGGGTCCCCCAGTAGGGCGCCCCGCACCTACTGGGAGCCGTCGTTTCCCGACGGATTGGACAAGGTCTTTTTCCCCACCCTTGTATCGAGTGTCTCGTTGGGAATTTTCGGACATCTGTTCCTCAGATGATCCATGCTCCCACACAGGAAGCATCTCAGCGGCCCATGTCGCTGCTGCATAGCTAAGAGCTCCGCCTCGAAGCTCTGCGAAAAAGAGTCAGTGTGACTCTTAGCCGGAGGTTTCTCCTCCGCTTTGACCTGACTCAGGTCCATGGGTTCAGGACCCCCCTTAGAGGAACGGAAGTTCCTCTCGGCGTTGAACGCCATCTTGAACGCCTCCTCAAGGGATTGGGATCCTTATTTTTATACAAAAGATTTATTTGGTTTAATAATATTATTTTTAATATTTTTTATTTTTATATTCTATTATCCAAATACTTTAGGTCATCCAGATAATTATATTCAAGCAAATCCAATGAACAAGAGAAGGGCCAGCACGCATCGGAATAATTCCGAACGTGCTGGACCTTCTCTCAGGCCTCCCATGAAGACGGGGATGGACACATCGTCCGAATAAGCTTTCACGTACATCCCTGCCAACAGGGTCTTAAGCTCCTGGATATAAATATCCAGGTCCTTAGTGCCTTGACGGCACCTCAGGAACGCCAGTTGATTCTGGAAAACCAGATCAGGCGTTGCGTACATGTCCATGAGCTTCTGCTTAAGGAACTTTCATGTTGGGAACACGTCCGTGACTGACTCCGAACACGTAAACGCCCATGTACGGGCTTTGCCCGTAAGATGGGTCAATGCAAGTCCCACTTGCAAGTGATCAGCGGTCGTATTCGCTGTGGCGAAGGCCGTTTCGACCTCTCGCAACCACACGTAAAGGTTGTCACCCTTCGCCCCGGTGAACTCCTTTATTTTGAACGATAATGGAGGGCGCACCCCCGTGGAATGACCTCCACTACAACTCGCCTCATGAGCGATGAGGGCATTTACCCCTGCCTTTACGGCCTCTAGGCCCTGCTCCACTAGGAGCTGCATGCCCTCGTCACCAAGTAAGGGTAACAGCCTTTTAAAGGCTTCCCGCTGGACGAGGGTCAAACTATCCCAATCTTCCTGATTCATCCTTTGCAGAGGATGCCTAGTCTACCAACACAGGTGTTGGATTGACTACAAGTGCTACCAGATATAGCTGGTGAGTATACGCTCGGTGCGACTAGCGCACAGAGGAAGACTCTTCCTTAAAGCGGTAGCTACCGCTACTTAGCCGATACGCCCTTATAAAGGGCTTAGTAGGAGAGTTCTCCTACTCGGGGCCAAGATTCCCGGGCTGGTTTACTACTTAGCCTTAACGGCTGTATTCCCTTTACGGGATGTAAGTAAAGGGAGGGCTCCCTCTTACCTACGACACTCACTGCGCGCGCGACCGGTCGAGGTCGCACGTCCGCAAGATAGAGTGGAATGTAAACTGAATATTTTAATATTTAATTAGCCTAAATTAATTTAAGCTAATATAAACTATATGTAATACTAAGTAGAATATTCCAAATTCGTACCTAGCTAAAATGTAGTGTACACATCTGTGTACTAACACGTGGATGGCTGACACACCACAACACCAAGGGCCCCTTCCCTGATTGGTTAAAATAACCAATGGTTCAAAACCTTTCGAACCGGTCCATACTGAACTCAACCGTAGTGTACTCATGTACACCAACACTAAATGTAACTCGAATGTAACCCCGTAACATAGAACTTCCTTGCCACCGACGTCTGCTGCAACGAACTCTGCCTCTGCGGTTGACAACGCGACCGTACCTTGCTTCTTACACGTCCAACCAACAACCATTCCATTTCGAAACACCACACATCCGCTGACACTTTTCCGGTCATGCTTGTCTCCGGCAAAATCTTCATCCGTATACCCCACTAAATGCAAACTTGTTTCATCTCTTGACTTGCATTCCAAACGTAATTTCAGCTCCTTCGACCCCTTCAAGTAGCGTAATATTTTCTTCGCCGCCTTGTAATCACCTTGAGTAGGTGCGTGCATGCGTCTCGTGACCTTGTGCATCTTGAGATCCATAGTAGGCTCCCTGCTTTCGACTGAAACATCTTCTGCGTAGGTACTCCCGCCACCGCATCCTTGGGTAAAGATTTGTCGTCATCTGCTTCATCACTTGTGCTCGTAATCGGCAGTTGCACCAAATTCGCGTATTTCATCTTGTACTAGGTCAATAGTTCGTCGATAGTCGCTTCTTGGTCCATCGTGTATCATTCTTCCTGGTTTCCACCAATCCTTATGCCTAAAAACTTCTCCACTGGACCGAGATCCTTTAATTCCAGCACCTGAATTGTCTTGAAAAATCTGTCCACCAACTCGACCTTGGTACCTGTCACTAACAAATCATCCACGTAAGCTCCAACAATAACAATACCTTCAACATCCTTCTTGGAGAATATGCACGTATCGGTCATGCACTGCTCGAACTTCAAATCACATAATGTCTTGCGTAACAACTCGTACCACATACACCCTGCTTGCTAAATCCATACAAATTCCTTTTTAGACGTAAAGCTAGTCCTTTGGTCGATTCCACTTCCAAACTCTGCAACACTTCATCTTGGATCTTCATACCTTGAGGTATCTTGAGAAAAATCTCAAAATTCTGCTCTGCATGCGCCTTTGGATATGCGCTCGGCACATCACCGTGCCGCGCTGGCACATTCCACACTTGAGCCATCGCTAACACCACTTCCACGTTTCTGAGATCCATCACTGTAGAAAACGTAAAAACAAAATCTCTGCCATAAATCTGCTTATCCCCGCGCGCTACCAGACGTACCTTGTATCGTTCAATCGCTCCATCAGCCTTGAGCTTGGTCTTATGTACCCACTTTGTTGGTATCGCCCTGTTACTTGGACACTTGGAAACTTCCGATGTATCCATCTCCTCCAACGCTCGTAACTCTGCGTCTTCATCTTCTTTCCACTTGACGGAATCATTTCACTTGTGGGCTTCAACATAACTTCTTCGATATTCTGCATACTTCGGTCTTGTACCAATGTCATCCGGTCATATCACTGCATAAACTGCTAATGCGTGCTCCTCCACCATTTCAGTCGTCTTATTCGTCACTCGTTCCGTGGTTATTGCTCCTTCCACGCTGGACTTCTCTTGACTTTCTTGCTCTTGAGTATACGCGCCTTGTTTTTCCACCGCTTTCTGCTTCTGTACCTTGTACTTGTATGCTCGTACCTGCTGAAACTCCTGCTTCAGCTTCACTATGCTGCACCACGTCATGTTCCACTTGTTCTTCCACACTTTATTCGTCATCATCTACTGTAGGATCTTCACCAGCTAACGCCTTAGCAACTTGCTCACTAGCATTCGTATCCAGTGTTTCAATTTGGCTAATGTGTTGGTAGTTGTAACTACACGATCCTTCAGCAGTAAAACCTTGAAACCTTTAGTTTCGTCGCTTTTTGCTATAATCAGAGCTATTTCTGCTCTCTTCTTCAGCGTCTTCTTCCCAGGATCGCGCCACACCATACATGGAGATCCAAACGCCACAATATCATTGATCTTCGGTTTGATCTTCGTCAGCATCTCATACGGAGATTTCCTACCAGGGTTGGCACGGGTGGGAGCGCGGTTGAGTATGTACGTGGAATACTCAGCCGCCTCGGAACAGTACGTTAACGGTACTACCGACCCAAACACCATATACCGCATGTTGAATATCGTACGGTTCAATCTTTCCGCTTTCCCATTGACGCTGGACATCCTGTCTCAGTAACTTGTCGTCTAATTCCGGTCTTCTTACAAAAGAAATTCACGTTTTTGTATTCGAGACCTCCATCAGTTCGCAGTACATGCATTCTGCAATTGAATTCTCTCAACCACGCCAGAAAATGTTCAAAATTCCTAGCAGCTTGATCTTTAGTCTTCGCTGAAAAGACGCGGACATAGGATGAGAAATGATTCACAATACGACGAGATACTGGTTCCCGCGTCTGTCTCTGGGCGCAATCGGACCTTTAAGGTCGCTGCATATGCCTCCACCCACTCGGTCTGTAGGAGAGTACTCGCCAGAGTCCCTTTTGGGTTGGGCCTTTCGTGCCCCCTTACCCTCCGCGGACGTTAAACAGTTGGGACGTGCTGTACTTGTGATCTTGATACCTAACCTTGGATCTCTTGCTAGACGCTCGATAGTGCCATAGGCTATATGCCCTAAGCGTAAATAGAAGTGGTAGAGACTACCCTTCTGAGTACCGTCTTCATGAGTGTCCATAATAGCATTAATCAACATGTGGTAAAGCGTACCATAAAGTTGGTACGTAATTATGGGCATAATTGTGGACACCACTATGGGTGTAG
>CM047580.1:25600702-25618873 GCA_026184515.1 Peronosclerospora sorghi
TTAGCGTAATAATTTAAGAGGCTCAGCGATCAGGCGGTGAAGACTTCTGCTGCCTGATCAATTACCCCTTCGCCGATCTCCACCAAGATCGACGATCTACGACCTGCGACCTAGGATCGACGATATACGACCTGCGACCTAGGATCGACTGTTCGCGACTCGCTACAACTCGTAAGGAATTCACTGGACCGATCAAGTGGTCCTGATCGGCCGTGATCAAGATTGAACACACCTGATCAGTACATCGGTCGATTCGCAGTGAATTACCCTAATCTTGCATCAAGGAATCGCAGTGTGACATCCCCGCCACCTGGAGAGCGACCCACGCCCAAGCCTTCGGGTACACAAGGTGAGCAGGAGCACAAGTCAGTCACACAAAACAACCGGAGGACCCTCTTCGACAGTATGCAGTCCGGGCACCGTGGTAACGCCTGATCAAGCTTCAAAAACTCTGATCAGCTGCTCACCACAAACACTTTATTGAAATTTGTAGGAGTACTTTCACGCAACTTCGGGTGCAAGTTTTCTACCAAAATCGATCCAAAAATCTTAACAGTGAGCATCAGCTTGCTGTGCAAACGCACTTCCATCTTGTCGTTCCTGTGTACGAAGTTGCACCCTTTCTGCATCAATCTTCATATCGAAATCAGTTTCCTTGCTAACTTCGAAGTGTAGTAAACTTCCTGCAAAGCTATCACAGTACTTGGGTCATCAATACTCCGTAGTCGCAGATTGACAATCTTGGTCACTTGAATGTAATTTCAATCAGGTAAAGTAATCTTCATATCATCAGTCACTGTCATTACATCTTCAAGTAGCGACTCATCACCCACGTGATGGCGGCTTGCTCCACTGTCTAGAATCCACGCTCACTTTCACGCAAATCACTCGAGTTTAAAATTGCCGACCACTCTGCACCTGTATCTATGGTTGCTAAACCATACTACTTGTCCGTATTGCCTTGTACCTTTCTGTGACCTGGCTTCCTATCGAAACTATTGAGACAATCTCGCCGGATGTGTTCTTTTCCGCCACAACCATAACACGTAATCGCCTTCTTGTTCTCATTCACAGTGTTCACACTTATTCTCGGCGTCCTATGGCTCTTGACATGGTCTTCCTCGATTTCTTGTGCCCACGACACCAACTCCTGCGCGGGCAACATGTAGTCCTTGCGCCACGGGTTGTATCTTGTCATCATCGCGTATTTTAGGCTTGGCACCGCATACTCCACCAAATTCTCCACGATAAGCTTCTCGCTGGACTCGATTTTGCGTGCCAGAGCTGTAAGGTACAGCAGATCCTCGTTCCAGGAACGTCGTGCATCTTTCTGGCTGGCAAACAGCTGTGCCGCCTGCTGATGCGAAGTGTTTACCTTGTATGCGCGCCACATCTGTTCCAGTACGTAATGCAAGGTCTGTGAGACCTGCCACCACACGCCAATGTTAGATCGGAAATACCTTGACGCTGCACCATCGAGATGCTCACCGAGCTTGTTAACTTTCAGCCTTTCTGTCGATTGAAAGCCGGACGAAATTTCAGCTATCTCCAATGCTTATACGAATAGATAAGCCCAGTCTTTAAAACCATGGCCAAGTCCGGGGTAAATTTCTATCCCCGTGAACTTCTCGACTCTAACTTGGGAATCTTGTATGCGCGCGGCTGTGCGCTTGGGTTCCCAACATTTGCAGCCACCTGCCTAGCATCAGGCACTCCAACTGGCACATCATGTTCTTCACGCGGCACTTCCACGAGATGTACACCTCCTCGTTCAATGCCTTCATCAACCGATAAATCGTTTATCGTTATGCGCTGTCCAAACGGCGCGAAATTCTGTATACTTTCTTGGAAGGGCGTGTCGCCACCTCCAATCGGTGTATCTCGGACCGTAACTGGCGAGTTCCTTCGCCCGAGGCCTTGGTTCCTCTCTCCTTCCATCTGAGTAAGTCGGTCATTCATCTTGCGAACTTGGAGCAGCAGCACCTTCAGCGCGCTCTCAGGATCGAAGACGTCGTCTTCATCCATGGCAACCAACACGTTAAAACAGACAGTCAACTATGACAGTAGCGCAATCGCCAGCGCAACAGTCAATCCCGCAATAAAACCACACTTCAGCACTACAACAGCGCAATCGCCAGCGCAACAGTCGACTTCAGTGAAACAACAATAATCCACCACGACAACAGCTCAATCGCCAGCGCAAACAGTCATTTCCAGTGAACTAACAGCTCCAATATACCAGGAGGCAGTCTGAAACGTAATCATCAACGTTACCAGACTCAGGTGAGTTATATCTTGAAGTTTGTATGTCGTTACTTGCCCCCGTGTCCCTTGGGCTCATAACCTGTCGGAAGTTGACACGAGTTGGGGGCACGTGTAAACTTCCTAAATGGCAGTTCAGACCGTAAGAGTCTGACTGCCGTTGGAATGGAAATTTCTTATAAAGAAGCGCGCCCTACCTGATCAGAGTAGGGGCGCACGAGGGCAGGATGTAAAGAGACTTAAACGGTAAAAGATATATTAAATTATAAAGTTATACCTAAGAACCTAACCTAAAACGGAACATAAAGATAAAATTCCAAAGTACTAAAATGCATAAATGCAAAAATCGCCACAATGATCGCACTTGCACACGCGCATCTTGACAACATTTCAACACAATCATACCCGACCAGTTGTAACCATGAACGGAGCATTGCTATGTTAATGGAACGAGGTTCGTGAAAACGGAGGCGAGGGTCAACCATGTAGAGCTTCGCCGTCACCCAAAGCATGAAATAAATGTACTGACATAAAATACAGCCATTTTTTACATTAACGTCGGCCGCTTTCTACGCAACATAGTGGCAGGCAACTTGTGACACCAGCCTTGCGATGGCACGATACTGCGATTTTGCATAACATATCATATTTTTGCCTTCCGAGTTCAACGAAAACAGCTTTTTTGACCAATCAGGACTTGGCTTGTGGTTGCGCTCCAAGTCTTGAGTTGGACGTTTGATGTAGTGTACACCAAGGATCGCGAGTCGACGCATAGTCTAAAACCGACATTTTCACCAAGCAACTCGAGAGTTCTGGCCGGAAGATTTGAGGACCCGCAGCATGTGTGGAAGAGCAGGTCTGCGCTTAGGTCCAAGCGCTTTTCTCCTTGTTCCTTCTTATCCCAAAAACGCCACCGTTTTCGACGCATGGCTGACTTTCTACTTGCACATGCGCTAGCATTGCAAACTTATAAGTCACTGGTGTTGCTTGCAGCGAGTTAACGGGACCACGTGACGATCACTGGACTTCTCGCGCTATGAAAACAATCGACAGTGGGAGACAAGAGTGGCCACGCGTGACCGGATTCATCCCACTTGTCATCGGTGATAGTACACTCATGCTCGATCAATGACAGTGGCTGGAGATCGCTCACAGTGGTGTACGTTTTGCTCGTCAGTTGGGACCCCAAAGGCTCGGGAATGTGTTTAGCGATGACTGAAGGCCTACAAGAATCCTGCGCGCACTTTTCAATATTTGCAAAGGAGAAAGATCGCATTATTTCCACTGGATAATCGCCTCTTACAAATCCAGTACTTTATGGAATGATGCGCTTGGATTTCGTGGATGTTGGATGGGCCCAGCTGCTGTACTCTTTAAGTGAGGAATTTGTACGAGTATCTTTCATGCGTCCTACATGTGGGCGGCGGATGTGAATTGGGGTCAACATAACATGGCAAAGGATCGCGTGGTGACGTGTACGTGTCGTGATTCTTGCGTTCGACGTGGCATGCCATTGAGTAGAGGATAGTGCGTGTCATCGGTCGCGTAAAACAAGGAGACATCAGAACGCAGTGGTATATTTTGTTTGATAGCCAAGGATCGTACGTCCGACTACAGAATATCTTACGAAGGATATCTTTGCCATCTTAGACAATGACTCTTGTTGATAGGTTTATTTCGGCACGACGTGTAGAACGGATATGAGTCCGTTAATCGTCTTGTGGCAGATGCGACCAACGTCTTAACGTTTTCCACACACAGCTATGCTTTCGTTTGAGAGTAGCCACATCGAGAGAGAGCTCAAATACTCGTCCGAGCTATAGGTCACGCCTTCACTACCTGTAGTAGAAGTACTACCGAGCAACAACGTGTCGTTCTTCGTGTCGAAGAAGTAGATGCACGTTAGAGAGAGACCTGGCAATTGAAACTTGTGGACAAGATCGAACCAAAGTCTCATGTTGGTCGACTACATGCGCGTGATGAAGCACGTATTCTTGGTACGAATCAAATGCGTTTAAGACTTTTGCACGTGCTCGAGCCACTGGAGACAGTTTGTTCAGTTCAATAGTAGCCTTGCGGCAAATGTTACGACATCGAGAACGAAGTTGCTTGAGTTCGGCAACAAAGCACTGACTCAGTCCATCATTTCATCCCGACCCTGTAGCGATTGCTTGAGCGTTCGTTCACAATAGACACATACATGCTCACTGTACAGTTACTTGCTGACGAACTCATTGTTGCGCGCGCTGCATCGACATACTCGTTCCACCTACCTGCTGTCTAAACATACTACAATGTACTTTGACCTTTTACTTACCAACAACAGGATCTTGGACGTCTACTCCCACCATTCGATCTCTAAACACAAAGCTTGAATGAAAAATGGAAAACAAAGTCGGGAAGCAACGAGCGAGCGCGCTAGAGGAAGCAGTGACAGCAACAACAGGTCCCTCGAACGGATTTACATTGTATTAATATAACTAACAAGTGGCCGGGACCCAACACACTCTAAATCTGGTAATAATACTAAAGCACGTTAGCAATATTGAATCATTCTTCCAACGGATTCCTGCCGCACTTTTCCACCAAAAATAGTCGCGCAACTTCATTCGCTTCTTTTTTTCTTTGCTTCTTTCTTCAGCAGGTCAGCGACAAGGTCGTGTCTCGCTCTCTTCCGTACAAGCTCAGGAGTCAATCCTTTGACTTTTGCAAATTTTAACAGTTTTACCATAAATCTCGGATCATCTAGAAAATCATCGATAGTCGGATCGATCTCATCCTTGTCTTGGCCAGGGTCCGGCACCATGTTTTCGTTTTGCCGTGTCGGGACGGGCTGCACGGAACTTGCTTTCTCCTTCGCCGCGGAAAGCTTTGCAACGCGATTTTGGATGCTTTTAAAGTATTCGCTCCCCGCAGCCATGTAAGCGAGCTCCTCAAGCCCTAGCTTGTTTTGCCCACTGACATGTAACCAGAGTAACTTCACGTAAAGTTCGCCGAATTTAAGCTGACTATTTCGACAGAAGGTTACCCAAGAGGGGTACCAGTCAGATTTATCAATGGCGCCCACACTTTTAACCAGTTTGGCTATGGACATTACGTCCGACCTTCCATTGCCCCTCTCATTGCGTATTCTGCGGTTCGTCGTCTGCCACTGAGGATCTCTTCTCTCCAATTGTGTGAAAATCTCGTGCCCGATAAGCATCAACTCGAGTTTGTACCGCTCGAGTTTGTTCCGCCCGAGTTTTTGAGAAATAAGAGAATCATCGAGTAACAAAGACGCGATGGCTTCAACCTCACTAATCTCGATCTTCTGCCCCTTTATCGACTCTATCCACTTCTCCATCGACTCTATCAGATCTTGGTTGTTTTCCAAGGGAGACGCCTCCAGGTTCTCTGGCACATGCACAGCTTCATGCACAACCTCGCCAACCTTCCTTTTTCCACTCGATGACGACGCGAGGGATTCACCAATCACCGGGAATCTTCCTCTTTCACCATATTCAGCTTCCGTCGCATTTTTATCGATAGCTCGAAGGTCTTGTTGGTCATCATGTTGAGCGCTTGTATTTACAGCATACCCAGACGAGTCCGTCCCGGCGGGTATCGAGTCAGCACGATACTGGGCTGGCAAGAAGACTGCGAGAACGGTGAGAAGGTGGACGCGCTTGATCATACAAAGGAACATTTTTGGGTAGTGCCGCTCCCCGACTCCTTTCTAGGACAATATTGATTGGCTAAAACTACTTGGAGATAGAAAAGGAAGGATACAGATTCGTTCAGAATACTCTTGTTGCTCCCCTTCCCCTAAGTTACACACAGAGTCTTGTGAAAAAAAGGCCATTGATTTTACACCGACACCGGGTATGTTTTCCGGTCCCACATCAGATGACTGTATCTATCTATCTACTAGCTGTAGGGCGCGTCCGACTACCACGGGCACCCCTATAGGCGAACGAAGTTCGACCTGCTACAGCCAACCTTTATATGACATACTTTGTAAGAAATTTATACATTTAGGTACATGAACATTAAAGCACTTTATGCCAAGTTCTAGAAGCTGAAAGAGTCAGTGACTCAAGTCAGTGACTGAGCCAGCGGTACTGCACAGAATTCAGCCAATCAGGAATTTAGCGATAGAACGCCGGAAGTCACGTCAAAAACGACGTTGTGAACGGCCCGTCATAAAACATGAGAGCTCACTTCATTCGCGAAAATATGGGCACTGTTATTTGTGACTCGCGTCGCGTTTTAAGAACTGAAATACTTTCTTGTTATGCCACAACCGTGTGTCCTTATACTTTCGAGCGTCTAGCATGTGTTAGGAATAGTCAAGATCGAATCATTTTTATCAATCGGTTGTAGCGGGTGCTGAATGAGCTGTTGTCAACGCGCATTACCAATTGTATTGACAACAGCCACGATGCGCCCTCGTTTCATACGTAAATTTTGGACGAGATGGTGACGTCGACCAAGGATATAATGATATAATGGGTACTCTACAGACATATGTTGGGATGCACTGTACAGAAGCAAAGAATAAGTCAGGTAGAGTATCAATTATAGTCTGATTAGTCTTTCACTTTACGTATGGACGACGAACATATGGCTGTTAGTTGACCGACACTAAGGCTCCGCAAAAGCCCAGTCAGCCCACAAGGCCCATGAGCTGGCCCAAGAACTAGAGACACTAAAAACATGTACATGGAACAATTTAATGCCAAGGGCAAGAAACCCGACGAAAAGTTGGTGACTATGTTTGGCGTCTAGTTGCATGCTTTCGTTGAAAGCAATTTTGCTTTTCTGTTATTGGAAGCAGTCGAGTCATCAACTATGAAAGGTAGATATCACGCTGGAGGACACTTGCTAACGCTCTTTAGTCGATGGTATCGTGCCGGCATTGACCCGTCGAACTTTGAAAGAGAGCTCTACTATGAAGAAGACAAAAACATTGCGAATCAAGTGAAAACGCTTCGCGACCTGTACAAATCCTATTACGAAGGACGACCCGCTCCTAATGGAAAGTAGTATCCAGCCAGTCTATTTTCGTTATGATGAAATAGGTCTATCAAAGTGCATGTTTAGGCTAACTATTTTTAGTCCGATCTACTTTTACATTCTCTTCGTCTGTGGAGTTGTGGTTGCTTTTTATGGTGGAAAATTCGTGATAACGTGAAACAGGTTAGTGTGGAGATTGGTTTGTGGACTTACGTGGGGATAAGCCCAGACAAGCCGGTCAGCCTGCCCACCGCTTGTGGGCTGGGCCGCGGGCCGACGAAAACCCAGCCCAGCCCGCCCATGCGGAGCCCTAACCGACACGTTATCACTACATGGAGAGTACCATCATTCTTCTGTGTTTGCGGGTTTTACTCATATATCATCACAACTCATTGTGGAACTTGTCACGTAAACCCCATCTCAGTTTCGAAAGAATGCGAATCTGCATTGGGTCCTCCTGTGTTCTCGCTGCGGCCTTCACGATGGTCGTAGCCCAACCTTCCTATGTGTACACGTTTGACGCATCGACAGCTGCTGGCGTTCAAGGCACCATCCAAGTCAACTACGCCAGCGAAACTTCGTCCACGGCAACGGTCTCCGCCTCGCTCGATTTCTCCGGGATTGACCAGGCCCGAATCGCCGCATTTGATGGAAACTGCACACAAGATGTCACGAGCTGGAAGTGGCACATCCACACAAAGTGGAGCTCCGCGCTCTTTTCCGACTCGTATGAACAATGCTCGAAAGGCGCGACAGGGAATCACTACGATCCGCTCCGTGCTTGCGGCCCTGCGTCCGAGTATATTTCCGAGCCAGAATGTAAGGCGAAATCCAAGAGCTATGCCTGCAGCCCCAGCAATTACACTGCGAACCCACTAGCATGTGAAAAGGGAGACTTGTCGGGTAAATTTGGTGCTATCAACGTTGGCACGAGCTTACTTGTCACAGAAGAATGGAAGGACGAAAACTACCCGTTGCCATCCGAGAATACAGACACGTGGAGCATCGTGATTCATGCGGTTTGCGGCAAAGAAGCGCCACGCATTGCATGCGCACATGGAGTAAAGCGTGAGGATGACGCGAAGCAAAGTACCAGCGCCTGTGCAGTGAAGGCCTGAGGAGTGTCTTGGTTTTTCCCTCTTTTTTCCCTTTTTAAAGGACTGTATGGTTAATAATACACAACCCGTTGTGAAAGACCATTCTGTACTTTATTTCACAGATCATCTATAACAGCTTTATGTTGTTTTAGGTTCTTACAAAGTGATATAGGTTTGCCAGCAGCGCAAAGACTAAATATAAAGGCGTTGAAAGGGCACTACGCGTCGCATCAATTGGTATTTGGCGACTTTTCGATGAAATCATAGTGTGGTGTACATAACTTATGTTAGTTACACCAACCTACATATATGCATATTATTAGTTTAAGTCTTAATCTTAATACAAATAAAATCATTTTTGAATTTTGACTAATCTCGCACAAGTGGACTGAAGTACGCCGACTTTTCGGCTGGAAGTTTCTCTGTTTCGTGGAGTGTGAAGTTTGTTACGGTCTCGTTTCATTTAAGTCGATTTACTAGTGAAAATAACGTGTAGAATAAAGTTGATTTACGTTTTATTACCGCTGTTACACTTTGCTGCTATCGTTTTGTTGTGGAACCTCGCAAATAAGTACTCTTACTGTAACTGGAACGTGCACGCAGCAGTACATTAGAACGAAGATGAGTGATAGCGAATAAAAGGGTGCCTTAGGCACCCTTTATGAACAAGTTTTGAAAAAAAATTGAGTTTATTTTTGAAAGCGTTTTTAAACCGCTTTTTACGATTTTTTTTAAACTCAAAACCTAATCAAAACCAGCCTAAAAAATTTTGTGTTCATAAAAAAATAAAACCATTCCGCTCTCTCCCGTTTCGTTCGTCCCGTATGGTGGGTATTTAGGGCCACAACGCACGGCCACAATTCGTTTTTACTGCTCTTACCCTTCCTCCGTCATTCCTCCACTACTTTTCCGACCCTTCCTCTACAGCTATCGTACGATGGACGACACAACGACTGTGATCTGCTGGAGGCGGCGCAAGTGCATTCATCTCGGACTACACCTGCTGGAAGCGTGCGAGCGGGCCATCCGGGGACAACCCCGTCAGGTCGTTAAACGGCCTGCTAGGTATTGATTTCTTGGCGGCTCTGTCTTGTAACCATTACTTGCAGTTTGATAATATCGAGTGTCTCACGGTTTCTAGGTGGGCGCCTTGGGAAGACAGATCTATTGACGATGAGATATTTACGGAAATGTTTTGAATGTGCAAGGCGGATTTCTTGTGGCTGGCGGAGCAACTACGGCCCCGACTGCAGTTGGATCCGCTCAATCAGGGTGCTCCTCTGTTAGTGGCAACCCACGTCGCCATTGGTCTTTACCGCCCGGGCCATGGCTGTGGCTATGCGACGATCGGCCATCTTTTCAAGGTGGCATGGGTAACCGCCATTGCTGCGACTGAAAAGTTCGTTGATGCAGTCGTTACTGAGTTTGCCAGGCGTTCAGTGGGGTTGGTATTTTACCTTTTCATGTTCCATCGGCTATTAACTCTGGAAAGTATTGATACCTTCGTCCCTTCATCTATCTTTTTTATAGATATCCAAAGGTAGACAACCAGGAGGCATGGAATGCCATCGAGCACTCGTATCTTGTCAGAAGAGGAATCCCTTATGTGGTGGGTGCCATTGACGGCACTCACATTCCGATCAGAAAGCCGCCGTACGGCCGATGGAACGCCTGCATCATCCGTAAGGGTTGACCGTCGATTGTGTTTCAGGCCGTCGTTGACGGCTACGGAAACTTTCGAAATGTATGAAGTTGTGCTTCCAAGGGTCTCTTCCATCTACAGCCCTCTTTAGCATTATAGGTGTATGGAGGCTTTCCAGGGTCGGTGCATGACGACCGACCTCTCCGGCTCTCGTCTCTGGGACGGAAATTACCACAAGATGGCGTCATTCAAGCGGGTAAGTACTTCTTAGGGGACTCGGGGTATCCAGGAAGCAAGAGCATACTGACACCCTACCCGAATGCGAGTAACGAGAGACAAATCCGCTTTAACTTGTACCACTCATCCACGAGGTGCGTAGTTTTAATGTAGAACCGGGGATATCTAACAGGTTTAATGGTTCTGATACAAATCATTTCGTATATCAGGATCATCGTGGAACAAGCGTTCGGTCGTCTGAAGAACCGTTTCCGTGTCCTGCTCACTGCTCAACAGGCATCACCCAAAGCAGCACGGAATGCCACCCTTTGTTGCATTATCCTGCATAACCTTTTCAACGAAAGGGGCGAAGCCTGTATCTGCAGGTGTGGGATGAGCGAACAGATAATGAACGGATGTTCAGCGAAGATCCGATGCAGCCCCTATTGCAGCGGGTGAGGAATGAGCATAATGAGATGAAGGGGGTCCGCGACGAGATCGCAGCAAAGATGAGTGCGTTGTGACGAACTGTACATGGCGGTATGTTTATCCATTATTTATTTGTCTTCTGGAGTTTCTCGCGGCTTCTCTTCTGGATTTCCTTGGGACCTTCCTTGCGAAACCAGTAAGGCGGTGAAGTCAGCGCCAAACAGCTTCCCCATCATTCCCATCATCATCATATTCATCAATCGCTGGCTCTCGTCACGACTGTCCTCCCGAGTATCCCGTGCAATCTAGCCCTTCTACCGCTGCTCCTCCGCGTCTGCGCTGTGGTTGCTCTCTTTCCTATCTCTCCCTCTCTTCTTCCCTCTTCTCTTCCCTAGCGTCCCTCGCTGCCTCCCTCTCCTCATGTATCAACAGCTCCCGCTGCTGCGCTAACATATACGCCTTGAATCAATCGTCCAGGACATTTGTCGAGGCTGCGAAAGCATCTAGGGCATCCTGGACGACCGTCTTCGTGTCCACCGGCTTGGACGGTCGGGTTCTCCGTGTGCTCCGGCCCGGAGGCTTACCGCTCCCACGGCTACTACCCGTGGCGGCTACTACCGGGGAACGAGCGGTGGCTGGTCGGGAGAGGGTCTTGTTATCGAGAGCGATCCTGGCGGACGAGCGGCGGCTGGTCAGGAAAGGGGGGTCTCACCATCATGAACGGGGGGCACGAGGAAAAGAGCTCCTGGTCTATTGCGCCACAAAAATGAAAGTTCGTCTCGTTTGTCGCAGTGGTCTAGGATCCGGTCTCATAGAACGATGGCGGAGGGTTCGAGTTTTGGGAGGTGCATAAAATTTGCGGCGAAACGCCCAGAAAAAAGTTTTGAAACTCAAGCCCACCTCCTGAGGAGGGTTTGAGAAGTTTTAAAAACGAAATGCGTTAAAAATGTATTTACTTTTGAGCTCAAAACTTTTTTCAAAACTGGTTTATAAAGGGTGCTTACGAAAGAAGGTAGAAATCAGGACCCGGGCAACGTTCTTGAAAGCGTATAAACCCCAGATGTCTGATCGGGATAGGACAAGGTGTAAAAAACACAAAACGCACAAGTTGTAGGTTTTGACGGGACCTTAGACCACCTGACCACCTGACCTCTTAGGTTAAGTCAGGTGGGATCGCTGTGGACTGCGTACTGTTGCGCGACGTTCGTCATTCTTGGCATATAGTCTAGATTGAAAGCTTTGATCGAATGGCGACATTTCTTCTCCATTTGGTCCAGCCTTTTATTCACTTTCCCCATTTCAAGGAGGAGCCCTTTGTACACCCTCCTGGTCGAAAGTGTCCTCTCCGTCCATATGAATTTTCGTAAAAATAATAGACAGCCAACCAAAACAACCAACCACTATAGCAGTAACAACGTACACAAACGTAACAATCTACTTTTCTCCACAAATTCCAGGAGGCCGTTTCACGTAATCCACACGATAGAACGTGTCTTTTCACACAAAACTTAGAATCAAAAAATTACGAACCCCCGTGTCCCTTTGCACTCATAACCTGTAGGAAATTGACACGAGCTGGAGGTACGGCCAATTATCCGGGCGACTGTACCGACCTTTAGCGCCTGACAGTACGGGAGTAGTTTCTTTGAAGAAACGCGCCCTACGTGATCAGCGTAGAGGCGCACGAAAATCAAGAAAGCCGTTCTTCTTTTAGTATATATATATATACAAGGAGATGGTACCCGTCGTTCCGACGAGTTGTTTCATTGAAATTGCAGTGGAACTACTGTATATCTACATTTACTTTGAAAAAAAAGAAAATAGTTTTTAGCTGTTTACAACTGGGTCCAATTTCGGACATTGAATGCTCCCATCATTGCGAGATTTTTCAGCCCCATTCAACTTAGTGCTTCATCATAAACAACCTTGCGCATTACTTGTAGATCCAGCTTCCAAAAGGACCGAGATGTTCTCCGGTGCTGTCGAGCGACGTATCAACTGGTCAGGCTATAACACGTCCCTTGTTGGAGATATGCCATTCATGTCCAGCCTCTGTCCCTGTGACTTGTTTATCGTCATTGCATAGGCCAAGCGCTCATCGAACCTCTTCCACGGACCGTATAAAGCAGACTTGATTGCTCAGTTGTTAGGGCAATGCGTTGGATAAAGAAAACATACGCTGCATGATCACCCGTCAAGACTTTAGCCTCAATCACACTTCGGAACACCGGCGGACAAAAAGGCGCGTGCCGTTTCAAAGCTCGCTGGATGGATCCAGATTCGGCCGGAGCATGATTGGTGAGCCAACCGTCAGTGTAAGTCTATGCGGCGGCTATCCATCAGGTCAAGCTGGTTCAAGAACTCTGTCGGAACTGCGTTGCACCCTCCTCATCGACAATTTTGCCCGCGCTGAGAAATTCCTGTTCTACCCCCGGAACCATGGTCAGGACGGCTGTGTTGATCTCGGCCACATTGTTATTGTGGGCGGCAAGGATTGAACGGTGGCAAAAATAGGCACGCGCGTTCTTTGCGGCATCAACAATGGCATCATAAATCGTGGTGATCAGTCCGTTTAATGTGTGGTCGTGGATCACCATCAACTCCGGACAACAAATCCGATCTGCGTCGATTTTTTCAGGCCGGTCTCTCCAAGTGCAAGCGGTCAATCTGAAAGGTGCGGTTCCCAATGTCCGCATTTGGCTGGGCGCTCACAGCACGCATGTTTTTCCTTAATCAATACACGTTCACGCAAATCCACAGGTAGGAATCCTTGATCGATGCCGCAACAATATCAACACGCAGGCCCTTTGGGACAACAGGCAGCACCTGGCGGAAGTCTCCCGATAACAAGGCCGTGATTCCGCCAAAAGGATCATCGGATCGATCCATGGTGTCTCGGAGTGTGCGGTAAACAGCCTCAAGAGCGAACTTACTCGTCATAGGGGCTCATCCCACAGAATAAGCGCTGTCCTGCGAATCATAGCAGAACGGTCGCTCTGCTTGCTGATTAAACACACTTCCAAGGGCTTCAAGTAAATGGGAATCTTAACCTTGAATGGGCCGTGCGGTCCCCATTCAGAAGCAATGCTGCAATACCGGGCGATGCGACCGCAAGTGCAATCTCTCCTGGCCTCGAACCGACTTGAGTATGAGGTTCTCAGGAATGTTTTCCCCGTCCCGCCTGGTCCGTCAATGAAGATGACGCGTCCGTCCAGCTGCATCACCTCGTGGAAGACGGTGAGCTGCTCTGCGTTCAGAATTTAGACTTCCTGCTCGCTCTATTGTATCAGTTCGTTGGCATCAAACGCAAGCTGCTACGCAAGTAAGCTGTTGCTTTGAAGCTCATCCATCGCAAATGCAGGCTACTGGAGGTTGAAGTATTCCAGCGTCCTCTCAAATGGAAGAAGAAGCTGCGCAATATACTTCAGCGCAAGACTTTTGATCTGCTCCTCGGATGGCTCTGCATTTTCCTGTTGACGCAGCCGGTGTACGCAGTCGTATGACAGTTCCGTTGCGAACTCGATCCGCAACTGTAGTGGCTCTGCGAGTGGCCCATGAATGAGAATGGTGACGAACAAAGATCGTAGTTGTGCCCCGCTCTGCATTGCGGAGGTTTCACGAAGGCATAGCTGCCACTCTTTGTCATTCTCGTATAATCCGAGGACCACGCAGGCCTCCTTTAACGTTTCATGCACCACGATATCATGCGTCCGCAATTCGACAAATGATGTCACCCCTTTGACGGTTGTCAGCAAAGTGCACAGAAAATAGCTTTCTTCAGCGTTGGGGCTTACAAAGTAGAGTCGGCCGATGCACACGCCTCGTTTCCGGGCCGTCCACTGCTTGAGGCTGTCATTCTATAAAACCAACGATGGGAAGTCCAGATAGGTTGTGTTGCGAGCAACCTCACTCGCGCGATTGGCGTTGAACCATTCCGTGAGAGTTGTTTTCCGTGCCCGGTCAGCGTTTACCACATCGGCCAATTTCCTTTCGGTGTTGAACACGATTTTCTGCTGATCAGGCAGGTGGATCTGCAAACGATGAACCGACGGTCAGTGGTCGTGCATCTTGAAGTCCACAAGTCTCCAGTAGCTTTCTGGGGCAGAGACGTAGCTAGCTTCAATGTACTGTTTAATCTCGTTTCCGTCTTCAAGCACCGCAGTAGTGCGGTCGTGCCCCTTGTAGACGTACTTGAACAAATATTTGACAACGGTGATGGAGGAACACACCTGCGGTAGTTGACGGTTCTTTGTCAGCCAGTATAAATGCCATATTTACGTCAGAATCACCTGGAAATTGATGTGCGCATCGTACTTGCAAGCGAAGAACACATTTTAGGGCACGGTCCAGCGGTTGTCCACATGGCGACCTTTTTGCATCCACAAACGAAAGTCCGTCATCCCGCCGTTGGTTCACCGGGTAACCGTCCATCTCGGCAGATGTCTGGTTCGCAAATGCCCTTGGATAGCGCTTGGTACATTTGCGATCCTCCATGCAGGGCGCGTTTTCATTTTCCACACCGCATGGTCCGTGTACCAAGCAGCGGGTCACGGTCTCATGAGCATCGTCATGTGTCTCTGGATCAGGGATCTCCGCGGATACTCCCGAGTCAATGTCTTGAGGGGTGCAGAACTTGAAATCCCCGTCCACGATGAGGAGGATGTGCCCATGTGGGAGGCCACAATTTCGGAAATCGAACACCCAGAACTTGCCTATCACAGTCCCAAAAATCTTCCGGTCTGTGAGGTCACGCTTGAGTTTCTGGAATTTTTTATTAAATACCCGCGCAACCATACCAGGTCGACCCTGCGCGGTCTGTCCCGGTTCAAGCTCAGCCGTAATCCCGTACCACTTTGGATTTCACGTGAAGGTGACAAAGAGGTCTGGGCGCCCACACATGCGCACAATTTCCATGGCATCCTGATAGATCTGGCTCATCTGTCGATCGCTTCCAGAAAATGTGGTCGGCAAAATCAATTTGCGACCAACTTGCGCTGCTTTGTGATCACTATCGTTTATCGCATCCATAACTCAGAGTACAACTCACACCGCAGATCAACGTGGTGGTCGGCAATATACTGCAGGCTATTCTTCTCCACGTACCCATGCGTCCACGATATATTGCTGAAACAGGCGTCTAGAAAAAAAGAGGTTCACGCCAGGTGTTCGATGGTGCATCATGTAGGAATAATACTGCATCTGCGAGACACGTCCTGCTCCGCCTCTCCCACAGATAGCATCCTCGTTGTCATTGAACCCTCCCCCCAGCGTCGTACTAAAATAATCTAAGCGGTATCGTGGGAGTCCACCCCGGTCGACCGTCAGGAAAAAAAAGCACATAGTGGAACAGGGTAGACGCTGAGTGCAATGATGATATCCGCTGGAGGCGTCCGTCGTGACACTTCAGAACAATGTAGCGATCGTAATACTGCCGTCGTAACCATCTCCCACCATGATGGCGCCCACCTTGTTCGCAGTTGGGGTGTTGTACCTTCTTCGCTCGTTCGATTGCAGGCAAAGAAGACGGAGTTCGAGATTCATCACCTGATCCCTATCCATTCGCTTCCACACCTTCTCGTTCAACTTCACGTAAGGGTTGTGCTCTTCGAACAGGACTTGAAGTTCCCCATGATGCGCCCGTCCAGATGCGAAAAGACATTCATGCGACCACCAAGCGCCAAGCTGCTGTCAGTGATATACAACTGCGAGAACTTCCTCGGCTAACCGGGCTCCGGTAACAGCGATCCTATTGGTTGGTACAGGGAACATTGGGGTCGAAAGGCGTACATCCCTCCCTGCACGAATCGATCATTCGACTTCGCACCCAGGGACGTGAACGACAGAGTGCTGTTTTACGACCTGATGTTGGCGAGGAAGGCGCTGATACAATAGCGGACTCCGTAAGGGCTCTGGGGGCTGTGCAAACGGTGGACGTTGGCCGCTTTGCCTCGGTCAGAGCACATGGTGAAAAGTGGTCGTGCAAGGGTTGATCCTGGTCCCTTCACGCGCTCCTCAATCCAATGAAGCTCCCCACAGTTGTGGAAGCAGACGTCAGCCCGGTTCAGCACAAAGCGCAGAGAGGCGTACTTTGCTGGGATCTCTTGACGTGCAAGGCTGAACTCCGGTTCGGCTGGGCGCAAGCTGTCTAGCATGATCTGCCGCGCACGCTGAGCACGTCTTGTCTCTGCCTGAACTTGGCTTCGTTTTTGTTCTTCTTCTTTTGTCTCAAGAGAACGATGTCGAGCACGCCGCTCCCAATCCAGTCGGATGCGTTGTTCTAGTTGTTCTGTCGTCTCGAGAACATACCGCTCCCGAGCAAGTCTGTTTCTCCGTGCACGCGGACTCTCTGCTTGTGGTGGCATTGGGATTTGTTCTCGCGTCTCAACAGTGCATTGTCGAGCACGCCGCTTCCGAACCAGTCGGTTTCGCCGTGACGCGGACTCTCTGCTTGAGGTGGCATTGGGGGAAGCAAATGCGGAAGCGGGCAGGGTATTGCTAAATTATTATAGTCCCTATAAGACCGTACTAACAGATGACCATTTTCTATAAGTGTTACTTGTAATATTTGTGACAACCAATGCGGATAAAGTCCAACTCAATTATGCCCGACTTATAGTATAGTTCGAATTCGATTAGGTACGGGATCACGACGACATGAATTATGTTATTATATAGACTAGGATAGTACCCGTCGTTCCGACGAATTGTTTCATTAAAGTTACAGTATATTCCTGCAGCAGGCGTCCTAAACAAAACGGATCTCGCCAGGTGCGAGAAGCTGCAGCATGTAGGAATAATACTGAGTCAGAGAGACACCTTTGTTCTGTCTCTCCCGCGGATTGCATCCTCGTTGTCATTGAACCCTCCCTCCTCAGTGGCGTACCCAAATCCCCTCAACAGTAACGTGGGATTCCACCCCGGTCGACCGTCAAGGAAAAGAAGCACATAGTGTATCAGGGTATACGCTTATTGCAATGCTGATATCCGCTGGAGGTGTCCGTTGTGACACTTCAGAATAATGTCACAATCGGAGATACTGCCGTCGTAACCATCTCCCACCATGCTGGCGCCCACCTGGTTCGAAGCTGGGGTGTTGTACCTTCTTCGGTCGTTTGATTGTAGGCAAAGCAGACGAAGTTCCAGATCCACCACCTGATCCCCCTCCATCCGCTGCCACACCTGCTTGTATTCGGGTTGTGCTATTCGATTGTGGCTTGAAGTTCCCCCATAATACGCCCATTCCGATAAGGAAATACATTCTTTCGAGTTAACCCGTTGTACCAACGGAACAAATTGGTAGATTAATCCTGCCCTTATAACACTCTAACTGCCAATGAAAGCCCCGCGCATGTTTTCTCGCAATGATATCAAACATAAGGATAGGGGTGCTGCAGGTTCGACATGTTGTCTTCAACTTGCCCTACGTATACCCCAGCGTCTGTAGTGGAGCGGCCGATCAAAGTTTTTCACGCTTGATCAGGCAGTACCACGGCGCCCGGACTGCCGACTAACGAAGGGGGTCCTCCGGTT
>CM047580.1:25628605-25655981 GCA_026184515.1 Peronosclerospora sorghi
ATGACCGGTCGTCTGCCAGCAGCGGACGATCGGACCAGATTTCGAATGGAGGTCCGCGGGGTACCCCCCCCCCGTAATTTGGAAGGCTGGGCACAATGGTGGTGGTCAGGTTGTCGATACAAATGTATTCTATTTCGAACTTGACTCCACCACAGATCTGTGAATCCGATCTGAATTGTGACGCTCTGGTAAAGAAGTCCGAGCGAAATCGAATTAATCGGAATCTTTATGAAGCGACGCAGACTCACGAAGTGGAAAATCAAGACTTACAATAGCGCCGATCGGCATATACCGATCGGCGTGAATATTTGTGATGTTTTATCGTGACTACGAGTGTATGACGAACTGTGATGAACTGGTGATATTTAGATGGTAGCAAAGTGGCTTGAGGATGTGGATATTTTTCGATGACGACCTTCACGATTCTCACTTGTGGATGCAGTTGGATGCGGTAAGGATGCACTTTGATTAATGTGGACAAAGGCTAAGACATATGGGACAATCGTGTAACGGAAAAGAAATTTTATTAATGATGAATGCGCGAATGATTGCCATCGGCGCCTACAATGTCTAAGTTCGCGATCACCTCATAGCCGACTGATAATCATGGCTGGGTGAT
This sequence comes from Peronosclerospora sorghi, assembly GCA_026184515.1. NCBI lineage: Eukaryota > Oomycota > Peronosporomycetes > Peronosporales > Peronosporaceae > Peronosclerospora > Peronosclerospora sorghi. The sequence goes on from CM047580.1 coordinate 25,629,225, forward strand.
CTGCGATCTTGTGGCGAAATTAGTTACGCCAAAGCTGCTCCTTGTCAAGCTGGGTGAAGTTGTCCATCAAGTTGTCGATTACTGTGTCGCAGTGGTAGCCGGGGTACCAAGCTCCGTCTTCGATCAAATCCCCGGCTTCTCAACGCCACGCTTGGCCATATGGAGGACAACTAAGTATAGGAAGATGACGATATCGCATTCCCTTGCCCGCATGCCCTCCAGTATGAATTGACAGATGAACAGCCAGGCTTCACCCGCCCGACTACGACGCTTCTTCCGCTGCTTCTGGAACGCGGCCAAATACTTGTACAGCTTTACTTGTCCGGCGGGATGTACCCGATAGTGTGTGGATTCCTAGATCGCTTGGATGTGGATGCTGTGGAACTGCCCGAAACGACTCAAGAACGAGGTGATCCACGGAGTCGGTGTGAACATGTGTTCAGGTGTTGGGGCAGAGCAAAACTTCCCACGGCTTGGCGTCTACAGACGGGCGATCTGCGGTCCGGTGATAAGATCAGGTCTCCACTCGGTTGTACCAGGATGACTAACCGCCAGCGGAAAAAGCCAGAAGTCCGGACGCAAAAAAGTGCGGACCAGATGCTTGGTCGGAACAGATCGCCGCAGGAGACCGATCTGCCCCGGAGACCAAGGGTCGACAGCAGCCATACCTGAAGGAGGGAGAGGCACGTCAACCTTCAATGCCCCCAACAATACACCATGATACAGAACAGAAGTGCCGGGCAGAAGGGTTGGTTTGGGTGCCTTGCCAGACGGTTTGGATATGTTGTTCATGCTGTCGTCGTTCTGGCGCACCGCTTGGTCGGCTCCTGGCGTTTGCGCTTCAACTGAGGCAGCGGAACTACGACGCTGGGTGGATCAGGACTGAGATAGAGCGAGAAGTATCTCATCTAAACCCACCGATCCACCCTCCGAATCCGACCCAGGCGAGGCTAATGCCGACTTGGACCGAGCAGTATGAGGGGTCAAGGGCGCTTGTGTTTTCGTGGTTTGGACTGGTTTAGTTGATTCCACTGTTGCGCGCAGAAGCTTTGCCGGTGTCTTGGCTCTATTCCGCGGTGTCACTGGGTTTTCTTCGTAATCTGGATTGGCCGCTACGCCCCGTGCCTTCGCGCCTTTTGCCTCGCCCTTACGTTTCTTGATGGCGTGCGAATTTTTGGGGGGGCAAAATTTCAGCCAATGAATGGCGAGAAATTCCACCCGAGTTTTGTTTGGAAATATCACCGGCGGAATGCGACTGCTGGTCCGCGAGGGCGCTTAAGGCTGCTCCGCAAGGAATGGAGCTAGCGACTGGCGAACTGGACAGACACGTAGCCAGCTCATCGCGGCACCGGTGGACGATTGCCCAGAGTCGATTCGACTCTTGGGTGCAAATGCCGAGCCGATCTTGGAAGACATCAACCCTCTCGGTGTGATGGTCGATCGTGAGTTGTAACTCGGCGATCTGTCGATCCAACTCCCGCTGCTGAGAATACAAAACCAACCGGTCAGGCTGATTCTCTGAACTTTGTCGAATGGCCACCGTGAGCTGCTCGTGGAGATGCGATCGGCAGATCTTGAAGCAAAAAACGTCGTGACGAGCACCAATCGCCCCTCCAACACTGGTCGGAGCTGATCAAAGCAGTTGTTCATCTGCCGATCGGCATCAATTAGCGTGTGTACGGTTGAATGATGTTGGTTGGTAATGGATCTACATACAGAAGGAAGTGAGGACAGGTCCAAGGTGGAGTTAACGGTAGATTGACATACCTGGTTTGTTTTGTTGCGGATCCGAGGCCTTGAGATGCTTAATCTCGGCTGTCAAGAGTGTGCGATCAGCTTGTATGGCATCGATCAGTTTGTATGGCATCGATCAGCTTGTATGGCATCGATCAGCTTGAAGAACCGCTCTGTGTCCCGACGCATTTTCTGTAACGCGGCGTTGACCACGATTTGCTTCTCACGTTCGACTTTCAACTTCTTTCGGAGTGCATCAATTATTTTCTGAGGCCGATCGACCTCGCCTCGGTGCTCATTTTGTTCGCTGACAATTTGAGTGTCGCCCGAGTCGTCGGAATGGTCAGATCGGCCAGAAGTGGGAATATGCGGAGAGTTCGGACACCGATCGCCTACGAATACAAGTGTTAAAGAAGAAATGTGGCGATCGGAGATCAAGTAGAATTACCTGGTACATTGGACTCGGTGGAATGCATGGAATTGAAGACTGTTTGTGAGATCGGACCGCGACCGTTGTGCGGCTGCGACCAGACTCAGGGGCGGCTGTGGTGAAGTGCTTTTGAAAAGTTTTGACCAGCATGTACCATTGTACCAGTTGTCAATTCGGAGCGATCGGGTTGGCTAAAAGGATGGAGTGTTTTGGGCCTATCGTGTGCTTGGAGTGTAAGGTACGCAGACTTAAGGTGAGGCACACGGTTTTTCCTGTAGTTTACATACTGGATTTTTGGATATTAAATTTAGTGTTCGTTTTACTTTGGGTTGCATAAGTTGCTGCTCCGCATGAGTTATTGGGAGAAGAGGGATAAACGGTCACCTCTAGCTCATTATTCCCGTACAGGACACAGCTCCTCCGGAAGTACCACGAAGGGAAGCACTCACTACGTTCACTCACCCTTCAAGCCCCACACGTTTGTAACGCGTTATTTTCTCTCGTATTGGCTGGTTCTCCACATCGCAATCTGCGATCTGCCCCAGATATTGGCTGGGTTCCTCAATGCTGTCCGCAGTCAATCCCCAGTATTTCTATTGGCTGGCTCTACGCGCCGTTCCGCCGGTCCGCTCTAGAATTTCTATTGGCTGGGTTCCTCACTGCTGTGTGCAGTCAAGCCCCATTTTTTCCCGCATTTGGAGTGACGAATTCTTCTCCATTTGCAGATCGATTTCATTTGGATTATCTATCGTTGGTTTTCGGTACAAGTACCTTATAAGCTGTACACCCCATATCGGTACCTACCAAGATCCCTACTAAGCGACGGTCTACCGAGTGTGTAACCACCCACACCAATCGGTACACAAGGTGAGATGATTGAAGACAAATCGGACTCGGCGTCCTGTAGTGCTGATCGGTCGCCCGATCGGAACACAGGCGAAAGTTCGCGGGGTACCCCCCCCCGTAACTTTGTCGGCTTGGCGCGATGGTGGACAAGTTCCGGACACTTCGGTGTTTGATTTAGAACTGTACTCCACCACATTTTTCACCAGCAAAGTCTGCGTCCGTGTATCAAATCAGCTGCACACTTTCATTATTCCTAGCCGCATTCCAAACGTAAACTGAGCTCCTTTGACCCCTTCAACTACCTAGTAATCTTCTTCGCCAACTTAAAATTACTCTGTATTGGTGCATGCATGCGCCGCGTGACCTTATCAACTGCAAAAAAATATCCTGCTTCGTACACCTTTAAATTCACAATAAGCTCCCAACCATAGACTGGAAAATTTTATGCGTCGAAACATCTGTCATAGCTGTATTGGGTAGGAAGTTGTCGTCTTCACATTCATCACTCGTGCCAGTAATCGGTAAATGTACAGAATTCGCTCGATCCATGCTATACTTTGCCAATAATTCGTCAATTGTCGCTTCCTGGTCCATCGTATATCCATCTTTTTGATTTCTACCCATTCGTATTCCGAGAAACTCTTCCACCGGTCCAAGATCCCTTAATTTCAGTATCTTCATCTTATCGAAAAAATCATCCACCGGCTGCTCCGTCGTTCCTGTCACTAGTAGGTCATCAACTTAAAATCCAACAATCACTATGCCATCAGAGTCCTTCCTTGAGAATATGCATGTGTACGTCCTACACTGCGCGAAATTCAAATCAGTAAGCGTCTTGCGTAACAACCCGTACCACATGAATACAGCCTGCTTCAAGCCATATAAACTTTTCTTCAATCGTAAGGCTAGACACGTGGTCGAATTCACCTCAAATTTCCGAAAATTTCATTTGCAATAGTCATGCCTTGAGGTATCTTCAAAAAAGTTTCAAAATTCTTCTCTGTATGCGCCTTCGGGTATGCACTTGGTACGTCTCCATGTCGTGCCGGTACGTTCCATACTTGTGCCATCACCAATACCACCTTCACATTTACTCAAATCCATCACTGTCGAAAACGTAAGCACGAAATCTCTGCCGTACACTTGCTTTCCTCCACGCGCCACCAGTCCGCATTGTACCTCTTGATCGTGCCGTCCGTCTTCAACTTCGTCGTTTACACCCATTTCGTGGGTATAGCCCGGTTTCCTGCACAGTTCACCACTTTCCATGTGTCCATGTCTTGTAACGCCTTCAGTTCCGCATCTTCTGCTTCCTTCCACTTGTTCGCGTCATCCCTCTTTTGTGCTTCCTTGTAACTCAACGGGTATTTTGCATACTTTCCTTTAATTCCTTCATCTTCGGGTCCTAGCACTGCATACACATCTAATGCATGCTGATTCACACCTGCTTTCCCCGTATCTGCTTCTTGCGTTGCGTGTGTGCCCCCTTCAACGCTTGACTTCCTCTTTGTTCTCTTGTTCTTGATAGAGTCCTTGTATTCCTTGAATCTTTCCGTTTCTTGTACATTTCTCCTCTTCCGTTCGTTGCCTTGACTTGGTGCGTGCTGTGTCTAGTTGCTTATACCTTCGGAGCGTTCCGTCTCGACTCCATTCCGTAATTCTACGTCATTATCCACGTGACCTTCCACACTTATTTCCTCACCATGCTCCGTAAATCTTTTACCGGCCAATGCTATTGTAACTTGATCGCTTGCTTTATTATCCAGTGTCTCGATCTGACTGATGTGCCGCATCTTTGTGAGTTTTGCCGTCAAAATGGACCCATTAACTTCCACTGTGAACAGTAAATCGCCGCGCAACCGCACTTCAATTTTATTGCTCCGATGCACGAAATTGCATCCCTTTGCATCAGCTTTCCCAACGAGATAAGATTACTAGCTATCTTCAGCGAAAAATACACCTCTTGTAATACTATCACTGTGTCAGGATCATCGATGCTTCGTAGACGTACTTTACCGATCTTCGTGACTTGCAAAAAATTACATCAGGCAGGGTTAACTTCATTCCTTTTGTACACGTAAACACATCTTCCAATAGTGTTTCATCTCCAACGAGATGGCGACTTGATCCGATGTCCAGTATCCATGCATCGTCTTCATTTATGTCACTCGAGTTCAGCGCTCCAGACCACTCTGTATCTGCATCCGTAGTAGCTAGACCGTATTTCCGTTCTGAAACGTTCTACGTCTTGCGATGGGTCTGTCTTTCGAGCTTGTCAAATCGCTTTGTACACTCTCGACGAATGTTTCCTTTTCCGCCGCAACTGTAGCATGTAAGCGCCTTCTTCTTTTCGTGTGCCACGTTTACGCTCATCCTTGGTCCTCTTCTGCTTTTTATGTGGTCCTCTCCCACTTCCTGAGCCCACGCCACCAACTCTTGCGCGTGCAAAATGTATTCCGTCCTTGACGGGTTATAATGCGTCATCATCGCATACTTAACACTCGAACCGCATACTTCACTAAATTTTCGTATATGAGCTTCTTGCTTGACTCTATTTCGCGCGCCAACGCTGTCAGGTACATCATGTGCTAGTTCCAGGACTGTTTCGTGTCCTTCTCACTATCGAATAGTTGTGCTGCCTGTTGATGCGAAATTGTAACCTTGTATACACGCCACATCTGGTCCAGCAGGTAATGCAGGGTCTGCGAGACCTGCCACCATACACCAATATTCGAACGAAAGTATCTTGATGCCGCACCATCGAGATATTCTACAATTTTATTCACCTTGAGCTGATCGGTCCACGCGAATCTAGATGAAATCTCCGCAATCTCCAACTCCTACATGAACAGATATGCCCAGTCTCGAAATCCAGTGCCAAGGCCAGGATAAATTTCAGCTTCAGTGAACTTATGCACAACCAACTTGGGTGTCTTGTACGTGCGCGGCTGTGTGGTTGATAAAATTTCCAGCCGCATGGCTTCCTTCTGGCATACCTCCATGCACACCAGGGGGTTCTCGTGGCATTGCCATACGAGGCGCACCTCGCCTTTCGATGCTTTCATCCACTGATAAGTCATTCAGGGTAATCTTATGCCCAAATGACGCAAAATTCCTTATATTTTCTTGAAAAGGTGAAATTCCACCCCTCATCGGCGAATCCCTTGCCCGTGGCAGTGAGTAATCCAGCAAATAATAAACCGTAACCGGAGAAACCCTCCGTCCCGATCCTTGAGACCGTTCTTCTTCCATCTGGTTTAGCCTATCGTTCATCTTCCCGACCTGTAAGAGCAACGCCTTCAATGTGCCCTCCTGGTCAAACGATTCACCTTCGTCCATGGTAAAAGTGTACTACGAACCAAATAATAACCGCGATAGCAACGTAATCCACAACGTAACAATCGACTTTGCTCCAATTAATTCCAGGAGACTGTTCCGCGTAATCCACACGACAGAACACAATGTGAGTATACTTTAACACTTAGAACAGAACTTTACGTGCCCCCGCGTCCTTTGGGCTCATAACCTGTAGGAAATTGACACGAGTTGGGGGCACAGTGTTAAAACAACACAGAAAAGGTTGCAAACACTTAACGCGATCAATACTCACCACCTGGCCAAGTTACAGTGTGGGAGGATCAGCAGAACGGTGTGCGTCGCGTCGTAGCCCTAGGATGTACTCAGTCTGGTACTGTGTGTTTTAATGCAAAACGGAAAGTAAAGTATATTATGATTAGTTAATTAAGACGCTATCCAGTCCTTACTGCAACTTAAAACTGTAACTGCTTTTTATATGAAAAAATGTATGGCTTACCTGCAACAGCCAATGGGCTTCCACTATACGGAAGATTGAAAACTACAAAATGGATACACACTCTTCCAACACTCCTCCTGGAAGACCGGAGGCTGTAGCACCATCACTGTAAGCCCATCGCCGCACGCAACACTTGGATCCGTTGCTCTCACAAGTCATTAGTCAGAAAGTCAGCTAACATATCCTCACTTGGCACGTGGTTGGCCACAAAAATGCCCTTCTTCGTATAATCCTTGAGAAATTTTAACTTGACGTCGACGTGATTGGAACTCGATCCACTTGCCTCGTCCTCCAGATGCTGTATCGCGGCTTGGTTGTCCATCTTGAACATCAGAGGCGTATTCGCGTGCATCCCAATTTCAGCGACCAGCTGTCGCAAACCCAATGCCTCTTTGCCGGCCATCGCTGCCGCAACAAATTCTGCCTTCGCGGTCGAAAGAGCAACTGCAGTCTGCTTCTTTCAGGCCCAGCTCACGAGAATTCCATTTATGAAAACAACCATAGCTGAAGCGCTCTTCCGCTCGGTCTTGTCAGCAGCGAAATCTGCATCGCTGTAGACCATGATTCGGAGTGGCATGGGCAAATCTTCGTCGTGATTTAGCACCAGCTTTAAATCCATCGTACCCTTGAGGTATTTAAAATGCGCTTCGCAATATTGTAGTCACCCAGCGTGGTGCATGGGTCTTACGCGTGGCTCGGTGCACGGCGAACGAAATGTCAGGACGCTTGCACCGAGCAATCCATAGCAAACTGCCCACAAGCGACTGGAACTGCTTCACACTCGGCAAATTCTCCTTTGGATGCAACAATAATAATTGTTGAAACTCCTTCACATCATCCAGCGCCAGCACCGGAGTTCGGGCTGGGTTCATCTTCTCGAGCTTGTTTGTCTTGAGGATTTCTTTAATCGTTCCTTCCTGATCCAATACGTATCCAGTCTTTGGATCGCCTTGAATTTGTATCCCCAGGAACTTCGTAACGCTTCCCAAATCTTTCAACTCCAATACATTCATATCTTCAAAAAATTCCATCACAATCCCCTCACTGGTTCCAGTAACCAGGAGGTCATCCACATATGCGCCGACCACCACCGTTTCGGCGTCCTTGTGCTTTACAAAAATGCACGTATCGGTCACGCACTGCGTGAAACCAAATTTCTTCAATGTCTCGCATAAGCAATGGTGCCATAGGCACCTAGCCTGCTTCAAACCATAAAGGTTTCTTCTCAGCTTCAATGCAAGCTCCCTTTGAGAATCGACACCAAAATTTCGCAAAGTATCCACCGAGATTTCCATGCCTTGCGGCACCTGTAAGTAAATCTCCACATCTTCTTCAGACTTGGCTTTGGGGTAGGCACTAGGCACATCGCCGTGGCGTGCCGCTACCCTCCCACACTTTCGCCAAAACCAGAATCAACTTTACGTTGTTTAATTTCATAACAGTGGAAAACGTAAAAAAAATAATCGTCCCCGAAAACTTGCTTGTCGCCCCTGGCGACCAACCTCGCCTTGTACCTCTCTACCGACCCATTTGCACAGACTTTTGTCTTATATACCCATTTGGTCGGGAGAGGTACCTTGCCCTCAGGGCGGCGAACAACATCCCACGTTTCCAAATCCTGGAGGGCCTTAAGCTCCTCCATTTCCGCCTGTCTCCACATGCTTTATTAAGGGCCACCGTACGCCTCATGGTAATTCTTCGGATCCTGCAGTATCATCGAGCCACCTGTTGGCTCACAACCGGGGTCACATACTGCATACGCGCATAAAGCGCCTTCCACATTTTCATTTATTCCAGTAATTTTTTCGGGAATTTCCAAACTTGGTGTCACCCTCTTGGCCCTTGAATCTTCATATTCTTGGCTCTTCAATGTCTTCTTTGTCTTCCTTCGGGTCTTTCTCGTGCCCTGCACTGGTTTCTCGGTGCGCCTCGGCTCTTCTGCAGCCTCCGGTATTCCTTGAATTCCGCGCCCTTTATTTTGTGCATTAGAACAAGCATTTCTTGAACGCGACTCGGCCATCTCCTCGAGTTCTTGGCTGCGTTCACCTTCCAATATCTTGGTTATTTTCTCACTTGTTTCTTCACTGAGTGTCTCGATCGCGGTGACGTGTCGCGTCACCACGACCACCCTGTCCTTCATCAGCAGAACCTTGAAACCATTGGTTTCATCACTGTTGCCCAGAATTAGGGCGCGCTCGGAATGTTTTGCCAGCGTCTTCTTCTTCTTCGGGTCCCGCCAAACCATGCACGGGGACCCGAAAACCACGATATCATTTACTGCCGGCCTCTTGCCGGTCAGTACTTCCAATGGCGAAATTCGACCAACGTTTGATCTCGTCGGAGTACGGTTGAGTATGTACGCAGCATACTCAGCCGCTCCGACCAATACGTGAGGGGTACGCCTGACGCAAAAATCATGCACCGGACCATATTGAAAATGGTCCGGTTCATCCGCTCCGCCTTCCCGTTTGAGGCCGGATTCCCTGGCTCTGTTACTTGGCGGTGGATACCGGTCTGCTTACAAAACAGATCCACGTTTCTGTACTCTCCGCCGCCATCCGTCCGCAGCACGTGCACCCTGCACGAAAATTCGTTTTCAAACCAAGCCAGGAAGTGCCAAACATCTTCGCCGCTAAATCCTTGGTGCGTGCTGCAAAAACTCTGACGTAACTCGAATGATGATCCACGAATACAACCAAGTATCGGTTGCCACGTCTGTCGCGGGGAGTGATCGGACCTTTGAGGTCACTGCATATCACTCCTCCAATGCGGTCAATTGGTGCATTTCCACCCGAATACGTCTTCGGTTGCGCCTTTATGGTAGCCTTCCCTTCGGCGCACGTAAGGCAATTCGGCCTATTCGTGTCCGTGAAGGCAATACCAGATCTCGGGTCCCTGGCCAACCTTTCAATGGTATCGTAGGCCAGGTGACCCAGACGCATATGGAAATGGTGTAGGCTGCCAGTGTGGGCGTCCTTACTGACATCTTCCGACACACTGTTGACAACCATGTCACCGAAATTTTCCGAAAAACTTTGCGCCTTTTCGGCCTTCAACTTAGCCACAAAGACAGAACAATACGTCATCACGTAGAATAACTTTTCACCTTTTATCATCAGGCGCATCTTGCTGCCATCATCAACCATGGCGCAACCCTTTTCGCGAAACCTACCAAGCGAGATCAGGTTTCGGGCTTGTTGCGGAGCGAAGTATACTTCGGTCCAGACAACGACCGTTTCACTTTTGTCGCACGTCCGCAACGTAAGCCGCCAGACTTTGGTTGCCTGAAATGTGCCACCATCCGGCAAAGCAACATTATCATCGGGACTGCAATCCCTAGCGTCTTCCAACAAACTGGCGTTCGACACCAAGTGTCTACTAGCCCCACTATCGATAATCCGGATATCTTCATTTTCGTTTCCATTTCCATACGCATTCAAAATACCATCCGTGGTCAAAAGCACGAAACGCTTTGACGACCCTTCATTTCCACCACGGCTCTGCCTTTGGGTGCGTTCACCTCCACTCTTACGGCGCTTTTCGGGGCAATACCTCTGTATGTGCCCCTCGCCACCACAGCCGTAGCACACTCGCCGCCCCTGACCAGATGTTGCTGCATGCACGTGCAACTTAGGGGCAGGATTCGACTTCACCATGTCGTCTTTGAGCTCCTGCGCCCATGCGATTAACTCTTGCGCATGGCTTAGTTAATCCCCCCCTTCTCGGGTCATACCTAGCCATCAACATTATCTTGAGTCGCGGCGCGGCATATTTGACGATATTTTCAACTATTAACTTTTCACTCGACCCGCTTTCGCTATCCAGAGCTACTAGATATAAGTAGTGCTCTGTCCAGCTGCGTTGCGGATCCTTTTCCATCGCAAATCTCGCAGCGGCTTGGCGGTGGGATATCGTCGTCTTGAATCCCAACCACATCTGATCCATTACGTGAATCAACGTCGGCCGCACCCACCACCACCACGCAACATTTGTGCGGTAATATTCGGCGGCGGTGCCCTCCAAATGTTGCCCGAACTTATTCACTTTCAATCGTTCACTCCATTGGAAGACAGAGGTCATCTCTGCAATCTCAATGGCTTCCATGAACAGGTAAGCCCACTGGCGGTACCCTGCACCCAGTCCAGGATATAACTCGCGTCCCGAAAACTTGTCGATGCTTATTTTCGGTATCTTGTACCCGGCGTACTGCACGGGTACACTTGGCTGCGCGGCGGGCACCTCGTCACCGTCTGCACCTTGCGCCGCAGCGGGCGCCCCACGTGGTGCATTATGTGCTCTCGGGCGTGGCTTCGCGCCAGCTTCCAACCCTTCGTCCTCGGCCAGATCATCCAGTTCCATCTGCTGGCCGAACGGACGTTAATTTCTCAAACTTTCACGGAAGTTACTTTCCGGTATACGCACCGGCGCTTCTCTCTTGCGCTCGGGTGACCTCTTCGCTGGTGCGGGCCTAGCTTGCCCTGCATCAGGATCATTCGCAGCTCTTGCCGCTTCACGCCAATTGTTCAATAGCTCTCGGAATTGCTCCGGAGAGGGCATATCATCGTCATCAAAATCAATCATCTCAAACTTATTTAAAAACTTCAATCACGTCCGGCACTAGCTTCCCCTTCAACAGAGGGCTTTCCACAAGCTCCACGGAACGTAACAATAAGAAAAACGTAATGCAAAGTGCTCCAAACGACCAAGAAAACTCCACTGGGTTACTTGACGCAACTTGGTCTCATAACTTGTTAAAATAGCACAAAAAAGGTTGCAAACACTTAACGCGATCAATACTCACCACCTGGCCAAGTTTCAGTGTGGGAGGATCAGCGGAAGGTGTCGAATGGTGTGCGTAGCGTCGTAGCCCTTGCAAAGATTCAGTCTGGCACTGTACTTTATAATGCAAAACGGAAAGTGAAATATATTATGTATAGTTACTTAAGTCGCTATCCAGTTCTTACTGCAACTTTAAACTGTAACTGCTTTTTATATGAAAAAATGTATGGCTTACCTGCAACAGCCAATGGGCTTCCACTATACGGAAGAGTGCAAACTCCAAAATGGGTACACACTCTTCCAACAGCCTCTTGTTAGCATTGCTTGAGTCGAACGTCTCCCTACTTTTATAATTGCGAGAACGGGAATAATACCACGTGAAAGAGAAAAATCAACCAATTAATCGTAAGAAATAGAAAAGGGAACCTAAGCGGTGAAATCAAACCTTGAGGTTCACGAACTTCCGAACTTAGAACGTAATAGCCGAAAATTGGAGAAATTCATGAGTATATATTATATAAAAATAGGTAACCATAAACTTAACTTGTGATTTGCATGATGTGATCCGTCTAGGCTGCTTATAAACTAGCTGTTAAGAGAAATCATTACCTGGACAACGCACACATCATTTTTACCAACTTCTGTCTTCAGCTAGTACTTTATTCTCTTTAATACATCGTTCTCTTCCTTCCATAAGAGCTTATGCTGTTCACGGCTCAGCAATAACAGTAACAGTTGAGATAGGAAACTTCGGATCCATGCGCGATGTATATCGGGGCTTTACTGATAAAACCGTCTCTATCTCGCTATGTTTTACAGAATGCGAGCCCGCATCACCTTCTTCACTAAAGTCCTTGGTAGTAGCCTGCTGGTTTTCTTCACGTGGTGAAGAAGTCGTTCGACGGGTTTCCTCTCTCATGTTGGAATCGGCAATTTTGATTCCTCGTCCTTCGACCTTTTCAGAAGAATCTCGGCTATCGTCGTCACGTCGCAGCGGCCTCACTGAAAAAGCAGCATTCGTTTCAATTTTAGATCCTCTAGAAAGCTTTTCACGAAAAAAAATTCGACATACAGAAAGCATCTGTAGCAGCTTTAGCATCCTTTGGGAGTTTGGCAAAACCCACCGAGGAACCCACTGTCTTCCGGCACATTGACGGCAATCGATGAAGGTAGCCATGGCCAACCTCGGCGCCTAGAACACCGTCCCCTCCCCATCGATCACTTGGTACAATGGACACAATGCGCACCTGATCATCAAGTGAACTTGAAGTACAAATCGTAGGTTTAGCGAAACTCTTCCATGAAAATAATAGAAATATACCACTCACTTGTACACATAACATTGAAACGATCCGTCTAATGCGTCCAAAATCGCATTATGCAGATCCTCTGCATCCGTAAACGCGCGTTCTGGCGTACCCAGTAGGTAATCCGAGCCTGCTCGTAGACCTGCACGTTCAGCTGGTGATGCTTTGGCTACATTCTATGGGGTCCATATGTCGTCAGGGTTATCCGTTTTTTTCAACTAGTTTCCGAAAATGGATTGTGCAACGTACCAGCACATGGATCAATTGATCTTCCGCACCCTCATACGAGTCAAAACGGATCGTAACGCCTAGTAATCCTTTGCCTGGCCACTTGCGACTTGGTGTTAATTGCAACTCTCTTGTCGTTTGTGACTTGACGTTCCACACTCGGAGCTGCATGGGGCGATCTTCACTCTGAGCAATCAGTTCCATTAAGGTTGCGTCTCGAGTATCCTAAATCAACACATGTCATAGAGAATTACTCTATTACGTATGAAACGTTTCCTAACAGAAGAACAGGTCGTACAAGTCGAATGCCATTCGCTTCCAGTACAAAGTCAAAAAAGCTCACAAAACCCACTGCCGAAGCTGGAGACTGCTCTTGGATGCCAAGTACACGGAAACCGCAGCACGCGCCACTTTCGACGGTGTGTTCATCTCCATCGCCAACTGACGTTGAGGTAGCGTTCCCCATCCTCTGGGACCAAAAATTTAGGTACCTTTACGTATGGGGCGTATTTTCTACTAAGTACGAGTACTATATTTTGTAATAGAGTGTTGTTATACGTAGTTCTCGGGTGATTTCGTCACATTATACTTTCTGAAACCACCCAACTTGGTTTGGCCCGGGATCGAACCCGGGACCTTCCGGTCCCGCAGTGAGTAGTGAACCACTCGATCACGGTCGTATAGTTGTTATACGTAGTTCTCGGACTTTATAGTCTCCGCATAGTATGCTCAGAAGAACGAAAGTTATGAGAAAATTGATGTTTCGTCATTGAACATACGTGCTCAGTTGCGTCAACAAACACGAGGACGAACATGATATATAGACGAGAAGGGGAGGTCAGAATGTACAGCATGATTGTGCTCAACGCACAAAGGTACGCGACCACACGCGGTGCGTGTCGCCATCCTTCGCACTCATACAAGAGGTGTCAGAACATAACGCTATTCATCACTTCTCCCACGACATACAAATCGTAACAGATGAAAGTTCCTCAGACAACAGCCGGTTGATATCCTCATTCTATTTCGGACGGTAATTCCAGTACTCTAAAGCACGTGGACATCATTGGAACGTCTTCGAACGTATTGCAGAGTAACAATTCTGTTCGGATGCTCGACACCAGTGATTCGAAGGCAAAAGTATAATGAGTCATAATTGACCAGTGATTAGGAAAGCGTTCTGATTGGTTTATTGGTAGAGTAATTACAGTCGTAAAAAGTATGTGTCAAGTAGGTACATAAGGTCACACTTATGCCTAATCGACATAAGACATCAGAGGAAAGTCACATGGTTGCACCCTCGATACATGCCGCGCAATATCTGCCTTAAGGTACTGAAGCTGCGACGAAACACACTGTGCTTGCTTGAAGCTGCGACGAAACACATTGTGCTTGCCTCAAGGATTTCGGTCATGCTGTTACCGGTAGAATAATGTGGAAAAAAAAGAGGATCAACGTGGCAAGTTCGTTTTTGATCTTCCTCCATTACAACTGAGCTACCGTTGAGTCTTGAACACTGCTGTCATGGGTTCAACATGTGCATTGAATGGAGACGAGTCAACAAAATCCTTTCTCACCGAGGTAATCTTACGTCGGCTTTGTCCCAGTGTCTACTCGTTACAAAGTTTATAGTCTACTCGTTCTGAATTACGATGATACGGCGTTTCACATTCCTGGTCAACAAACGCATGAGGTATGTATGCATAGTCGTACTCTATATACACTCGCCCAGGTTTCCAGACACTTAGTACTGTTAGTTACATTTGTACCAGGTGTGCGGATGATTCTAATTGCAGACGTCTCTTAAAGTATATCCAGAGCCGATTCGTACGCGACATGGGACGCCTGGTGTAGTACAAACAGACGCTACGGCTCTCTCGTCAGCGATGGAGCTCTCCTCTTGAGCTTGCAGTTTCGCCCCATACAATTTTGTATACGCTGGAGTTTCAACACTTTATATGCCAAAATGTTGGAGCTTTGGGCTTGAGACATTGGGTCCAGTTGTCGCGTTGACTGCATCTTGCGGCGCTGCTCGATGGCACAGATGGTTCACAACGCCACGATGTTCCGGTTATCCAAATTTGTCTCCGCCCATTTCGTCATAAAACGCAGTCATGCCGCCCAGATGGTTTCAAATCGTGGGAAAAGCCGCGACGGGCAGACAGTCGACCGTAATGTCTCGAAATGCCAACCACTGTACCTTGCGTCCAAATTGAATATTGCGTCGAGCTCACGTTCCGAGAAGATGCCGATTTGCCACTACCAGTACGAGCACCATGGGCGTTTCCTCTAGTCATTTTCGCTGATATAAATTTGAATGAGGACGCGAAGATTTCACCTTTGGCATCCGTTTCATCGCTCACTTACCAGAAACACGCCAAGGACTTTGTCCCCGTCACGTCACGTTCCGACGTCCGTAGTATAAACACGCTTTACTTAAACTAGTTAGGCCCCATATCTTTCACGTAATTTACCCACTCACGTGCCGAGTCGTGGGGTGGTTTGCTAATTGTTCGAAAAAATACCAATCAGCCCTCTGCCGATTTTTTCTCTTGTCTTGAGTATACGCGCTCGCCATCGTCTGATCGAGGGTAGAGTGTTGGTCACGATCTATGCGATTAGCCGTCAGTTCCGCGACGCAACGGACAGAGGCGCGCAGTCGTCATTTCCTAACTTGCGTCGAACGGAACAGAGCTCGAGCTTCATGATGGCTGAAACTAAACTCGACGACTACGTGATTCAGCGGCGCCTCGCGCCTGCCCTGTTTGGGGACGTCTTGCTGTGTCAGCACAAACCCACGGGGGACCTCGTCGCGGTCAAGCGCGTGCTCCAGAGCGCCGCGAACGCGCAGCTCACGTTGGCGAATAATAAAAAAGTGCGCGAAAACGTAGCACTCGAGCGTGCCTTGTACCATCAACTGAACCGCGTGGGCGGCCATCGGAATGTCTTGAAATTACGGGACGAGATCGAATTCGACGGCTACTTGTACCTCATGTCCGACTTCTGTGCACGGGGAGAACTGTACGAGCTCGTGAGCCAGGCAGAGGGGGGCAAGTTGTCGTTGCCAGTTATTCAAAAGTACATGCGTCAAATTGCCAGTGGCGTCCAATTCTTGCATCTCAATGGGTTTGCCCACCGTGATCTCTCGCTCGAGAACGTGCTCGTGACAGACGATGACCAATGCCAAGTCTGCGACTTTGGCCTTGCCGCCTCCACAGCCAAACCAAGTCGCGAAACGGTTGGGAAACTGTTTTACATGGCTCCCGAAGTGCTTGCAGGTGTGCAGTATAGCGCCACGAAGGCCGACGTGTGGTCCCTTGGCGTCATGCTCTTCATCATGCTGATTGGTGCGCCGCCAGTGGAGACGGCGTCGTCGACGGACGCACGATTCCGACTGATCTCGAGCGAAGGCGTACGAAAACTCATTGACCGCTGGGGTCTCACGAACGACCTCCCGGCTGCGGCAATTGACCTCCTTGCTGACATGCTCGAGGTGGACCCGGAGTTGCGCATCTCGATTGGCGAAGTCGTGTCCCATCCGTTCTTACTGCGCGACAGCTCCATGGCCATTCCACAGAAGCGAATGCTCGCACTCAACATCCAGCAAACTCGCGTCGCGTCGCCAGCAAAACAGAGTTCGCAGTCGTCCACTGCGTGCTCGTCGACACCATCCATATCCATGTACCTTACGCGCTCTGGATCGGATGGCGTTGAACGCAGCGGCTGCCGTTTGGTACTCCATAAGATCCATCGCTTTTTCTCTCGTCGCCACAACAAGCGCGTGATGGCCGTCAGTCGCAGCCCTGGGGCCTCGAAACGAGCGTCGATCAAGCGGTTTGCACACGCCGCGTGAGGGTGGCTAGGCCTTCGTTAATGTGGCGTACAGCGAGGAATGCGACAGCCTGTCAGCTTCTTCTGCCCATGTTGACGGAGGCTGGATGTTGCGAGTTACGTATATTTATTCGGGTATGTGGATGCCCAGGAAATGCAAAACGAAGTTAGATATATATAGGGAGATAGATACATAGACCTCGTGTAAGAATACTAAAAGCATTGTAAGAACAAGTTGAAACGCATAAGTCAACTGCTTTAGGTCGACAAGACGCACATTTCACATTTTTACCACGCACCAATCATTGGCCAAAATAAGACAGCAAAAACGTACATAACCTATTGATACAATCAATTGCCTGCCAGATAACGAACACCATAAAAGTTCCCAGGAAAAAACGCAGCGATAGGTTATCCTAGCACACTCATTCGTTGACAGCACTACTTATTGAAATGCTCTTTGTCTCCGCCGCGGGGCCCTTCGAGCCCAAAACCTCGACGCGCCGGACATATATAGTGGCTCGTCTTTCCGTATTTGCATGCGTCATGCTTCGAGGCTGGAATAGATGCAATTGCTGATAGAAATAACTGGCGTGATCTTCCTCTTGCTTGTTCAACCGGCTTCGCGTTTTGTAGTAGCACGAACAGATCGATATGACTAGAACGAGGAAAAAGAGAAGACTCGAGCAAAGTGTCAACACGATTTGCCAGATGCCCAAAGTTTGACTGGTTGCTGCTTCGTAAGAGTAGCATCATCAATAATCGCAAAAAATGGTAGCTGGTAAGTGTACGCACGCACCATTGCCGCCTGCATGGTTGTCAGTAGTATTGCCTGCCTTGTCACTCGACGTCGAGCGGCTCGTGTCTGCGGAACGACTAGTTATGTCTGTGTTTGGTGACGATCGAGTTGAAGTAACATTGGCCACAGATGAGCCTGCACCTATAAGCCACACAATACAGCCGGGGGGGGTCAATGTTAAAAACGTAAGAAGTGAAACGTCGCGTTTAGAAACACGACGTTAGTGTTCTCTTGGTTAAGTATCCACCTGGAGTGATCGAAGGCTGCGACGCCTGCGGCAACGACGGTACCGGCGACGGCGTGGACGGCACAGGGAGGGGAGGCGAGGGGGTGCTCGTTGGACTCGTACTCGTAACGTCACAGCTGCCACAGTCCGTGCCGTACAGGCAGTTGCCATCGAGACTAATGGCAAAGCCATAGACAGTGTTTTGGGTCTGAACGTAGCATTGACCACAGAGACACTCGCCTTCTCCTGTGCGTGCCCCCGCTCCCGGCCCGCTACAGGTGCAGCCAGGAACGCCACCCGTTCCAAACCCCGTGAGTTCCGTCGTGTAGCAGATTTCCGCGCATGGTGCTGCGGCGTCCACTGTAGAAATAAACAAGACCCCATTAGCGTTCGTAGAGCTCGCGAAAGTTTGCTTCCATCTCTCGTCCATTACAGTGCCGAGACGGGGGTGCTGCGAGCCCTGCCGTGATCAGGAGCCCCCATTGCGTGCTTTTCATATCGCGTGGCGGTTGCCTGGTCCTAAGTGAGAAGAAACTCCTCGATCGATGGTCAACATCCGTTAACTAACGGATTTTAGCGTCCTGCAGACCATGTGCTATACATAACTAGAAGCTAGCATTGACCCCTATCGTTACGAACATGGGACGTCCGTCACGTCTTCCTTCCGCTTCAGTTGAAAGTGGTCAGTCGAATGGAGCACGAAACGCTCGCACGTGTGGTGTGTGCATCGTGGGTATGCGCTTGTCGTACAAGCCAGTCGGAATGCACGTAGCACACACAACGTGGAGCGAGCGACCTTCTGTGATAACGTGACAGCGAGCACGGTCCCAGCCTCTCCCACTCTGATGTGGCCAGTCGGTCGGTCTCCCCTTCAGTGTACGATTCAGTCATCTCAGACCCTGACACTGATTTGCCGACTCTTGTCGTCGGCTCTCTTGAGCCGCTACCACATCCATTTGAGTGTGTAGACACCTGAACAGGGAAGGAACAACAAGCAAAAGGAGCTTCTTGGTCCCTCCCGTTTGCCCGTTCATTTGTCAAAGTCCAGGAAAAAAAAAATCGAAACGGCAGCGCGCGCCGACATGGAGCTGGACTTTATGCTCGTCTCGATCTGCGCGTGCGTCCACGTCAAGCCATTGTTCATTTCTTCATTGCCATCTACGAGCACACGACGGTTTGCCATCGAGCACTAGCGACACCAACCAAGCAAGCAAACACATGGGGCTCCTTTGTAACTACGTGGACGCCATGAGGACGTCCACCCTGTTCGCCTCAACCGCCAAGCTGGCGACAAAACTCCCCACCACACACGAGACCAAGCCGTGGTCCCCGCGTCCAGAACCACTGCGCGCATCGCTCGCTTCGACAAAGATCACGCAGTCGCCGTCGAAACGCCTCGCCGACTTGAAGATCCTCAAGACGCTCGCGCCGGCACTGTTTGGAGAAGTGCTCTTGTGTCTCGACGCCAAGACGGGAGGCCACGTCGCGGTCAAGCGCGTGGACCTCCGATGTGCCCACGCGCACGTGACGATTGGCAAGGCGATTCGAGTGGTCGAGAGTTTGGAGCAAGAACGGGCCGTGCATGCGAAACTCGTTGACGCCGCGAGCACGAATCTCTTGGTACTGGAGGAAGAGGTGCACTGCCATGGCCACCTCTACCTGATCTTTCCCTACTGCGCTCGTGGGGATCTCTTTGACGTCGTACGCAACAGTCCCTTTGACGGGCGACTCACGGAAGCGCTCGCGCGTCCGTTTCTCCAAGATGTCGTGCAAGGCTTGCTCTGTCTCAAGCGAAATGGGTTTGCACATCGCGACATTTCACTGGAAAATGTCTTACTCGATGCCACGGGGGGGTGCTACGTCTGCGACTTTGGGTTGGCCATCCACCATGGCAAGCGCCAAGTGCCGGGACGCGTGGGCAAAGCGTGGTACATGGCCCCCGAAGTGTATGCAGCCAACGAGCCGTACGATGCCTTGCAAGCGGATATGTGGTCGCTCGGGGTCTTGCTTGCAATCATGTTAATGGGAGCGCCCCTCGTGGAGAAACCAGCGTGCACGGATCGACGCTTTTGTGTCTTAAATCAAGCGGGGAGTGTCCGCGGCCTCTACAAACTCTTCCCGAGCGAACTCGCTGACGTGACGTGGGACCTACTGGACAAGCTATTGCGTATCAATCCAACTGAACGTCCGACACTGGAGCAGGTGGCAGATCACGCGTTCCTCGCGTGTAGATAAATTAAAACAACAAAAGCTTCTACCTTGTCATGTATCAAAAGAAATGCTCGTGTACTCTCGTGGGATTAACAAGACAGATAAAGGACGTAGAACAACACGTCGACGACACTAGTGCACGTCTCGTGTGGGCGGTTGCGCCGATAGAAAGTAGGCAACGGCCAGGAAGACCAGCGCTCGCCAGCCACAAAACGTCACGAGCACGGCTGCCAGCGCCAGGTGCATCTTTGGCACGGATCTCGACGGTAGACCAAAGACTGCCGGAAACGTCACGGACCCATCGAGCCCCATTTGTCGGGCCACGCTTTGCAAACGCGACGTTCCGAGACCTGGAAACGTCGCACCACGTGCGATACGTGCAGCGTCTCCATTTTGCATGGATCCAACTCGTTTCGGAGGCGCTTGACTGCGTTGTCGCGCTCGGACGACGCGCGGATCATCGTCGGGCACGATCTCGCCATTAATGATGTGCACCATGTAAATAAATGACTTAGTCGGGGGTGTCAAAGTTAAATTTTATCTTTTTGGATTTCGGCCGTTAAAATCCTACTTTTCCACGAGTTAAAAGTTTTTCTTATCTGGGAAATCAAAATCTGATAAACCATTTTTATCGGCCATTTTTTATCGACCTGGTCGGCCGCAGGTCACTAAAATTTAAACGGGGGTTGATAAAAATTTGCTTCTGATCCTCACTCTTAGAGCCTCTTTTGGCGATTACGCTTCCATCGTGAAAAGAAAACTCAGGTCAAGTGTGCAGCAACTTTGAGTCCAGCCAAGGAAAGGGGTGGGTGGGCTCATAGCCAAAGTTATTGGCTCCATAGGAAGTCATTTTCTAACTCCCGTGTCAGAATGGAGATCACCATACGCTGTCGTCGATCTTTCTGCCACAAGCCTCGCCTGCACCGCATCAAGACGGAGCACTCAAGTTTTTCCAGAACGGACGATGAGGAGCAATTCAGGACGTTGCTAGACAGTCATCAAGCGGTGCCATCCATTCGACTACTTCACGAGTGTGCAATGACTGATCATGTGGAAAAGCAGGAATTAAAAATCCCAATCCAGACGTCGTATCGCCACCAACCGAGGTCCGCTCGCTCGTCAACATCTTTTAACTCGTCGTCCGAGTCATCGACGGAATCATTGCGTCGAATGTTACAAGAGTCCGAGGACAAGCTTAGTCAAGCTGTAGCTCGGGCAGAAGCAACTAAGTGGACGCCGCCGAACTGGGTGAGCTTTTAATACTCGTGTTGCAGCCTTGTCTGCGGCGTCGTCCTTGCTCCGAGCTAGTATTTCCAGTAGTATTTTGCTCGGACGTCATTTGGACTGGGAGAGAGAAGATTTCGAGCCGGATCAAGAAGACCTACCCATTATAAGTAGGTCCGCTTCTGCTGCAGTCGACCGCAATGTTGTCGCCAATGACTTTGGTTCAACTAAACACCGCGAGTGCCCAATTTGCTTCGACGAGCTGAAAGCGCTTCAAACTCATGTATGCACTGCTTGTGGATCTTTCTGTGTCAGATGTACGCGCTGGTACGTCGAGTATAAGGTGCTAGAAGGCGACGTCTCTCAGAAAAAATGGTTTGTCCGGCACCGCAGTGTCTGAGTCCTCTATCCGAAGAACTCATTCAAGCCTTGGTGTCTCATGAAACATTCGGCAAATAAAAAAAAGTTTCTTAAAAATCAAAAGGTCGGCATTTGCTTTTGCCCGCGTGCCGGTCGTTGCGCCGTCTTGGAAGAGCCGCTAAACTCTACAGCGCACAGGTCAAAATGCCAATCATGCAAAAAGGAGTCGTGCATGCGTTGCGGTGGCGACTTCCACATGCTTCCGACTTGTCGCCGCGTGTAGAAGCGTTTCGGCTATTGGAAGAAGCATCACAACGTACGAACGTGTCCCACCTGCAAAGCTGTCATTGAAAAGCAAGGTGGATGCTCACATATGAAGTATTTTCAGTGCGAACACGAGTTTTGTTGGTCATGTTTGTGATCATGAAACAACCACGATGAAACGCTGTGTCTAATGCTGGGATTTTTGCGCTCTAAGAACCGCAAATATGGCTGCTGTGCACCACTGCGTATCATCACGAAGTCTGCAATTGTAAGTATAGCAGCAGTCGCAGCAATTGCCAGCGATGGGATTGCCGTCATTGTTCTACCCCCTGTTCTAGGGTACCGATACGCGAGGAGCTCCTACCGGCGTCACAAGTACGCACGTTCGTCATATCTCCGCGTAGTTGATTTATACACGTATCTTTATTAATATGTATTAGCGACTCGCTCGAGTCGTCTCTTATCGTCCGTACAGTAGTAAGCACGACATGACAATTCATTGCTGTATTCAATTAGAATCTTTCTATTTATTCGAGCAGCAATGCCTCTTCGCATTCGCGCAGGAGTCGTTGTATATTGGAAAGCTTCGGCATTGTTGTCGCGGTTGAAGGTAACTTTGATACGGGCCGGGAATAAAATTATTAAGGTTTTCAAAACGTTCGATAAATCATTTTTAACTCGAGGGGGGCGAGCTTTGATACCCCTGATAAAACGCTATCGGGTGCCGATCTAAAATCTTTTATCCACCCCTTTCATGGTAACTTTGAAACCCCCTAGTGGGTGTGTATAGGTGACACAAAAGATGCTTTTGATTGGGATGGGATGAACTTCCACCAATCATGAGTTAGATGAAGTGCGATACTGGTGGAAAGCATGGAAAGGGACGAAAAAGCACTGATAGAGTTTGCTCGAGTGAGGACGATATATCATGAAGGTGGAAGCCACTCTTTTTGTCTTAGAGACTGTTAAAGTATTCATAATACCGGTTCTTTATTAAGTAAGTATTATTGATACTTCTCAATTTACCACGTCGAGCACAAGCCGATCAAGCGACAGCAGGAAGTACACAGCCTTTACTTTTAAGCCAATAACCTTCAAGATGAGTCCAGTGAATCAGGTCGACGCGAGTGTCCCAGCCTCGGAACCGATGGATAAAGTGGTATCTGCCCATCCCGAGCAGCTGACCGGTCCCGTTTCTGTCGCCCAAGCTGTCGTCGAACCAACCGTTTCCGCACTGGACTCATCAAATTCCCCGTCTCTTGTGACACCAAGTTTTACAGTCGACGATGCCGTCGACGAAGACCTCGCGGTGCGCACCGTCGACGCCGGTGCTGGCATGTCCGTGGTCCCGCGCGACACGTCCTCACCGATGAACGTAGATGGAGGGCCGCAAGACGAAGCATCGGCGTCACCGCCATCAGCTTCGGCGGACGCCCCTGCTGAGTCAAGCGATGGCGACGGTGCTGCCGAATCTGGTGCGGGTACGACCCGAATATCGCTCCGCGCTCTACTCCAGCACGATACCGAGATCCGTCGTGACACCCCGCCTGTTACGAAATCAGCTGCGAGTGCGACTCCAATATCGCTCTGCGCGCTTCTCCAACGCGATACGGAGATCCGACGCGACACCGCGCCGGTTCCGGCCTTCGCAAAGCTGCCACTCCCGCTCCCTCGAGCTGCCGACATTGACGCGATCGAGGCGCTTTTCGACTCCGGTGGGATCAAAAGAGCAGTGTCCGTCGCGATCTCCCACGCCCGTCCGTACGAGCTTCCTCGTGCCAGATACGTGATGACGATCGACACCGGCCTTGCGTTCGAGCGAACGAACATTAACAAAATCGCCAACTCTTTTCTGAAAGACAATGGGAACCCCGTCGTCCAGGAGCAGATCCGAGCAGTCCAGCTTGGCCAAGTCTCGAAAGGTCGCGGTGGAGAAATCCGTGTCAAGGTAAAGACTAGGGATGCCTGTGAAGCGCTAGCGCAGCAGGAGATTAAGATCCTCTGCGCCAAGTATAAGTTCTCCGACTTCGATATTCTCGCTGATCGTTACTACCTTGACGTATCCAGCGTGGATAGTGACTTCGACGACCAATTGATGGTGGAGACCTTCCACGACCTGGGGGCCCAGCCCATCTATGCCACGTTCCGTAACATCTGCCTCTCAGCCGGCCTGACGACAGCAACATTCCGGGTCTACTTTCGCACTACCCTGTGCCCGGACGCGCTAATTGTTGACGGGAAGGTTTGCGAGAAGATCGTGTTTGTGGTCGTGTCTACCCATGTAACAGGGTTACATTCGAGTCACATTTAGTAGGTGGTGTACGTGAGTACACTACGCTTTGTGTCAGTATTGACAGGTTCGAAAGGGTTTGAACCGTTGATTATTTTAACCAATCAGGTCAGGAGGCCTTGGGGGTGGCGTGTCAGCCATCCACGTGTTATTACACAGGTGGTGTACACTACATTTTAGCTAGGTACGAATTTAGTAAGTTCTACTTAGTATTACATATAGTTTACATTAGTTTAATTAATTTAGGCTAATTACATATATTAAATATAAATCAGTTTACAAAAATACTTAACACTGCTAGGCGCGCGACCGGGCGTGGTCGCGCGCGCAGTGAGTATTGTAGCCTAAGGGAGTTCTCCCTTACGCTACATCCCTTTATAAGGGAAGCCTTGTTACAAGGGGTTAGCGAAAGCTATCTGTAAACCACCCCGGGAATCTTGGACCCGAGTAGGAGAGCTCTCTGCTACTAAGCCCTTTATAAGGCCGTATCGGCTAAGTAGCGGCGAACGCCGCTTAAAGGAAAGTCTTCCTCTGTGCGCTAGCCGCACCGTGCGTGAACGCACCCGACTTGTAGTCAATCCAACACCTATGTTGGTGATCAACATCCTCTGCAAGGGATGGATCAGGACGATTGGGGTAAGCTTACCCCCGTCCAACAGGAAGCCTTTAAAGGCTGTTACCCATATTGGGTGAGGATGGCATGCGCCATCTAGTGGAGCAGGGCCTCGATTCCGTGCGTGAAAGGGTGAATGCCCTTATCGCCCATGAGGCGAGTCTTAGCGGGAGCTATCCCGCGTCTACGGGGGTGCGCCCTCCGATGTCCTTTAATATAAAGGAATTCACCGGCGAGAAAGGTGAAAACCTTTATGTGTGGCTTCGAGAGGTTGAAACCGCATTCGCCACCGCGAACGTGATCGAGGATCACCTGCAAGTGGGACTTGCACTGACCCATCTTACGGGCAAAGCCCGTACATGGGCGTTTACGTGTCAGGATTCGGTCACGACCGTTTTCCCGAACTGGGGTGTCCTTAAGCGAAAGCTTATGGACATGTATGCAACGCCTGATCTGGTTTTTCCAGAATCAGCTGGAGTTCCCAAGGTTCCGTCAGGGCACTAGGGACTTGGAAGCATACATCGAAGAACTTAATACCCTGTTGGCAGGGATGTACGCGAAGGCGTACGGGGACGATGTGTTCATTCCCGTGTTCATGGGAGGCCTGAGAGAAGGTCCAGAACTTTCGGAGCTATTTCGAAGCCGATTCCAATACCTGATGGAGGCGTTTAAGATGGCGCTTAACGCCGCGAGGAACTTTTGTTCCTCTAAGGTGGGTCCTGAACCCATGGACCTGAGTCAGGTCGAAGTGGAGGGGAAACCTTCCGCTAAGAGTCACTCTGACTCTTTTTCGCAGATCTTCGGGGCGGAGCTCTTAGCTATGTTTCAGCGGCGTGGCCGCTAAGGTGCTTCCTATGTGGAAGCGTGGATCATCTGCGGAACAGATGTCCACAAAATCCCCAGCGAGATAGTCGCTGGAAGGGGCCGAGGGCGGCAAAAAGTCCCTCGCCGAAGCCTTCGAAAACGACGGCTTCCAGTAGGTGCGGGGCGCCCTACTGGGGGGACCCCTCAGTGCTGTTAATCCCCAGGGTAGGGGACGACAGCACAAAGCCCCGAGGGAAGCGGTGCTTTCTATCACCGAGTTGGAGTACCAGCCAGGTTTGCTGGTAGTCCTTGCGGACGTGAAACGCTTTGATAAGCCTTGGAGAGTCTTGATAGACTCTGGAGCGTCTGACAATTATGTCAGACGGACTTCTGTTGATAAGAGTTGGCTGTATGCCGAGGCCCTAGAGGCACGTTCTCGTGACGTTGGCACGGCCCGTCTAGTGGCGGGCGTATAGGTTTCTGTACCCAAGGTCTCGATTGACCTTTAGCTGAAGTTGCAGACTTCGATAGCTAAGAACGTTGCTAGTCCTTGATTTGGACTCCAGGTATGACCTCATTCTGGGCATGAAGTGGCTGGAACGCCACGAGCCATGGATAGACTGGAAGTCCAAGTCCATTGGCTCAACGCACCCGCGATCTAGTGAAGCATTGGCGAGTCATGAACCCACCTTTGCTCAATCGCAAAAGCGATTCTGGCGTGAGATGCCAGAGATTAGGATGTCTTAAATGATCATTCCCAATGACGTTAAGGAAGAGTTCCTTAACGAGGGGGATTCGGCGGTTAATCCCCACGCCGTTAACGGTGAGATTGGTGAGTTGCCAGTGGCAGAGGTGGATTCCTCTGAGGCGACTCCAGTGGTAGGGGTAGAGACCCCTGTGGTTACGCGCGAGGCACTTTCAAGCAAAGAGACCCGTAGTTCGTCTCTTTAGCACGTCGGAAATGATTCCGACCACGCTGTTATAGGCGAGACTGGCG
>CM047580.1:25655991-25689788 GCA_026184515.1 Peronosclerospora sorghi
GCACGTCGGAAATGATTCCGACCACGCTGTTATAGGCGAGACTGGCGAGTCGCCATTGGTAGAGGTGGATTCCTCTGAGGCGACTCCAGTGGGAGGGGTAGATACCCCTGCGGTTAATCGCTAGGCTCTTCCAAGCGAAGAGACCCGTTGTTCGTCTCTTTCGCACGTCGGAAATGATTCCGACTACGCCGTTGTAGGTGAGACCGGCGGGTCACCGGTGGTAGAGGTAACGACCTCTGTGGATAGGCGCAAGGCGCTTCTAATAGATGGGGCAATTGATTTCACCCATCTGGGTCCCAGGATGAGTCCCGAGGCCAGTAGTCACCAGTCCTATAGAATGCTGAATAGTGTGAAAGATGTTGTCACAGAAGGCGTAAGCCTTGAACGGTTTCCTGGGATATGCGAACTGTTGTCGTTGGAGGAGATGTCCTTCAACGAGTTTGAAACTGCTTTGAAAGCAGATGAGATCGACGAGGTTGTCGTATTACGTCCGGAAGAGGAGTTCACCTCCTCATCCACGATGGACGAGCCAGTTTTGGTGCAAACCAAACAGGCATTGAATTCCCGAAGCGGCCTCAAGATCCTCGTGGATCCTGAGGACCCTTACCATTCCTTACTAAAAGAATTTGGAGATGTCATTAGTGACAACCCGCCGATGGGGTTACCACCGGATCGGGGGGTCCCACACGAAATTGATTTGGTTCCTGGAACAAAATACTGCGTCACTAGGCAGTGGCCTCTCCCCAAGGAGCAATGTGACGTTATCTACGCATTCTTCAAGGGGAAAGAAAAGGCAGGGATGGTACGGTAGAAGAAGTCTCCCCATTCTTCTTCCACTTTTGTGTTCGTAAACCGAACGGAAAGTGGCGCATTGTGCATGCGTATAACAAGCTGAATGCAGATACAGTACCCATGCAGACTCCGATTCCTCGGAAGGATGTCCTCCAGAACAATATGGCGGGCTGTACAGTGTACAGTGCCTTAGATCTGGTGGACGGGTATTATCAGGTTCTCATGCATGCGTTCGATATTCCGCTTACAGCGGTCAGCACGGCTAGCGACATGCTGTGGGAGTGGCTTGTTATGCCACAGGGGATTTGGAATTCGCCTGCGACTTTCAATCGCTTGGTGACTCAACTCTTCCTCCCTCATAGAAAGTACGCTCAGATGTACTTTGACGATATATTCGTTCATAGTCGCGCGGAAGGCGACTCGTCTAATGTTCAGACGCACCTTATACACCTTCGAGCTGTGCTCAAATGTATGCGAGAGCATAAGTTATATGCAAACGCATCCAAATGTATTTTTGGTGCTGAGGAAATACCTTTCCTCGGATGCTTCATCGGTAAGGATGGAGTGCGGGCGGACCCCGCGAAGGTGAAAGCCATTGTGAAGTTGCCTTCGCCTGTAAATATTAGAGATTTACAAAAGTGGCTTGGATTAGCCAATTATCTCCACAAATACAGCGAGAACTACGCTGAAATGGCGAAGCCATTGACCGACCTTCTTAAGAAGGATGTTGATTGGTGTTGGGAAAATGAACACCAAAACGCTTTTGAAGCGGTTAATGGGAGCTTGTTAAAAGCTCCCGTTCTTGCTCTCCCAGATTCTGGGAAACCATTTAGCTTCGTCTGCGACGCCTCCGATTTCGCAATCGGATGTGCTTTGTTACAAGCAGATGACGCGGGACGTGAACGCGTGATTGCGTTTGAGTCGAGGCAGCTTAAAGCTGCAAACGGAATTATCCCGTTCATGACAAGGCGCTACTTGCAATGAAGTATGCTCTTCTCAAATTTAGGGTTCACCTACTCGGCTCAAAGCCGTTCGTGGTTTATACTGACCACGCGTCCTGACGGACAGCGACAAAGTAGCCTCATCTATCGCAACGGATGGCCCGTTGGCTCTTCTTCTTTGCGGAGTACAAATTTGAGGTTAACTATAAACCTGGCAAGCAGAACGTGCTTGCAGACGCGTTATCGCGTCGTCCCGATTACTAGCTCGATCACGCAACATTCGTCACCACGTCTGTGGTGGATCTCATACTCCAGGCGTATGAGAAAGACCCACAGTGTACGGCTCTTATCAGCGCGTTGGGTGGAAAGGGACTTGGCTCGTCTGAGCCAACCCTGTCAAGTCGATCTAAAGCTCGTTTACACCGTTACAGGTACTGTGACGGTTTGCTATATTATAGCACGAGCGCGGAGGACACTCCGCGGGTGGTTGTTCTCATGATGAGGAACTGAAGTATAGAGTCCTCTTTGAGGCACATGAAGCCCCTACCGGGGGTCACTTAGGTCGGGATAAGACCTACAGCGCTTTAAGCGCTTTGTATTGGTGGCCCAATATGTATAAGTGGGTCGGTGCGTATATACGCACCTGTGAGACTTGTCAGAGGGTTAAACCCTCTGCAAGTTCAGCTGCGCTTTTGGCGAGCTTATCGGTTCCAACGGAGTGTTGGAAATACATTAGTATGGATTTTATCTTCGGTTTTCCGAAGGATAAGGCCGGTAACACCGATATATTGGTCTTTGTAGACCGTTTGAGCAAGATGGTTCACCTGGCGGCGGTGCCAGAGTCCATTGATGGACAAGGAACAGCGAAAGATTTCCTAGACCGTGTCTTTCGACAGCATGTTCTACCCGATTCCGTTGTATCGGATCGGGATCCCCGTTTTACGGGACAGTTTTGGGGCGCGTTGTTCAAGGTGATGGGAACCAAGCTCCTCATGTCCACTGCGGATCACCCGAAGGCGGAAGGCCAGACGGAACGTGTTAATCGCGTTGTTGAAGATATCCTTCGGAGTTTATGTCCGGATTCTCCAAAGAGTTGGAGTGAGATGCTTCCGATGGCAGAATTTGCTATCAACAATTCGGTCCATGCATCTACGGGGTTTACCCCGTTTTATGTGAAGGATTAGTAAATCCGCGGGTTACGTTGACGCCACGTGTGTGTGGCCCAGGGCTTGAGGGGGGAGGATTCCCCGATGTCAGCCCTGTATCTGTGCGAAAGCACATCGATAAGTTTTTATCGACGCGCCTTAGTGTCTTACGACACGTTTGCGATGCCATGGCGGAAAGCCAAGACAAGCAAAAGGTGGTTAGCCGTAAGGTACGGTAGGACGGGTTGGAGCGTCTGATGGCGCGACGCCATCATCGGGGTCAAACCCAGTATTTGATGAAGTGGAAGGGTTATCCACATTCACAGAGTTCGTGGGAGTTCGAGGCTCCCCTGCGGAAGGATTGCCGTGACGTCGTTGACGATTTCGAGCGGGAGAATCCCGCTGTGAGTCAACGACCAAAGGGGCGAGGTAATCCCCTTCACTCCCAGTAGTTGGGAGTTCTCCGGAGGCAGATGAGGAACCCGCACTGTGCTCCGGCACCGCAGTGAGGGCACGGGCGCTAGCATAGCGCATGCGATAAGGGTCACGTAATTGCCCCATGGCTTTGGCTCTGGCAAACGCCAAGCAATGCCCTCTCTATCCGAACGTCACGTTCGGAATAGCTGTTGTACAGCCTTAAAAACTCGGGGAGACGTTTCTCTCCTCCGCCCAAGCGCGGAACTTCTGCTCTGCCTCTTTGGAATCTTCTCCTTGCAGGAGAACGAAGGGAACCTCGCGGAGGTTCCCAACAACGGCACTCTGTGCCTGTTTCTTGAGGCGCTCTCGATATGAGGTAGCAGTGAACTGCTTCTGCGTGAGCAGTTTTTACCGGAGTTGATTCAGGCGTGTGATGTGTTGCGGCTGTACAGCCGCGAGGACAGGGGTATAGGAGATTAAAACCTTCTTTACCTCATTATTGGCCTACTTTGGGAGGTCAAGAGGACCTCCAAAATGATATGCCGCCCGTGGAGGGGCGCATAAGGGCGTACAAGGCAGCCTGTAATGCTTGTGCGGCATTTTGAGCCTATTGAGCTGCGTCCAGCTCATTAGTGGTGATCGCCTTCGGCGATCCGGATATGCCATCCGAGGTTAGTAATAGTTGCGCACGAGTTAGCGCATTTTCCCCACGTGTGGGGAATGGGTTGGATGAGCCGACAGCACCGTTCGGCGCTGTCGGAGTGGTCAGCCGTTGGGGACATCTCCCCAAGGGTATCCACTTCCGAGTTATCGGAATAGTTTTCTTCCATAGCACCACTAAAGGTGCTCATGGTCAGCCAGAGGTTCTGGCAGTTGGAGTTCTCCAACAAAATTTTGTTTATTGCGTAAGCAATAGTCTTGATGGTGGAGGATGTAACAGGGTTACATTCGAGTCACATTTAGTAGGTGGTGTACGTGAGTACACTACGGTTTATGTCAGTATTGACCGGTTCGAAAGGGTTTGAACCATTGGTTATTTTAACCAATCAGGGCAGGAGCCCTTGGGGGTGGCGTGTCAGCCATCAACGTGTTATTACACAGGTGGTGTACACTACATTTTAGCTAGGTACGAATTTAGTAAGTTCTACTTAGTATTACATATAGTTTACATTAGTTTAATTAATTTAGGCTAATTACAGATATTAAATATAAATCAGTTTACAAAAATACTTAACACTGCTAGGCGCGCGACCACGCCCGGTCGCGCGCGCAGTGAGTATTGTAGCCTAAGAGAGTTCTCCCTTACGCTACCTCCCTTTATAAGGGAATCCTTGTTGAAAGGGGTTAGCGAAAGCTATCTGTAAACCACCCCGGGAATCTTGGCCCCGAGTAGGAGAGCTCTCTCCTACTAAGCCCTTTATAAGGGCGTATCGGCTAAGTAGCGGCGAACGCCGCTTGAAGGAAAGTCTTCCTCTGTGCGCTAGCCGCACCGTGCGTGTACGCACCCGGCTACAACCCAGATCTGGGACGAGATGCTACGTTTCCGTCGCGGCGCCTTGGATTCAGCCAACGTTCACCACATGCTCTCTCACTAGACGCAGTTCGCTCCTCATCTTCTGGCGGCGGTGAAACCAAGACATCTCACCAAGAAAGTGGATAACATAAGTCGTACGCTGACGTCATCAATCGAGGCGCTTCACCACCCAGCAATAGAGTACCCAACGACGATGCCGTCAGTGTTCTCTCCTTGGGCACGAACGCAGGGTCAGTGATGACGCCACCCGGAAGTCCGAAGGGAGAGGCGCAACAAGGGGCTTTGATTGTTCACGAACCTGCCTCTGGAGGGTCACGTTACAGCAAGCCTTTGCCACTGTTGACTCAGGGGGCCTCAGAAGTAGTCCAACCCTCGAAAGCATGTGTGAAGAAAGCGAAAGGCAAGCGCACTCGAAGTGCCGATGACTTCGCGAACATGCTTCAGAAAGGCAAGCCCAAGGCAGTTAGTGGTATCTCGACAAACAACTACTTCGCCGTCCTCGGACAAGTCGAATTAGACTTCGAGTGCCGACGTACGGTGGTCAGTGACAGCACCCCGGTGCGGTTCCAGATCGTGCCACGCAAGGTTGTTGTCCCTAAAACTGTGCGCACGCGTAACGAAGCGAGCAACTTTCTCTTCAAGGACCACACGTCCGTAAAAAAACGAAGCAGGCGATACCAATCCAAGAAGCGGTAGCCAAGATCGAGGACGCGGAGGAGACTGCCAACCTCCAACTCAAGCCGGCGAAGCTCGCTGCTGCCGACTCTCGCGTCGCTGGGCTCTCCGCAACATGATGAGGAACACGAACAATTCGGACACGCTGTGCTTCATGGCGTCCTCGAAGGCTCCGCTCGCTTTCAACGCTGCACTGATGGCCGAGATGAGCGAGACCAAGGAGATTGTTCCGGAAGTCGCGCAAATGCACCTGCTGAACCGTGTGTTGAGTGCTTCCCACCCGTCAACAACGACGACTTTCGCTCACAAGTGGGCGAAATACTTTGGCACGAAACTCCCGAAGACTCGTTAAGAACTCTTCAGCGCGGTAGCTGGCTGGTGGAAGGATCCTTCAATCAAACCAATGCTTCGCGCAAGTTGAGCGTTAACGTTATTCGAGGTGATGCTTATGTGCACGGCACCGCAAGTCTTCATGAAAGATGTATGGATCTAGCGCCTAACTGTCCACCCCGTTTCATGGATACCTGCCCATAACTGTCGTCTCCTGCACCCGAACATGCTGCTCAGTTTGTTGCGGTCCGGGTTGGGCACCCAGTGATTCGAAGTCGGGAAGACGCTCCAGTGGGAAGGCTCGCTGCTCGATAACCTCGAGTATTTCCGCGACTTTGAGCTGTTCTTCCAAGCTTACGAATCGATTCTGCATCTAAAGACAGCGGACGGTGGGACGGTCCTCGTGACTGGTCCGCTACAATTCCAATGCTAAAGTGGACCCAAATGAGTTGGGTGGCCCGGTATCGTGGGATGGAGTCAGTCTCTTGACTGCCAAAACCACGGAGATCAGG
Source organism: Peronosclerospora sorghi (assembly GCA_026184515.1). Taxonomy (NCBI): domain Eukaryota; phylum Oomycota; class Peronosporomycetes; order Peronosporales; family Peronosporaceae; genus Peronosclerospora; species Peronosclerospora sorghi. Next base: position 25,662,338 of record CM047580.1, read on the forward strand.
ACGAAAGGCCACTTAATCCTCAAGAATCTGCTCATACAACCCAGCCTCTCCTGCGTCCACCAAACCAATATTAAAGACTCGCATCATCTCGCCACACTTTTCCTCACCCAAGATGCACGCTTTCAACCCAATTTGTTGGTCATCACCCACAAAAATTCATCCCTAGTGGCACCTCTTCACCGGCCTGTAGCAGTCCTCACTGTGCTGCGATATGACTTCCTTGGGTATGTGATGGCGGAGGAATTGCCGGATATGTATGTGTTGGACCGGTACCGGAGGTTTGAAGTTATAGTCGATCCAGCCTCAACTTCCTTCGCGGACTATATTTGCCGGTAGACAACGAAAAGAGGGTGACTTTCTTCGAACTTCTTCTGGTTGGCGTGTTTGGCGAAACCACCACGCACATCGTTCTGAGTGACCTGACCACAGCACTCGAACCGAATGTCGAAGAAGCCAACACTTCGTTCGACACCATTCACTGAACAGAAATCGCGCTTCGGTTGGCTCAGCCAGCTAGGTGTCATTGACGTCTTGTGGATCCAGCACCCAGACGAGCACGTTCTTACCGGATCGCATCTTCGGCGTCACCGGATCGACTATATATTGGTCTCGAACGAGTTTTGCGGCGCTGTCTACGGTATTTCGAAACGTTTTGAGCCGAGTAGCGCTGAGTATAACCTGGCCCACCGCGTGATGCTACAATTAATGGCGCAGCATCACTGGATGGGGTTCCGTCCTTTCCGACTCGACTCTCCAACTGTTATTCAAGCTATTACAGCTTCTCGGTGACCACTCCATCGTTCGTTCACCCCAGATAAGCGGAGGCATCACTGGAACCGAACCGGAACCTGTACACCTGTACACGAGCGCTTGTCCACCCCGACACCCACACCTGTTGACCGGTCCCACGATACACTATTGGACAAAGAAGTCGGACTATGCCCTAAATTACCCCCCTCAAGGATCGCAGGGGCCGGTATCCTAAGTGTGGTGGCCTCATGGTGGGCCGGAACGTATCCTGTACACGGCTCAATTACCTACCAGCGTAAGGGTTAGTATTTCCCTATACCAGGGCGGCCACAGTACTTACCGGTATAAGTACGAATCCAATTGCGTGCCACGTGGCAAATTCTGGAATGGGCTCACTGGATGACGGACAGGGATATCACCTTATGGGGTTTTTCAAATTACCTTAAAGGTGATCGAACCCGTGACCTCCTGTGCAGCCACCATGTTACTGACCGACTGAACTACTGAACGGTTTGGAATTTGGACAACCATTACCAAATTCCGATAGTTCATCAAGTGGACGTCAGAACGTACGCATGTACATTACCTAATTATTATATATTTGTAGTATTAAGCTAGGTAGATTGAGAATTAGCCTCGTCTTATTCTAGTAATAAAGACTTTCAACTAAGTATGATTGATAATTGGGAAAATTACATGCATGCCCTCGCTTTATTGTGAAAATTACATGCATGACCCTGAATTTTTTTAAAATTACATCCATGCCCCTGCCAGATTTCCTGCGCCAACCGCGCCACCACGCCAGCCCCTGAGTGTTTCGGAAATTGCATTCAAGCACTTGCCGTCCCCCCACAACTTACTTTCCCCATCCGTTCCTTCCATTACGCTATTTTATGTGTCACTGGCCACTCAGATGGGATTACGGCACGTACGCTTCGAATGTCCCAGGCCATTACAGCGTGAACAGCGAAAGACGCGCTTCTCGCGACCCAAGTCTTCCGTTCGCATCCGTTTCTTCTTGGGGCGTCCCGGAGGGCGGCGAGTAAGGGGCGTCAGGCAATGGTGTCTCGCCTCATCTTCGCGGTCCTCGTCGCTTCTGATTGCCATTAAAACGGAGCTCAGCTTCTTCCAGATGATAGGCTCTGTGGTTCTCTCATATGTCAGCCGGTAAGTGTCCGCTTTGTAGTATTGTGACGCAAAGCTTTGCACATTGTTGCGACGGTGCAGCAGCTCTGTTCATGCGTGGGGACATGGCAGACCAGAACTACCACATCTTGCACGTGCATTCGCCTCTGTCCACCTTGACGACGTTGCTCTTGGTTTCCGACATGAGCTCGTACGTGGCTTCATCGGCACGAAAAACTTGGTACCGGCGGGCGCGAGATATGTTACCTTCCAATTGGCGCTCTGCGGAGGGAACCAGCGCAGTGAAAAAACTGTTACCGTGGGTACGACGCTCGTCGGACCAATTTATCAGGCCGCGCCAGATTGTATGCAACATTGCGAGGATGGGTTTGTCGCGGGCCTCTAGCATCCACGAATTCAGCGACTCTGCGACGTTACTCGTCATGTGGCCGTAGTGCCAACCACGAAAGTGCACTGCGGACCAGAATTTAGCCTCAGCATGGCTCTGCGGCCATGTGGGAACCGGCAAGTAAAGGGGTGCGTAAGCCACCACAAAGCATAAGCGCAGCTTACAAAACCTCAGGATTTAGCTCATAAATTTGGCCAATGTAGTCATTGTAGTCAGATACGGTGGCAGCCCGAGCAGCTTACCAAAGCATCTCCACAATTTGGACGCTCTTGAATTGACGGTGCACGTTCTCTGCTAGGTGTCGCATTTAAACGGCGTGATGCACTCCTGGAAATGCAGCAATTACATCTTCAATCAGGCCCTTTTTACTTTCCGACAAGAAGGTAAGGTTGGCGCCGTTTGTGTTGTCGCCGAGCGAGTCTCGAAGCAGACACATGAACCACAGTCATTTGCTGTAGTTCTCCGCATGAACCACACCAAACGCGAGTGGGAGTCCGACCGTGGTCGAGTGACTCACAGCTCCCGGTCTAAACCAAGTTGGTTGGGTTGGTTTCCTAAAGTATAATGTGACGAATTCAGCCAAATCCGAGTGGGAACAGCGAGTGTGGTGAAGTGAAGATGAAAGTTTACGACTAGCTTGTACCGGTATACCGTTGATAGGTTTGTAGCGATCGGGTTGGTTGAAAGGGGAGAGTATTTTGGGCCAATCGTGTGTCAGGTGTGTCAAGTACGCAGTTTTAAGTGAATCACACGATTTTTCATGTAGTTAACATTTTAGTTTTTTAATTGGATATTAAATATAGTGTTCGTTTTTATTTGGTTTACGCAAAAGTCGCCCCCTCCTACCACGGACTCTTTGGGAGCAGAGGGATAGCAAGGTCCCCTCTGGCTCAACTTACCCGGCCGAGCGCGTACAAACGTACTTTGTCCAGCCGGAAGTCCCACGATGGGAACGCGCAGCTTTAAAGACACTCACCATCAAGTCGCACACGTTGGAACATGTTATCTTTTTGTTGGCTGGGTCTACGCATCGCTACGCCGGTCCGCCCCAACTTATTGGTTGGGTCTACCTACACACCGCTACACGCGGTCTGCTCCAAATTATTGGTTGGGTCTACACACTGATGCACGCGGTCTGCCAAATTATTGGCGTATTTGGAGTGACGATCGGGTGACCGATCGGCACCCAGGCAAAGGTCCGCGGAGTACCCCCTCCGTTAGTTGATCAGCTGGGCACGATGGTGGTTCAGTTCCGGACACTTTGGTGTTCGATTTTGAACTGGACTCACCACATATCTCGCAACTTGTTGTCGATGCGCTCGCCGATGTACATAGCTGTGGCGTGCTTGTTACCGAGGCGTTCCGTACAGGTGCAGTTGTGCTCGTCCGTAAACCGTCGAATTTTTTTTCGACGTGTCCGCCCGGCTCAGCAACCGTGGCCGCATGGAGACGCCAAGGACTAGCGTCGCACGCGCACATGATTGAGTAACGGTGTTTGTTAGCTTTGATGGTTCGGAACTCAAATAAGCTCGAAATCGCCACCTCTTGCACGCACTTACAAAGCGCCGTCATTGTCGCGAGCCGATCCCCTTCGGCTAGAGGTCCAAGAACGGGCGTCGGAAGCTCAGGATCCATCGCTTAGCGGTATTGGAGTCCTCACTGGACGTTCGCTCCTATTTCGTTTCCACCGTTTTTGGATACATTCGAGCAATTTCATTGGCCAACAAACTGCGTCCAAGGCCATGGATGTAATTTTCATAAAATCAGGGGCATGCATGTAATTTCGCTAAAAGCGAGGGCATGCATGTAATTTTCCCTTGATACTTTTATTAGGAGGTTCCAAAGTTGGGTTATTTCGGAGAACGAAGTCATACAAAATTGGGGAAGACCATATTTTTGGCATGGTGCCCAAATCAAACGGTTCAGGGTCGAGAACCCCCCCCCCCGCCACTTCAAGGAAATTTGTTGTCCATTTCGGAATTTCTATTTGCCTCTAAGTTTTGAGGTTTTATGTCAAATCCCTCCTCTACCTCTGTCTTAAACTCTTCCCCGTGCCTCCACCGCTGCACAACCGCTGAACATATCTCCTCCACCCTCCAGGCAACCACCGTTTCCAATAACCTCACATTGCTCGCTCTCTCTCGAGTACAACGGCCGTCGCATCTCTACATCGACACCGTTCATATCCGCCCGTGGCACGTCCTCGACGTGTACACCAGCCGCGCGCCCTGCGTCATTCTCAACATCGACACCAACGACTCCGGCTCTTGGCCGCGGTCGTGGCCGTGGTGGCGTTGACAGCTTTCAGGACGGCAAGCGCGTCGCTAACGGCCAGCTCCAGCGCGAAGACCAAGAGCGATGCGTCATCTTATTAGAAGATCCCGACAGCTATGCCACATGATTCGTCTCATCGGACGCCACCCAGATGGTTACTGCCCGCGTACCACGTCACGGCTGGGAGATACTGGCCTATATACTTAACAAGCGTACCGCCAGGTACTTCTTAACGCATGATCAAGCAAAGAAATGTTTCATGACCTACAAGAATGTCTAGCTGAGAACTCACAAAGAATCCGACCAGACAGGCTTTGGCGTGAAGAACCACCATCGGCGGAGGGGCATATTCACCAACGCAGCCTTGCTGGAGAGCATGTAACCTCTCTACGAACGCATTAACAGCGTTTTTGGCGAGAAGTCGGACGCCCCGCCGCTCGCCATTTTTGATTCAACCGCAGCGGAGGACGACTTCGTCTCAACAATTGCCGACGCGCCTGACGAGGCTGCTGAGGACTGAAACGAGTGGGATCACCCAATCGACGATTGGGAGGTCACGCCGCGCTCAACGGCTGCTTCGGCAATGAGGATGGAGAACGGGCTACAACTTCTGAGGATGGAGATATGTCAACGGCTCCTGAGGATGGAGAGGAAGGAATCGTGGTCCCCAATGCCCTTATCACGGCAGAGTACACGCGCAAGCGTCCAATCCCCTCCACCAACCAGCAGCACCACCGCCAATGCCACTGGCACCCAGAAAACGGGCGCGCGACAGTGGACCAAAGTCGCTGCGCGTCGCCCGGGCCCGCACGACCTGCACCACGTCGCAATGGGCGCAATCACAGAGAAAGCCGAGGCACAGCGTTAAAAGTGGGAGAGAGAGCCGCAAGAAAGATGCAGATGATGAACAAAAGAGGATGTTGTTAGAGGATAAAAAGTTTGACGCTAAGTTGAGGCTTCTTGAAATATATGGACCAGAATCCTTCGCTGCTCTGAAAGAAATCTTCGATCATTTGTAAGATATATGGAATTTATGGTTTGGAACACTTAACAGTCTGAGTCTGAGTCATGAGAATTAAATAATAAATCAAGGTAAAGAAGGTCTGTGGAAAACACTTAACAAGTAAGTCTGTGGCGTTGGTACGGGGGTCGAAGCTCTGATTCTGCGAGTTAAAAGGATACATAGGATATGTGGAAGACTGAGAGCTTTCACGATATCAGCAATATGCCAGCTTCACGGCCAAGAGCACAAGATACCGGCTGTACTCTGGTTCGGGCATTTGTTGCTTCGGTGTGATTGTCGATTACGTCATCCCCCGTGCGTCCTCTACACGGTCTAGTTCCACTTCCTCCAATTCTGAAAGGTCCGACCACCGATCGACCAAGTGGGCGAGGGCGTTATGGAGAATAACGCTAGTCAGAACCCACTTAATGAGGCGGTGCATGTCGTTTTCACAGCTCAGACGGCTGCGCATATCGATGCACGAGTACCACCGCATCTTCATCACTCCGATGGCATCCTCAATTCGGACCTGCGATTTGGCCAAACAGTAGTTAAAATCCCAATTGTCGGGAATGTCTGCTGTCGGAGTCTTGTATGGGGGCACCACCGTTTAGGATGACGCGTATGCGGAGTCGGCCAGAAGGCACTTTTCGGGAGAAAAAATATCTCGCGGGCGTCGATGGAGGTCTGTCAACTTGTATACACTGCTATCGTGGCAGCGACCGGGATTTCTCATGTGAAAAATGTGAATCGCCGGTCACAATCGCAGACTAGCTGCACTGCTACGGATTATTGCTTCTTGCGATACCAATACAGCTCTCCATCTTTCCCCAGCTTCTTTTCAAGTTTGACGGTGCTGTCATCAACAAAACCGACGTATCCTGGGAATCTTTCCACTTCCATGACTTCTGAAATATCACGACGTCGTTCAGCATTGAGCCAGGATAGCCATCGTACGCTGATGGTGATAAGCGCTGTGAGAACACGTTCGGTGTACAGACAGAATTTACCGGCACCGATGCAAAACTGTCTTTGAACTTGGCCTACTGCGCCTTTATTTCTATTATGACCCAGTCGCGCTAGTGCGACCATGAGCTGCAAAGTAACTGGCGCTTGCGAGGTCTGTGACTGGTTCCGGAACACTACACAGTCCGGAATTTATTCTACGAGACGGGAGACGAAGGAAGGTCTGACGATCTGTCGGTATGACCTTCCGAAAGGCGTGTCAAACATTTGGCAGATGAGGGGGGCCAAAGGCAGAACAGCAAGTTCGTACCTTCCTGATCTCGTTTTCTGGGAAGCGCAAAAACTCAGGTACACCGTGGGTGTTCTCTCGGTAATCGTTGCGTCTATTCTCTATTTATGCCAGCACTTTAACAAGCAATTGCGCCAGGTCCAGGTTGCCGAAGGTCGGGGCTGCCCCTTCCAGCGAGCGCAGGTGCCTTCGCCTCTCTGATCGCTAAGAAATTGTGCACGCAAGTAGACCGGTCTCGAAAATCGGTTTCGTGAATGGACGGTTATGTTTTGCGAGTCGGGCTAGTTTTATTCCGTACTGTACGTGCAAAAGAAGTTTGAGTGGTTGATGAGTGTGCCTGGGTTTAGGGGAGAGGGTGGCGATTTCGCGAAAGAAACCAGTCCATTCGTAAAAGACGAAATAAACTAGATCGGAGCTAGTCGATTTCCGAAATGGAAGAAAATTTGACGAAACCGGTCGACCATTTCACCTCGCAAAAATAACCCGAAATCACCCAACTTTGAAACCCTCTATTATTAGTAGCAATATCCATATCGTGCTTATTAGTAAAAAACGCTCTATGTGTTTGTACTCATTCTGAGTACATATGTTTTCGGGCACTAATAATTTGTGTAGAGCGGACAACAGATAGAAGTTTACCATAACTTCATTGACTGGTACATATTTCATGTTAGGCTAGATAAACACTTCTCAATAAACATCCCATTGAAAAAGTCCCTGGTTAGGTTACTTTCTTCTACTTAATGCGAGCTCTCTACGGGTGTCAACGGATATTTGGTTACTGTATTTTTGACTTAAGCCGATTTCAATATAATGAGGCTATTACTTCACTTCTATACTGAAGTTTTCGAAAACAATATACGCAAGTATCGATACTGACAACTTTCAACAGAGACACATGGACATCTTCAAAATGCTGCGTCGGTCTACTGAACCTATTTATAGGGGAGATTTTGAGCTGCTAAAAGTTCAAGGTGATTGCGAAGAATTCGTGTAGAAATTTCGAATAGTCATTATGCCTTTGGCGACCATTCATGGAGTTGAAACCCCATTGGATGAAATTTGTAAGTGCATTTACAAGTTATGACTTACAATTAACTTAAATGTATTGTTATGTTTAGGTTAAGTAACTTTACATAATATACTTTCGTTTTGCTTTTTTAAACCGCAGGTCATTACAAATGTCACCCGCGTGGCATCTGTCGCGCACAAGTCCTTCGCCTCGAAAGATCCCGCTTGGTCAATACTTTCAGACCAGGTTGCTCAAGATCTGCGCTTGCAGAACAAATGTATTCTGTGCTGTTATTTTTCCAACATAGCGAACACGACGTTTCGATCTAGCCACGGGCTGATCTGAGAAAAACCCGGGTGGAGTCGAGGCTGTAGCAGGTGCGTACACGCACGGTGCGGTTAGCTCACAGAGGAAGACTTTCCTAAAGCGGCGATACGCCGCTACTTAGCCGGTACGCCTTTATAAAAGGGCTTAGTAAGAGATCGCTCTCTTACTCGGAGACAAGATTCCCTTGGTTTACGAGTTAGTATAGACTAACGCCTTGATACAAGGCTTCCCTTAGAAAGGGGGTAGTTAAGGAAAGGTATTCCCTTTCACTACAATACTCAATGCGCGCGTGACCGGTCGAGGTTGTGCGTAATCGATTACGTAATCATCGGGTCAAGGTTTAGGGTTTAGGGTGTTAGGTTTACACCCCGACACCTGTACTTGAAGCTTGGCGATCGCAAAGTCTTGAAGCAGGTGTCGGGGAACAGTCCAAACGTAAAGATGTCGGACAGAGTTTCTTCTTCAGTGTAGGGGCTTGAGATAACAAATAGTGAACTTGTCGATCTGCAACTCCTTTCACTTGTTAACAAGATCTTGAAAGCGTAAGAGCTTACGTAGATGAGTCTTGGTAGGTCCGTTGGGATCGTACGGCACTTTAAAGATAACTTGATCTTGTGGCTGGATTTTGGTACTAGCACTCTGTAGCAACGCTTCGAAAAGAGGCTTGAGTGTACATCCAGCGTAACCACGTGCGCGCAAACGATCGAAAAAAAGCTTGGTGACTTGGAAAAAGTCGGCATCCAAAGTGTTCTGGCGTCGGTACTTCTTAATTAATCCAATGATTAACCCTTTAAGCACGCCAGGTGGATGTGCGCTTGACTTGGGCAGATAGATATAGAGGTTTAACCTCTTCTGATGCGTTTTCGTAACATATCTTGAAGCAGTCTTGGTAATCCATAAGTCCAAGAAAGCAACTTGTACATAGGAGACTTCAAACGTGAACTTTAGCTTGCAATTCTTGTGTAGATATGCCTTGAAACGGTTTAGTTCATATGGTTTCCCTTGCGGGTACCAAATGAGAAAACCATCATCGATGAATCTCTTGAAATAGACGAGATGCGATGCAAACTCGGGTATAATCACTTGATATTCAAAGTAAGCCAAGTAGAGAGAAGCAAACACCGGTGCGACTGCTGTTCCCAAGGCAGTGCCATTGACTTGATGCCACACGGTGTCACCAAATTCGAAGTAATTAGACTTGAGAACGACTTCGAGGCCAGCAACGATGGCGTAGGCTTTGGGATCTTGAGCAACCATAGTCGAGATAACATGAAGAGCCGTGTCGATCGGGATATATGTGTATAGAGAAACAACATCGAAGGTAATCACTTGATGGTCTTCCTGTACTGCAATCTTCTGAAGGTCGTCCAGTAGTTGGTCCGAATCCTTGATATAGGTCGAAGTCTTCACCAAATAAGGTTGCATGTAGAAGTGCAACCACTTGGAGAGACCTTGAGTAACCGATTGCGCGTTCGGAATGATTGGTCTGATGACAAGGGTAGGCTTGTAGATCTTCATAAGTCCATAGAACCGATTCAGTCGCTTGGAGTCGATATCGTGTATGATAATCTTGGTTGTACTCCAGTCCTCTTCAGTTGCATAGCGTCTAGCAATGGCTTGATAAAACTTCCAAACAGCAGCTTTCATCGTGAGGAGGACCGTTGCGGGCGGAGCGGCACACTGCTTATACGTCTTGGAATCCATTAGGTGATCCAAACATAGGTCGATATACTGTTCTCGCGTACAAACTGCGGGCCACAAGTTCTTGTCGGTCAAACATACTTGAAGTCTTGTTTGGTGCATCATCATCTTGAGCATCTTCCTTTGTGGTGGATTGAGATTGCGTCTTGACTTGGTCATAGGTTGATAACCATTAATATTCGACTTGATAACTTGAAGCATGTCCTAAATCTCCTTCGATGAATAAGGAGAGTTGAAAGACTTGTTGGGGACGTAAAGCGCGCGTCGAAATTTTGAGACCCCAATTGCTTTTTTGCCGGGGGGGGGGCGCGCGCTAAAAAGACATCTCAAACGGAGCGTTCTGGCGAAATGTTGAAATCCATCCAGGAAATCTTGTTTATTCAGGCGCTTGGGAGTCGGGCAGTAATTCAGATTCAATCCAATTAATCGCTTGAGAGTTGGAGGTACTTGGACTTCGGCGGCGTTAAGTCATGAAACGCCAAGTTCCCAATCTCGCTGTCAACTTCGCGCACACTTCGAAGTGCAAGCACATTTGTAGCATTCGATAAGTCGGACGCGGACAGCTCGATTCGGTAGTCGCGCTTTACTTGCGCGAAGGCTTGGGCTTTGGCTTTCTTGGCTGCCGTTTGGTCGGTTTGGCCGAATCGTCCTTGGGTTTTGCGCTTGGCTTGTTGTCGTTTCTTGGCGCATTCTTTTTGTTTTGCGGCTTGGAACTTCTTTCGTGGCGTGGTCCGGCGGCTTTTCCTCCATCTTGACGCTTGGGGAGCTTCTTGGAACCAGTCATCGCTCAACTTTGACTGGCGCGGGAGTTTAAAGCCGATCGTAGCTGGTTAACCTCCTTGCATAGCGCAGCAGTCTCCTTGGCAATTGACTTCTTGATTAAAACAGCAACGAGTTGGTCCGTGTCGGTTTCCATTTCGACGGTTTCAGCAGCAGCCTTCTTAGCAGCGATCTGCTCGCGTTTCGCTTCAGCGTCGGCCTCGTCCAAGAGATGCTGGTACTGTTCTTTCGTGAGCTGCTGGTTCAGGAAATCGATCGAGAGGCGACAATCCATAGCAGCAAGCGACGGCTTAGCAGTTTCGCCTCCCATGATAGACACTTCGAAATCCGAGAACATTCCAGGATACAGGCTGCATAACTCTGCATCAATCTTCTTGAAATAAGTATTGAGAGCTTCACTGGAACGAGAAAAAAATACCATCGCGGCGTTTCTTCAAAGCCTTGACTTCTTCGAGAACGGACGCATAAATTAAGGAGCGAAAGTTCTCTTGCGAATCCGCGATAGCCGAATCAAAGCTGGTGTTTAGGTCGGCTACGAAGCTTGGGTTGGCTTCCGTAAGTGTCGCACTGATCTTGAGGTAGATCTTGTGCTTCACAGACTTGGGGATTTCTGTTTCCAGCTTGGCGGCGGCGCGTGTCTTAGCCGAAATCTTGCGGCTGGTGTCGCGCCATTCCTTCACCGCAGATCTGATGATGGTACGGCTGGCGGCGGACTTCGAGCATTCACTTGATGCGAGTCCATCCTTAATCGCGTTCTTGCGCGTTGAAAAAAATGGTTTAGTTGACTTGGCGCAGTAGAAGACGACGATGAAAATGTATTGAAAATTGGCCAAAGGGTCGGGAAGTGTTTCTCCGGTGGCCCTTTCGTTTACTTCTTCAGTGGCTAAAGTAAAAGTGAGTAAGAAAATGAAAGATCCTAACACTAAGCAAGGAACATCGAAGAACATCGAAGAACCTTCGCTGAACTAGGCTATGACCTGATTTCTTTTGCGTACTAATCATCGTTTAGTCGTCGACCTGATTTTTTGGTGCGGATTAATCATCGTTTAGTCGTCGGTGTCGTAAAGCCTGATTTTTTTGCGGACTAATCATCGTTTAGTCGTAAATCTGATTTATGTTTACGTCATCGATTACGCAATCATGTTTACGTAATCGATTAAGTAATCATCGGGTCAAGGTATAGGGTTTAATGTGTTAGGTTTCCTAGCAGTCTTTAGTTTTCTTTGTAAAGTGAGGTATATTTAATATGTAATTAGCCTAAGTTAATTAAACTAATGTAAACTATATGTAATACTAAGTAGAACTTACTCAATTCGTACCTAGCCGAAATGTAATGTACACCACCTGTGTACCAACACGTGGCAGGCTGCCACGCCTTCACTAAGGGCTCTCGCCCTGATTGGTTAAAATAACAAATAGTTCAAACCTTTCGGACCGGTCAATATTTAACCTCAACCGTTGTGTACCTACGTACAACAACGCAACCAAATGTAACCCTGTTACAGAGGCCGTCTTGGGTTCGACCGTCAACTCTCGACCACGATAGTTGTAATGTTAATGCTTTACGTTGTTGTTTTTACCAGTTGCGGGATTGCTTATGCACCTCATAAACGGGTTTAATGCCAAGACGTTTTTTAAAAGAGGTAACCGCAGTTTGACGACGGATAGAAACGCTCTTAAATATGTGCATGTGTCTACTCCTCTGGCTTCTTTTCTTGCTTTTCTTGGACCATCATCTCTCCTCAAGATAAAATCTGTTGCTGAAAATTTCGCCGTTGGCATCTTCTCCTTTGGACTCTTGATCCAGCACCGACAGACAAATTTCAACTGCTCTTGAACTTATTTAATCCTTTATTGGTAGAGTCATTAAGCGAATTCAAGTCACTAATTTTTCCCTAATGATAAAGATACAGTTTTATCGCCGGCAGGTAACCGAGAGTCGTTTTCAATGTTGTTCGCTGAATAGTTTCATCATTATTAATGTCCTCTTTCAAAGAACTTCTCAATGATTCTTGCAAAGGTTGTGCCTTGATTGACAATAAAGCTCGCCTAAAAGAAGGGCGTTTTGGGATTCACTATCATTATTGAATATTCGTAAAAAAAGTATAAGGGTTTCTTGCTCCATACTTCCGAATAGTTGCTATCAATATATTTCAGTTTCTTCAGCGCTTATTCAGCGATGTGAAATACATAAATCCGTGAACGAAAAGCATCTTTACTTGAAATATATATTTACTTCAAATTGTTAATAATTTTTTCATAGCTCCTACATCTAAAGCATGACAACAAATACCATTTCTCTTTTCGTCGTCAATTTCATTTGTAGCTCCAATCTTGTACAGGATCTATTCGTTAGTGTTGCGCGCTTTTTTGTTTAACCATAATGAAACAAAAATCACAGGTAACGTAAACTTAGAGCGAGATAGTCAAACTTCCACGTAAAAATAAATACAACGTGAGTTCCACAACGTAATCCGTAAACGTAATATCCACAATCCAAACGTAACCGTAAGATCCACAAGGTTAGTCCACTTGGTGCGCGCAGCAAAGCGTGATAAACTCAGAGACAACCGAAAGAAAACGACTTTTTGCAAAAGAAGAAAATGCAGAAGTGAATAAATTTGACTTAAACTAATTATAGTCCGTCACAAAATATAAAATCGAGTGTATCTATTTTTGGGACTTATGCGATGGTGCTCCAACTGTAATATCATCGTACTTCAATATAACGCTGCATTTCAACGGTTAGTTCCTTCCATTTGTGCTCTTTTTATTTTTCTAAAGTCACTCGCTTTAAGCTTCTGCTTTGGGGGTTCTCTTAATTTTTTTTGAATTCTATGGGTTAAGTTTTTTTGCCTGAGTTTGCTCTTCATTCGGTTTTCTTTCATTTCAACAGCTCGGTTGCGGCAAACCGTTCATTTTCGGGATTCTTCAAATCTTTTTCCGCAACATTACATGCGTAAAATATGTTTTTGTTTGTTAATTCGCTCAACTTTTAATCTTGTCGCCCGGGCCTCACACCCTGACCTTCAGTACTAGGATCAATTCATCGATTTATTCAATTATTACAGCCTTTTCTATGTATTTTTTTGCAAATAATTTCTTCTGATGGTCTCTCCACACAATGCACGATGCCCCGGAAACTACTATATCGCTAACGGTTGTGGGTTTTTTGGCAAGTAGCTCAACTGGAGATAGTTAGATCTCAATGGACTGCGGTTAAGTATGTATGTTGTATACTCAGCCACTTTTGTCCATAATATCTAGGGCACACCAGACCCAAAAATCACACACCAAACCAATTGAATATAGCTCGGTTCATACATTTTACCTTCCGGTTGAAGATTGACTTCAAGCTTCCTAAATTTTCCGGTGAGCACCTTTTCGCAGAATAAACGTGCGTAAAAATAAATCCAGCGCTTGAATCTGTATTGAGTACCATGGAGCGTTCGAACCTAATTTTGGAGGGTTACTGGGCATTAGAAACTGTGTAACTAATCCGGTCTATATTTGTGTTAAGCCTTTAATCGTCCCGACGTGCTCCTTAATCAAGTGAAATAACTTGTGTGACCCGTTGTCTTTCCTTACGGTGACCACATCCTACAGTTATTTTGGGTAGGGTTTCTTAACGGTGGCCTCTGCTTACCGCGGTAGCATAACGCTCTTCGCGGGGGTCACTGCCTGCCGTGGTATTTTTTCCTCCCTCATGATAGCCATAGATAGCTCCTCATCAAGGTAACTACTGCCTCTCGTGATTTGGTCTTCTTGTAGACGAGCGACGTCTGTCGCAAGTACTCTAACACGGCGGTCTTATAGCCTGCGCAGGGAACTTCATTCTTCACACTGCTGTTGTACTGCTGCATGACTTAGTCTCACTGGACCGATGTATGCAATTGTGGATAAGAGCTGGTGGTGCCATCGCTACCCACCAGTCTGTCGGACTGTGCGGGTGTATCCACCGGCACACTTCAAATACTCACAAGGTGATCAGACTCTGTGGCATTGCCGCAGGGTGTTGCAGTCGTTTGTAGGTTTATGCTGGTCTTCCATGGGATGCCGAAGATAACATTGAGCTTGTCACCAAGTTCGAGGACGATGAAATCACCTTCGAACGATACTTCGTATACTCAAAGCGTGTGGGTACCACTCGCTTGGCATAGTCACGGTTGACCTGTTGCTAATCGGACTGTCAACATATTTTGTGGTATTTTACTTACACGCAATTTAACGACGGTTAAGTTTGTGCACTCACAAACTTATAGGATGAGCCGGTAGTAAATGATGCACGCATGCTTACATTGGTCCCATACAGTTTCACCATCAGGGTGATCATTGTTTTCTCATCATCATGCACACATTGGCGAGAAATATCCCTTCTGGGGCTATTCATTTCACATACATGACGTCGGCATGTAAATCAACCCTTCCAGTAGAGCGCCCCGCCCCTACTACTTTTGGAACCAACATGAAGTATCCCCTGTTGATTAAGTTTACCGGAAACTTACCCGTCCGATGACCGCGTGCCATCGGACGCGATAGCATGCACTCATGGGAAAGAACTCCATCTACTAACATATATAGCAGTGAGGTTCTTTTATTCCTCGTTCCTCCGGTATCGAAGCAAGAGCAACCAATTATGTCTATCGGATCTGGGCCTCTTCCCCCACTATGTCGATGTTGCGGTACGGCTAAGGGAGAGTATTCTCGCCGCTGAATACCACCGTGCGGCACTTGTTTTTGCACGTTGACGTCGAAGTTTCTTTAGTTGCTACCAGTATACTGGGGCTAGATGCATATGTACTAAATCCTCTTGGATGCTTTGAAGGATATCATGCTGTAAACCCTCGGCTGATATAATGCTTCACGGGACAGCTGTTCACTCCCCTCATATACACAGCTAATTTACTAACTGCGTCTAAAGATTCATTCATAATATTTGAAAGCATGCATTTTAGCTTCTGCGCGTTCACTTCAATGGCATCATACCCTAACGGATGTATAAAAATATAGATCGACCTCTGAATTCATATTTTGAGGAGCCTCGAAGGTAAGCGTTAATTCTTCCTTAAACGCTTTTATCTTTCAGAAAAAAACGCAGTTCAGCCTGATTACACCTCTCCATGTACATGTCTTGGCGCGGATGCAGAGGAATGTAAGGGAAAAGCGTACCTGTAATCAATGTACATTTCAGTTACGTGTATCGATGGTTTTTAGAAGGAGCTATCGCAGGAGGGGTTCTACATTCTCCGTAGTTTGTCCTTAAATGCCTCGACGTGCGATGTAGCAGGCGCTGATGGCGTCTATGAAGCGACTTTATTCTTCAAAATTGGTCAATGATTTTGATTGCTAGTTCGGGTCTTCATGTCAGGGTCTTTGTTCCACCAAAACAAGAACATCTAAGTTTAAATTAGTTTTTTATTCTCTTAAAAATTGTTCATATTTATCTTTTCAATCTCAAAATTCTTTCTAATGATGGAACATACAGTTGAACCCTTTTTAATGACATATGAATTAATAGGAAAGAATCACGAATAATATCGTTTGGTATTATATTTGAAAGAAACTTCAAAAAAGTATTATGTCGTTCGACAATATTTGGTGTGATATTCAAATAATTTATGTATTTGATTATAAAAAATCATCAAAACCCGACATATTATGAAAATAATTTAAAAATACTCTTATTTTGAATAGTTAAAACTAATTAGAAATGGGAAAAACTAAACAGTACCGTGTCCAAATAGGATTATTTAGAACTCGATTTTGATTGGATGTTTTCAGCCTGCAGGGTTTAGGGTTTAGGGTTTAGGGTTGGTTGGTTGGTTGGTTGCTTGGTTGCTTGTTTGCTTGGTGGGATGGGGTGGTGTATGTGAGACAGCGGAGAGGCGCCAAAAATGAGCGAGACCACAAAAAGTGCAGGCTGAAAACAGCCAATCAAAAATCGAGTTCTAAATAAGCCTATTTGGACACGGTACTGTTTAGTGTACCCCATTAGAAATTTTTCAATTACACTATGATGGAAAGCATCATTATTATCTTTTGTCTAGATAGATGTATAACCAATTTTCTCTCCATAATAGCCAATGGCATAAGGAAAGTGTTTATTTTGTGCAAGATAGTTTCAACATCAGCGAATAATATATGATCAGAGTGTTAATTTTTCTTAAAATTCTCTGATAAAATACATCATCCTGCCGAAAGAATGGCCCATATAAGCGCTCGGATAGGATTTTAACCAAATACTCTTTGTCACCCTACACTCTGCTAGATAAGTAGCGGAACGTACCAGTCATCGTCAAGACGGACTACAAAGTGCTACCAGCTGTGTAATAGGTCTAGTATTACTGGCTTAAGCTATTTTTTGTGAGAAAGCACACAATATAGGCAGAAACGGATGTAAAATTGCTCCTAATAAAAATATATATTTTTTAAATAGGATTAACCATACATATTTCTTATTTTTGTCCTACATAACTTATGTGCTGGACGAAATGTTCATAAGAATCAATCAAAATTTAATTTTAATTTATTTTTAAATATTAAAGATATTTTACCCTATTTGTTAAAAAAAATTAAAATTATATATAATTTTAATTTTAACAGAAAAACATTTTAAAATTAATTTTATTTTTTAAAGTTTTATTTAAAAAAATAATTATACGAATATATTACAAAATATTCAAAAATTCTAATTAATTCAAATAAAATTATTAAAAATCACTCCAAATTCTCTTTATGACTTACACAATTTTAATTTTTTTGATCTTAGTATTACCTTTATTAATCGCTATTGCTTATTTTACGTTGGACTAAAGTCTTATGGAATTAGCTCAACCGCGGAACAAGATTAAAGTATGAGTAGTTTAGATTTAATAAACTAGAGTATTAACCATTACACCATAAGAGCGCCGAACTAAACCGCACCAATACTTAACTCATTATATGTCATTTAAACCACATTTCCCTACTCTTTCTGCACTAAAATCTCACATCCTCGCTTGGACTCGTGATTAGATGACTCTTTCAATTCGATTTATCGATCGCTTAATCAAATGCCTTCTATTCGTTGTACCGCGAGAGATAAGCACAAACTTGAGTATGAAAACTGCTTAGTGCTCAGATTTTCGACTCAAAATTTCATGTCTGGCCTTGACAAGAATCAAGGGTGTCTCTCCTCGCTGCAATGCGATAACTTCCGTGACATCGTACACGTGGTCGCTTGATATAATCCAACAATGCTCAAGGGATTGATGCAGATACAAAATTACTCAGGGTGTTTAGCATTAAATACGTATAGGCGTTTATTCGATGAAACCTTGAATTTGAGTATCGATTGGAGTCGAGCTGAATGTGTCCATCACCTATTCTTAGTTGTGTGACCTATTTTTCACACGTCGCTTTTGAAGTAGGTTTTGTAAATCATTACGATAATAATGCATTGGTAGGATATGAGCCAAAAAGCTCTGCCAAGCTTTAATAACGACATTTTGACCGACGGCAACTACTTAATGTGGGAATTTTCGGTTTGAATGGCTCATTCAAGGAAGGGTCTTTTGGATCACATTGACTTGACACCCGAGAAGGAGGTGGCGCAGTTGGCGAGTGCTGAGTGGAAGTCCGCTAATTGCAAGGCGTTGGGTGTCATTGCATAGATACTCAGCCCGCCATATCTGTCGATGAATTGTCACGTCATATGTGCTGTGAAAGCGTGGATTATCCTCCGGGGGTTTCATGTAAAGCGTAGTTTACACAACCGTGTTCAATTGCGTAAGAAACTCCATGAATTTCTGATGGCCCTGGTGATAACATTATGGATCATCTTCTGAAGTTCGACGATATTTATGAGTCTGAGGCTGTTGGTGATGATATGAAAGATGAAGAGCGATTCGTTGTTTTTTCTCGGAAATTTCACCCCCAATTATGATGCAATTGTGAAAATTATTAAGGCTCGGAGTAATATAGATTTGTATTAGGCCAAGGAAATGCGTAAGCATGAATATTAGACTATCCACAAACGTGAGCGACAAGAAATGGCGTTAAAGTCCTCGTTGATGCGTAAGCAAGGACGTACTAGACATGGACGTCGTGGGCACAAGTACGGCAAAAATGGTCGTTCTGGTAATCTAACAAGCGATAAGACCGTAATCAAGGTGAATTCCAAAGTCGGTGCTTCAAATGTGATGAAATTGGCCAAAGGAGGGACTTTGGCAGCCAAAGGTGTTGAATTAAAATTCATCGGTGAAGAATGTTCACTAAGGTTTAATGGAAAGATTATTAGAAGCGGCCGACGTATGGAAAAGTTGTATATGCTCAACATGGTGAGTGTACAACAACGTTCAATAATGGGTGAATTTAACGTGGTTACCGCATCGGAAGCGTGGACATTGTGGCATGAACAACTTGGCCATGTGGGGATGACCAAGTCTCTCGAACGAGTGAGGTTGTGGATATTGTTCCTCCGCTGCAAGGATTATCTGCTCCTAATTTTTAATTTGAAGGTTTTGCATTGTGGAAAAATGTCGGTAGCGAAGTATGCGAGGAATTCCGATAGTTTAATCAAGACCGACGGTCTGCTTGAAAATTATTCATTCCAATTTGATGGGTCCCATCAGTCCAAGAGTGATGCTCGATTCATTCTGGTGTTTATGGATGATTTGTTCGGATATTTGCATGTGTATCTACTCAGTCCAAGACTGAGGTGGCCTCCAAGTTCATTGAGTATACTACTATGATGAAACGACAGACGGGTAAACGTCTCAAGTGCGTGAGGACGGATAACGGAAGTGAGTTTTACAACAAAAAATTTAATAGCTTATGTTTACAGCATGTTATTGTTCACCAGATCAGTGCTCTCTGTTCACCTTAGCAAAATGACATTGCAGAACGCGCTAATCGATCTCTTCCTGTGATGGCATGTGCTATGATATACTATCAACACTTGGATCGTGGATGGTGGGGAGAAGCTGTAATGACAGCCGTATACACGATTAACCGGCTACCCAATTTACCACGTGATTACACAACTCTGTATGAATTAGTATGGAAAGTCAAGCCATTGATGTCACACATGTGTGTTTTTGGATCTCGAGGATTCATGTATGTCGATATACCAAAGCCCCTAATCACAGCAAGTTTGATACCAAAGCACATCGGTATATTTTCGTTGGATACGTTGTAAACTCGAAAGATTATCGTGAGTATGACATGAATGAGCAACTTCTGGCGGTGCCTCGAACTATTGTTCTTGACAAGCTCCCTCCTGGGATGTATGATCCAGTACCGATACGTCAGACTTACCGGTATATATGGTCATCATTGGATGACGATTTTGATCCTACACCTACTCCAAAAGTGACGTCGAACCCAGATGGCCAAGATAGATCAGGTGGTGCAATCACCATCGACAATCAAATTATCATGCAAGACCCATGGACATTAGTCCTGATGATGTTCCAACAATTGCTGCTGATAGTCAAATTGTACTCCCTCCACCTGTCATCAACTCACAAGACAATATAAATACTATGCGTCAAGATCGTGTTCTTTTCCGTACCGACAAATGGGTAGATAGATCCGTACCGTGTTTGGTGGTCAGTACGCACCCAAAAGTATTAATCATCCACGATCTATTCAAGGATCATCAATTTGTCTTCCTCCTCTTCCTCCAAATGAAGATAGTGTCGTCCCATGGTACAAGGATACTACAATGGTATTCAAGATGACGATGACTCAGGAGAATCTGACCCAAAGAGACTTCGGCTCACTGAAGGATTTAAAATAGCATTGGCAATGATGGAGATCCCTCGTAACTATAAGGAAGCGATGGAGGCACCCCAAGCTGACAAGTGGAAGGAGGCGACCCGTCGTGAGCTACGGTTACACTTCTAAAACCACACATGGGATCCAATTTGGCATCCTGACTTTGTTCGAGTTATTGGGTGCAAATGGATGTTTAGCATCAGGCTTGATGCTGCTGGTAACATTCAACAACTTAAGGCGCGATTGGTTGATCAAGGACTTAGACAGATGTATGGTGTATATTTTTGGGAGACATATCACCGGTCTCAAGTCTCAACTCGGTTTGTGCATGTGCCGCGCTGTGTTTTTTGTGTGGTTATGTGCTTCGGCAACACGATTTAGAGACTTTTTTTTGAACGGTAATCTGAAGGAGGATGTGTAAATGTGTCCACCAGATGGATTTAATTGGAGGATGATGTGTGTTGCAACCTCCTACGCAGTATCTACAGGCTAAAAACAAGCAGCAGCTGTATGGCACGAAACAATCAAGGTTGTACAGAAGAAAATGGGTTTCAGGCAATGCCGCTACGATCCATGCGTGTTCATCCGTTGTGACGGTAATGATTCTGGGTATCTCGTTTATATGTAGACGAACTTCTAATTGGATCCGCCAATGATGCTGTAGCTGATGTTATCAAGGCCCAGCTGTCAAAGCAATTCAACTTGAAGGATCTCGGCGATGCGAGATTTTTCTTTGGCATTGAGGTCAAGTATGATCGATCCAAGACAAGTTGCATATTTCCAATCGCAATTCATCCAACGGCTTGTTGAAAAGTTTGGACAGGAATCTGCACCGGTGATCTACAAGTCAAAGAGACAACGTTTTGTTGCACTGTTGTCTGCTGAAGCCGAATATGTAGCTTTATCCATTGCTGCTCAAGCGGTTCTATGGCTACATCTACTCACGGAACTTGGTGTTGGTAATTTATCATCTATGATGATCAATGTGGACAATAAAGCAGCAATTATGATGGCAGACCATTCTGGTTATCAATCAAGGTCAAAGAACATTGACTTTCGTTACCACTTTGTTCGTGATGCAGTGACATCCGTCAAACATGAGATCAAATATGTTCTAAGCGATTAACAACTTGCCGACTACGTGACGAAGCGCCGTGGTTTACCAAGCTCGTGCAATTGATTCGGATTATTTATTTAATTGTAGCGATTGAGGGGGAGTTTAAAGACTGATGCAATCGCATATGGTACAGAGACACGAGCGGTGGCTCGTCTCTTAAATCAGACTACAAAAACAATTACATATTCCCAATTCTAGACTATTCGACTCTAGAACATTCGAACTAGATGTAGGGCCTCTGTAATATAATCTTACTTTTTATTTTTCACCGTATCATCAGGTTCCATACTTATCTGCGATCAAGCTCTTATAATAGGTTAACATCATGCATATCAAGATGAAAATTTACGTTCCAACACTCCTTCTCCGCGTTTCCCTCCTTTGTCAACTGAAACCGATGATTTTTAACAAATTCATTAGTCTTGGCGAATCAGATCCTTAGTTAATAAATCGGCATGCATCGTTTTGATATAATCGATTTCAACAATACATCACAAAAAAATCAACTCTTGCGATGATTTCTTCATTTTCTGATTGCTTGATGATAGCTGTGTTATCCATTTACAAAATCATACGTTTATTTATTTCACGCTATCTCCAACAGAAGCCCCTTTATGTAACTGGACTCAGTCCAACTCAGCTATCGCAAAGGCGAAGAGCTGTGTGGATCTGATCCTTGAGGAAGCGCATAGCAAACGGAACTCGCACAGAAGTGTAAGTTAATGCTGTGCCCTGGTGGTCTTGAGTCTTGGGCCTTGGGGATTCGAGACGAGGGCAGAAGAGGAGGAGACTTGAGTGGTGAAAGGTAAAATTGCAACTGTGAATTATTTTAGGTCCTTAGTTCGCGAACTGTTCGCTACCTCTAAGCCTACTTGATTTTCTACTGGATACATGCTACTGTATTCTTTAATGGATTCTAATTTACGTTAGCCAATGAGCGGCTGCCACGTCGTTGTCCATCTCGTGTCCGTAATCTTCAACCCATGCGACAGGCATGCGACAGCCGTGTGACAGTGTGGCGTCGGTGTGGCGTCAGCACCGCTATCTTACCGGTATGTCACAGCGCACAAGCACATGAGTATCGGCGGTATTACCGGCATCCAATCGGAAATAGTCACCCATGATCACTGTGAGGTGATGTGTACCACACACATCTACCTCCATGTAATGGTCATTGGAGGGCCCATTACATCACCTCCCCCTTAAAGTACGACTCACACCGACTTCTCCGAATGATTCAAGAACATTCTAGAGTGTTCGAGAACCTTCCAGATTGTTCGAGAACAAACTAGATTTTTCGAATGTTTGAGGAGTGAGGTCCATCTAGGTTCCCAGATGTCGCACATGTCGCACGCGACAAGTGGACAGTGTCACACGTCCACAAAGACACGCATAGAGGCTGTCGTGCTTTGTCTCATTTGGCATTTTGCCACCAAGCTGACAAGTGTTCGTCGAAAACCCGCAAGGGGGAACGTTCCAATCCAGCGACTCCGTGCTCCTTCATTGCTACCCCACACTACGTGACATATATCCAGAAGAGTGGGTGGCGACAAGGCTAACCACGTTCTGGTCGTTTGGAAGTGTGCGGTCATCCGCACACGGGGCGTTCCAGACTTTAACACAAAGTCATTTTGGCATTGACTTGACTGCCGTACTGTCCACACAGATCCGGTCGGAGAGGATTTCCCTCCGATTCGCTCTTGGAACTCTTGACTGGCCTAGCCAGAAAGGTTCTTGTTCCGCGTTTCTTGCCGCATCATGAAGCGCGCAAGTGAACCGGGAACCAACATGTTGGACTCTGAAAGGAGCCAACACCACGCGAACCGCCCAGCCAAGAAGCAAAATAAGTCGGCCTTCGAGACTCAACTCTTTGACAGCTCCGTGGTCGAAGATCAGCATGGGGATGTAGAGTTCTATCGAAACCGCTTCTTTGCTTGTGATGATCCTGGTCAGTCGTTGGCTGACAAGACCACTCTTGGCGAGCATTTATTCGCCTTGAGAACGAGTGCAAGATCGACTCCTTGTTAAAGAAAACCAACTTTACCGCTCGTCGGGGTTCGGAAGCTCATCGAACCACCGACTGAAGTAGCGTCGCAGGCTCTGACACTACATCCTGCTCTCGTACTCGCGAAAGACATCGAGGACATCAGCCGCGAGGCTCTCACGATGTTCCCAAGTAACTTCGCTCGACGGGAGACCGCGCCACCGAAAACGAAAGAAGCGATTCAATCGATTCTTTCGGTGGTGTGTCGACGGAGTCGGATCATCCCTATGATTCACAATTGACTCCACCAGCCGACGATCTCCGTGAGAGTCAATCAACGGAGGTGGGGCTGAACGTAAAAACGATCGAGCGACTCTGGAGGTGGAAGAGCGCTCATCATGCCCAGATTGGGGAGCTGCGTCATCATTGCTCCGATCTGATGACTAGTTGCGAGGCTCTTGAAGCTCGCTGTGGAAAGTACGAGAACGACCTTGCTGTCGTGCGGACTTCCACTGCTCATACCTTTGCTCCGAAGTATGAGTTCGAGTCGACGCTTCAGCAGAATTGTGAAGATATTCACGAGCTCCAAAAGCGGGAGAAGGCTAGTGACTTGATTTACAGCCGCGTCCTTTGTGCCGTCGAGGATGCTGGATCGACACTTGATACTCTTCGAAGCGGGTTATATTCTCGGCTCGCTGCATTGGAGGCTGTGAAGGACCAGTCTTTTGACGTCCTTCAGCGTCTCTTTGCTGAGAGTCAGCTCCAGACGGATGACTTAGGTCAACTTCGAAGTCAGATCGAAGATCTCCAACACCAGATGAGGCGCCATCGTTAGGATCAGCAGATGAACTTGGTAAGTATGGATTCATTCTTCCCACGTAAACGTTGGGTGAAGACGCATACTTGTCGGGATGTCTATTGTATAGGCATCACCGTTGAATTTCAGAATCTTGAAAGGTCCGATAAATCGAGGTAGCAATTTCTTGCTTCCAAGATTGGACACTGCATGTTCAGGAAGGTTGTCGCATTAAGTAATACGAGGTCACCAACATTTAATGTGAACATGTTTCTTCTTCCATGCTTGTCTGCTTGCTCTTTTTGCCGATCTTGCGCTTGCGCAATAGCATCACGTACAAATACCACAATGGCTTGTCGTTTATTGACGAAGCTGAGAGTTTGCGTTTGGTCTTGCCGATACATTTTGGATTTTGGAACCAAAGCATCAAAATTGGCATCTGCGGTGTCTCACTTGTAGTGTTCAACTCCGCATGCGTCGGAGTTCCTCCCCCACCAAAAGTAGAACCTATACCCCAATAGGTTGCTAGAACTTTGGGGTGGAATCCATAGTTGATGAAAAACGGAGAGTATCCCGTCGACGCGTGTGTTGAGTTGTTGATTTAGAACTCAACAAGTGGAAGAAAATCACTCCACTGTTTCAAGGACGTGGCGTAACTTCGCAAAATATCCTCAATCACGCGATTGACTCGCTCCGTTTGACCATCTGTGTAACAGTGTTACATTTGGTTACGTTGGTGTACGTAAATATACAACGGTTGAGGTCAAGTATTGACCGGTCCGAAAGGTTTGGACCTATTGGTTGTTTTAACCAATCAGGGAGAGAGCCCTTAGTGGAGGCGTGGCAGCCTGCCACGTGTTGGTACACAGGTGGTGTACTTACATTTCGGCTAGGTACGAATTGAGTAAGTTCTACTTAGTATTACATATAGCTTACAATAGTTTAACTAATTTAGGCTAATTGCATCTTAAATAAAATCAGTTTACAAAATACTCTAATACTTCTAGGCGCACGACCCAGACCGGTCGCGCGCGCAGTGAGTGTTTAAAACAAAAGGAGTATCTCCCTTAGCTTTTCCCTTTCTAAGGGAAGCCTTGTGACAAGGAGTTACTGTTTACTAACAAGTAAACTCAGGGAATCTTAGCCCCGAGTGAGAGAGCGATCTCTCACTAAGCCCTTATATAAGGGCGTATCGGCTAAGTAGCGGCGTATCGCCGCTTAAGGAAAGTCTTCCTCTGTGCGCTAGCCGCACCGTGCGTATAAGCACCTGCTACATCTGGTAGCATAGTAGTCAATCCAACACCTGTGTTAGTAGACGGCATCCTCTGCAAAGGATGAATCAGTACGATTGGGGTAAGCTAACCCCCTTCCAACAAGAAGCCATTAACAGGCTGTTATCCATCTTGGGCGATGATGGTATGCAGCTCCTAATGGAGCAGGGCTTTGAGGCCGTACGTGAGAGGGTAAACGCCCCCATCGCCCATGAGGCGATTTTTTGTGGAAGTCGTTCCACTTCTACGGGGGTGCGCCCTCCGTTGCTCTTTAAGATAAAAGAATTCACCGGTGAAAAAGGTTATAACTTTTATGTGTGGCTTCGCGAGGTCGAAACGGACTTCGACACAGCAAATGTGATCGATGATCACTTGCAAGTGGGACTTGCACTGACCCATCTTACGGGCAAAGCCCGTACATGGGCGTTTACGTGTCAGGATTCGGTCACGACCGTGTTCCCGAACTGAGGAGTCCTTAAGCGAAAGCTTATGGACATGTATGCAACGCCTGATCTGGTTTTCCAGAATCAGCTGGAGTTCCTAAGGTTCCGTCAGGGCACTAGGGACTTGGAAGCATACATCGAAGAACTTAATACCCTGTTGGCAGGGATGTACGCGAAGGCGTACGGGGACGATGTGTTCATTCCCGTGTTCATGGGAGGCCTGAGAGAAGGTCCAGCACGTTCGGAGCTATTACGAAGCCGATCCCAATACCTGATGGAGGCGTTTAAGATGGCGTTTAACGCCGCGAGGAACTTTTGTTCCTCTAAGGTGGGTCCTGAACCCATGGACCTGAGTCAGGTCGAAATGGAGGGGAAACCTTCCGCTAAGAGTCACTCTGACTATTTTTCGCAGATCTTCGGGGCGGAGCTCTTAGCTATGTTTCAGCGGCGTGGGCCGCTAAGGTGCTTCCTATGTGGAAGCGTGCATCACCTGCGGAACAGATGTCCGAAGAACCCCCAGCGAGACTCTCGCTTTAAGGGGCCGAGGGTGGGAAAAAGACCCTCGTCTAAGCCGTCGGGAAACGACGGCTCCAAGTAGGTGCGGGGCTCCCTACTGGGGGATCCCTCAGTGCTG
The DNA here is from genome assembly GCA_026184515.1 of Peronosclerospora sorghi. NCBI lineage: Eukaryota > Oomycota > Peronosporomycetes > Peronosporales > Peronosporaceae > Peronosclerospora > Peronosclerospora sorghi. The sequence continues at coordinate 25,688,978 of CM047580.1, forward strand.
TTAAGCCCCAGGGTAGGGGCCGACAGCCCAAAGCCCCGAGGGAAAGGGTGCTTTCTAGCACAGATTTGGTATACCAGCCAGGGTTGCTGGTCGTCCTTGCGGACGTGAAAGGCTTTGATCAGCCTTGGAGAGTCTTGATAGACTCTGGACCGTCTGAAAATTATGTCAGACGAGCTTCTGTGGAGAAAAGTCGGCTATATGCCGAGGCCCTAGAGGCACGTTCTCGTGACGTTGTCACGGTCCGTCTAGAGACGGGCGTACAGGTTTCTGTACCCAAGGTCTCGATTGACCTTAAGCTGAAGTTTGCAGACTTCGATAGATCCGAACGTTGCCTAGTTCTGGATTTGGACTCGGGGTATGACCTCATTCTGGGCATGAAGTGGCTGGAACGCCACGAGCCATGGATAGAATGGAAGTCTAAGTCCATTGGATCAACGCACCCGCGATCGGGTGAAGCATTGGCGAGTCATGAACCCACCTTTGCTCGATCGCAAAAGCTATTCTGGCGTGATATGACATAGATTAGTATGTCTGAGATGATCAGTCCCAATGAGGTCGAGGAAGTGTTCCTTGACGAGGGGGATTCGGCGGTTAATCCCCACGCCGATAAAGGCGAGACTGGTGAGTCGCCAGTGGTAGAGGTGGTTTCCTCTGAGGTTAAGCGCGAGGCGCTTCCTAGTTAAGAGATACGATGTTGTCTCTTCTGCAGGTCGGGGTTCCCGAACACGCCGTGTCCGGCGAAAAAGTTGCGACTCCAGTGGTAGGGGTAGACCCCCTGTGGTTAAGCGTGAGGCGCTTCCAAGCGGAGATA
>CM047580.1:25691929-25726864 GCA_026184515.1 Peronosclerospora sorghi
GGTTGGAGTTTAGATCGGTTTTGGTCTTCTCTCATATTGGTCAGGGGCTATACCGGTTGATTGGTCTACCCTCTATTATTTCGTATTGGTCAGATCTAGATCGTTTAGAAGATCGACCTATTGGAATTTATCTTTTGGAAGTGTTTCTGGTTTGTACGTACCTGGGGTGAAGAGTTCCGCCCTAGGTACACCTAGCCAGCACGGTCTCATATTCAAGACCGAATCAGATTGATCTGCGATCCCGATCCACCGATTGTGTAACTAGCCCATTCATCGGGTACACAAGGTGAGATGAACTTAAGTGAATCGGACCAAGTGTCTTTGGATGATGACCGGTCGTCTTCTGGCAGCGGACGATCGGACCAGATTTCGAATGGAGGTCCGCGGGGTAGCCCCCCCCCCGTAAGTTGGAAGGCTGGGCACGATGGTGGTGGTCAGGTTGTCGATACAAATGTATTCGATTTCGAACTTGACTCCACCACAATGGTGCGCGTGCCCGGATCACTTGGTGATCGTGGATATCACCGCAAGGTGTCATCAAAGATTGAATTTGAAGATTTGAATTTGGAATCGTTTTGGAGAGGGCGTAAGGAAAGGCTATCACCTTACGTCTTCGTTCTCGATAAAGATGGCGATGTCCGGTCTGGCCTGGTGGAGGACCAGATCGGGATTAATATTTTTTTCCTCCCCAAAAGGATCCCACCGGAGCCGATCGGGACTATAGCAAGTCCTGCTATAGTCCCGGAAAGGATCAGGACCAAGGTCCTGATCCTATGTATGTGCATAAAAAAGTTGATGGAAAATTAAAAGACGAAAAATACTTGGAGGCTGATCAGAACGATCAGACCAACCTCCCCAAGGTCCCCAAGATTCCCAAGAAAGGGTTGGGAATGCCGGCCGACGAAGACGACCTCGAAGAAAAGTCGCAGGTCGGAGATGGAGGCATCACTGAAGAAGACCTAAACAAGACGTATTACATTTTTGAGCTGAAAAGATTTGTTCGCTTTGCGTGGTCTTTTGGGTGTTGAACCTCCAGATCCCTGACCATCTTCTCGGTACCTCTACCGAGCCGATCCAGAGTGATCGACCATTACTGCTCGTCAATAAATTGGTGGCAATGTTGGCGGAGGTTGGCATTAAAATGCAGAACCCCGCCGGTGTTAATAAATTGTTTGAATTTGATGCTTGGAGATTGGAGGCGTCGATATCGGACCTCCACGACCGTTTGGTGCCACTGGTGGGGGCTGTCCGCCGCCCAACTCCCACCACGGCAATGAAGGTTACCGAAGCCTCCACAGAGCTTGTTGACATTGTTTCCGATGATGAATCGATCTACCAGTCTCCACCGGCTTCTAACAGCTCATCAGAGTTGGAGACCGGTGTCGAGCGGATGACCATGGGGGTGGACCATGCCCGGTCTGAACAAAAGAAGGACATGCGGCAGCAAGGGGCTGTTTGCCAGTCGGGGCTCCAGCGACCCCCACAGGCCTCAGTTCCGAAAAAGGAGGGTATCAACACGTTGCCCATGACTCCAGCTAACGTCCAAGCCATGTTTGAGACGATGATGGAGCGTTTCATGGAAGACCGGGTTAGACCACCTCTGCGCCCACATGTCCAAGACCGGTGCCGAGATGTGGATATGGAATCGGTAACATCTTTGGACAAGCCCACTCGAAGTGATAAGCAAGTCGGCAAAGGGAAGCGCAAGCCGCAACCGGCCAGACCGCGTAGACCAAGCAAGACAATTGACTGTGACATGGAGTCGGTCGGCGGTCTTGACGACCACTGTGGGTCAGACGGTACGGGCGCTGGCAAGCCACGCAAGGCTAACCTAGCCTCCAATATTGCTTACGACTTTGGATCTGCTGCGATTCCGCGCATCCGTATGGCCGCGACGACCGACCTCAAGGACTTCACTGGCAAGGATGCTGATGAAGACCAGGCCCGGTCTTGGTTCGGTCGGGTCAAGTCTGCGTTCCTGCGAGACCAGACCCCGAAAAGTGAAAAGTGTCTGATCTTCCGGGATATGTTGAAAGGACCGGCTGTCAACTGGATCCAACAGTTAGGTCGGGGTGTCCGGTCTGACTGGGACCAGATATGTGCAGAGTTTGAAGGGCAATATTGTAACTCCGGATTTTCGAGTGCCCGCAAGTATCACTATATGCAGAAGCGGAGCGACGAGACACCGATTGATTATTTGCATCGGTTGAACGTGGCTGCACTTGGTGCCGGCATAACAATTAAAGAGAATAACCCGCCGAACGGTGCTGCTCTGGAACATGTGGGTCACTACATTAGTACCCTGGACGATCAAGAACTGGCGGACCAGCTTACTCTGCTGCGTCTTAGGGACGCGGGTGAAGTTGAACAGACTCTACGGACGCTACGGCAGTCGCGTAGCATGAGGGAGAAGCATGCTGGTGGGTCAGGTCGCTACCGATCCAAGACCCAGACCCAGACCGATCCGGTCAAGAGACCCTGGATCAGACCGACCCGAGCGGTCAAGGCGATCGTAGCCGAAGACAGCACGGGATCGGAAGGGGAAAGTGGAAGTCAATCCATCCAGGAGTCATCGGATGAATACCAGTATCGTTACGTCTATGTTGCGGGACCTGCCCCGCAGACCAGGTCGAAGTCCGACCAGGTAGACCGGAAGGGAAGGAACGGAAGCAAGTACGATCCGGACCGACCTCGTCAGAAGTGCTCCCACTGTGGGTCGAGCAAACATGATGGTCCAAACTGCTGGAAGAAGATGGTGTGCAAGAAGTGCGAGAGACGCGGCCACCCGACTGACCACTGGCTTTTCGTATGCAAGTCATGTGGAGAGATCCACAAGGCCGGCCACTGCAATATTGAAGAATTTTTTAACATGATACGCAAGTGGTACGTGCCGGACAAGCACGAGGGGATTCTGCCGCCAGACGCGGAAAAGATGTTAAACTAGAACGCTCGCCAGGTTGGAATCTGGATCGAGCCGAGCGTTCGACGGTTCACATCTATGCATATGTCGGCAAGGAGGATAAGACCGACAATACACGTTCTATTCCAAATTGCGTCGACCGAGACCATCCGATCTACAGTCTGAAGACCGATGAGTACTCCCGGACCAAGGTGGTTATGCAGTTGGACTTGCTGCCTGGAGAATCTCGCGGATACTGGAAGTATCACGCGCCTGATAAATGGTTCAATCAGGCGAAAACCTGTGGCAAGATTAATAACCAGAAAGCGACGATGTTGTTCGACTCTGGAGCTGAAGTCTCGATAATCGACTCCGCCTTTGCTCGTAAGGTCGGATGTCGTATAGACGATACCCAGAGACAAGAATGCGTCGGGATCGGTGAAAACTCTTATATGACCGAAGGAAGAACGCGTGTGAAAATTACTTTGTCGGGATCGCTGGTTTACTTTTTCAGCGCTTGGGTTGGCAAGTTGGCTGGTCAGGACGCTTTACTAGGTATGGATTTCATGGTCCCAGCTGGTATTCGCCTAGACCTGTCACATGGAGTGCTTACACTCCCGGATGAGGTCCAGGTCCAGTTGGCTGGTCGAAGACCTCTGTATGGTTCGTATACCGATCTGGTCCGGTGGGACCAAGACCTCACTATCCCAGTCGGTCGGTCTGCCGATACCCCGGTCGAGAAAGGTTTTCTTTAGAGGAAGTTATGGTTGACCAGGGGCGATCGGTGGGTCCCGACCTTCGTAAAGAGTGCTGGTCGACGTGATTTTGTCCGTGTTACCAATATCGGTGACAAGCCGCTGACACTGGACAATAACACTATTGTCGGTATGTGGTTAGCAGAAGGGAAGGTACCAAGGAAGATGGGGTTCGTCTCGATTGGATCGAGGCGGTATGTCGAGTGGCAAAACCTGGCGTACCAATCGACCACCGATCTTATCAGCGATGATGGGTCGGTGGAAGAGGATACCTCACCTCTAGTGGAAATACCAAGTTATGTCACCCCAAAAAAGATGTTGGTCCGAAGAAAGGCGCCGCAGTCACCAGGAACGGTGGACCATCAAGTAGACGAGCCAAGGTTAGTCAACGTGGTGTCAGCACAAGACCAGGCGACCGCGGAGCAAGAAACGGAAGAAGGGAAAGATGAAATTGCTAGGTCGGACCATGGTGGTATTCCTAATCAGGCCGATATCATTGAAGGACAGCCCGTCGATCAAGACCAGGGGCGTTCATACGGTCCAGATGGTCTAGGTGATATCGCCCCAGAAGATGAACAAGTCTGTATACATGAAGGCGGGGAACAGTACATTCAGGAGCTGGAAAGCCAAATGGCAGTCCTCCCTGAAGTGTCTGCCGACTCGCCCGAAGTTACAACGAATGATTTACAAGTGGGTGATCAAGACCTTAACAGTCCAGATCAGATCAAGCAGTTGAAGAATATCATATGGAAGAAAAGACATCTGCTGATAGGAAAGGGCAACGCCTTACCACCTGCAGCCCGTGGTGCGATTTGCGATATTGACGTTGGAGATGCCAAGCCGATTGCCCAGAGATGTCGACGCGTGGCGCCACAGTACCGTGAAAAGCTATCTGATCTCATTAAAGGACTGTTGGTCACCAAGATTATTAGACCGTCGACCTCGCCATCGGCCTAGCCGATCGTAATTGTAATCAAGAAGAACGGCGTTGACATTAGACTGTGCATCGACTATCGGCTGGTAAATCGGTTGACTAAACTCATGGTGTACCCGATGCCGCTGATTAATGATCTGTTGGAAGACCTCGACAAGACCTTGTGGTATTGTTCGCTAGATATGGCAAGTGGATTTTGGGTGGTCTCGATGACTGATCGAGCCCGTGAGATTTCCGCATTTGTGACGCCGTTTGGTCTTTTCGAGTGGAATCGTATGCCGTTCTGTCTGAAGAACGCGCCCCACATATATCAAAGGCTGATAGACAACGCATTGTACGGACACTTCAATATCAAGACCGATCGGGACCCTGTTGAAAATTATGATGTGTTTAGAGAGGGTGAACCCGATCGGGAAAGAGGACCGTCCGTTCTAGGGAGGCGGTAGTACATCGACGACATTCTGATACCTGCCTCGTCATGGAACGATCTGTGCAAGAAGGTTGAACGATTGTTGGAGACATGCGACCGCTGGAACCTGTCTATCAGTGCCGTCAAAAGTTTTTGGGGGTATGTACAAGGTCGCCTATTTAGGCCATATGGTCTCGAACAATGGTCTAGAGGCTAATCCAAACGACCTGGATTCGCTGAGTAACCTCCCGTTCCCCAGATCGCTGAACGCAATGCAGTCCTTCTTGGGAAGCTTGAATTATTATAGCCGATTCATTGAAGACTTTGCTATCTACGCGGCTGTGCTGTACGAGCTCCGGGAAGTTGACTATCATATGTTGCGCGAAGGAGATCGGGCAACTTTACAGGAGGGCGCCGACTCTGGTCTTGCTGCAGTTTGTCCGCAAGTGGAGGCCGAAGATCATATGAAGCGTGCACAGTTTGCCTTTGGTATGTTGAAGGTTAAGATGGCGACGGCACCGATTCTCAAGCATTTCGCTCCCGAAAAAGTGCCGACCATTATTGTATATGCCAGTAAGTGGGTTATCTCGGCCATTTTAGTGCAAGATCACGATGGTGTGTATCATCCAGTCACGTTTACGATCCGGACGCTAAAACCAAATGAAGTGAACTATGGAATTGTCGAGAAAGAAGTTCTGGCGTTGCTACGAATTCTAAATGTGTGTGACAACCTGCTGGTCGGCCGACCTATAAAGGTCCTGTCAAGACGGTATACTTTGGCCTGGCTATTATCAGCCAATGGGATGGACGGACGTCTAGGCAGATGGTCGGCGGTCTTGTAGCAGTAGACCCTCGAAGTCCTTAAGTGCACCGGGGGCAAGGAAGAGATATTGGGCACATTAGCTGCCAGTATCACCCCTCGGTCTGAAGTGGACGAGGCATTGATAGCGATTTCCCGAGGAAGCAACCTCGGCAGTCAGTTTCGAGACCGCCACCGACCGTCGATCATTATGAAGAGCTCTTGGTCTTAAGTTTTGACGGATCGGCAAGCGTGAAGAAGAAGGTCGGCGCCTATAGTGCCATATTGTGGAAGTTGCCACAATGGTCTATAGTTGCAGCCGCTACCGATTTCACGCCGGATATTACTGTTAACGAGGCGGAGTACCGAGGTATACTTCTATGTCTGGACCTGCTGTCGTCGCAAGAGAAGGGCGAGTTATCATATGTGGTGACTCCAACCTAGTGATCAGGAGATCACCGGAGAGATCGACCGCAAGGCTCCACGACTAAGGACGCTAAATGATCGAGTAATGAAGGCATTGAAGGACCACCCCAACCACTAGATATTGCACGTGAAACGGGACTGGAACAGAAGCGCCGACTACCTCGCGACCAAGGCCATGCAAGACCAGACCGGGGCTACGATCACCGAGAAGGCCGTTCTGTATGAATTGGTGAATATAAACAGGCACCCAGAGGTGATCGGACCCAAGAACGCCCCAGTCCAGGTGCATGTGATGGTCGCGACTAGATCGAAAGCTCAGAAGTCTCTCCGACCGTTCCCGAAGGAAAGTTTGAACGAATATGCAGTGCAACAGTTAAGGATGGAACGGATCCTCAAGGCCCAGGACGAAGAAGAATGGATTATGAACCTGAAGACCTACCTGCGTGGTGAACTGTCCAAGTTGACGAACGATCAAGCGAAATAGTGCATCAAGATCTCGGATAGCTACGAAGTGGATGATAATTGATTATTGTATTACTGCCGCGATGCCGACCAAGACAGTGCAGACCGGGACCGACTGGCGAAATTAGTGATCCCCGAGTTGCTGCAGCCGGATGTCCTTCATCACTATCACGTTAGTATAGAAGGGGGACATCAGGGCACAGGCAGGACTTATCACAAGATCAGGTCCCACTTCCACTGAAGAGGTCTTTTCCGCAGTGTGCAGAAATATGTGGGCTGTTGCACGGATTGCGAGACCGGAAAGGGTAGAACGGTAATCAAGGGGCTATCGCCCGGAAATATCGAAGCTACCTACCCTTTCCAGGTCATAGCGATGGACCACATACCGTCACTGCCTAGATCGACGCGCGGCAACACTGAGCTGCTGATCTGGGTAGACCTGTTCACTGGTCTAGTTATTGCGAAGGCAAGTGCATCTCGGTCTGCGGAGCAGATCGCCCAGAGCTACGAAGAATGTGTGTTCCAAAGATTCGGCGCCAGCGAGGTCATCAGGCACGATCGGGAACCCGGTTTTATGGCCGAGGAGTTCCCGTCGTTCGATAACATGCTGGGACAGAAACAGAGTGCGACGATGGCATATCGTCCGCAAGCAAATGGATCGGCGGAACGCATGGTGCAGACCATAACGAGGGCGATCAAGATGTACGTTGCTGACCCAGACCAGCGAGATTGGGGCGAGTATGCAAAAAGGCTGGTGTTTGCACTCAACTCGTCGACCGATCGGGTTCGAGGAGAAACGCCTTTTTATCTGACATATGGATGGGACCCTCGGTCGACACTGGAAGCTGCGATACCTATCGGTTGCACCCGGACCCGCGATCGCGATGCTTGACGCTGGCTCATGCAGATCCAGAAACACTGCCAGCATGCAAAAGAAGTCGTCAACGAAAAGCTGCGTCAGGCCACACAAGACCGGGCAGACCGGACCAATGACCAGGTCCTACCCCACGGTATAGAACCAGGGGCGAGGGTATGGCTATACCTAGACCGAGTGAAAGAGGGCTATGCGAAGAAGCTGGCTCACATGTGGCACGGCCCTTTCCGTGTTGCCGAGCGGATCGGTGAGCACGCTGCCCGTCTAGTAACAACTGGTACAGATTACAAGGTTTTCCCGATCGTGCATGTGTCCAAGTTGAAGCTGGTCCGAGAATTTCATGATCGGCCCAAAACTCCCTGTCTGGTAGACGAAGAAAAAAGATTTGATTTCGATGAAGCGTTACTGCCGGAGGACAGTTGGGAACGACCATTAGAGGAAGACGAGCTTGAAGTGGAGAAGGTCTTAGATGTTCGGTCGACCAAGAAGACCAGGTTCGGTCGGACTCACCGAGAGTACCTGGTCCGATGGAAGGACCATGATGAATCAACTTGGGTCGACGAGATCGATTTGAATTGTGGGGCTCTTCTACGAGAGTTCGAACGAGAACGAGTCAGTCGTAATCGCTTCGCAGTGATGCAGACTCATGAAGACCAAGACCAAGACACGCAGTAGCATCGGTCGGTCTAGACCGGTGTGAAGATGTGGAAGATCCGGAGTTGATGTGAAATTGTGATGAACTGTGACGAATTGGAGTAGCGGAATGAAGAATGTGATGACTATTTTTCGTGATGGGGGTGGAAATGTTTACGATAACGTGTTCGGTGCAAATATGGAGAGAGTGGTAAAATTAGTTCAAGTGATGATCGGACATATGAAAAAGAAATGATGACATGTATTACGAGTTATCTGGTCGACTACCTGCGACTTCACTTGATATCGCCCCACAGACGGCCGATGACCATCGACGGATGATTTTCCACTTGATCCTGAAACTGGTTACGCCAGGGGTCCTTCCGGTCAAGCTGGACCAAAGCATCCGTGAGGTCCGCGACCGGCTCAGCGCAATCAAGACCGGGGTACCATATGCCATCGTCGGCCAGCAGTCTGGTCTTCTCAACGCGACGCCTCGGCATGTGGAGGAACACCGGATACAAGAATACGTCGACTTCACACTCGCGGGCTCGCATCCCGTCCAAAATGTACTGGCACAGGGACTGCCAATCCTCGCCCGCCGGAATTCGACGTCGCTTGCGCTTGCTCTGGAACGTCGCCAGGCCCGGATCTTGTCGCACCCGGCCGGGGGGAAGCATCAAGTAGTGGGACGCTTCCCAAATTGCTTGGTCGTGGATCTTGTCGAAATTCTTCACCCGGCCTAGCAAAGTGCCGATCCACGGAGTCAAGCGGAACACAAGTCCTATCTTGGGGTGTTCGAAAATTTTCCATGGTTCATCTCCGTATAGGCGGGAGATCTGCGCCGACGTAATCAAGTCCGCCCTCCATGCAGACGCGACAGGGATTTTCTTGGCCGGTGGAAAAGCCAGGTGTCCGGGCGAGAGAAAGACCGGGACAGAAGCTGCTTGGTCAGGGTAGACCGGCGCAAACAGCCTATTTGCCCCGACGACCACGGCAAAGTGATTTCAAACGTCCGCGGCGGAAGGGAGCTGGTGTCAACCGCCATGTTCTTCAGTAGAGAGAACTTGTGAAGCTCGGATGTCCCGTGGAGAACCGAAGGCGCCGGCTTCGCTGATGTCGATACTGGTGTGGCGTCACTTGGCAAACCGGTCTTCTGTTCTGACCCCTATGTCGACGCCACTTGGATGAAACTTTCACGTAAATTCGTTCGTGACTTGGACTGGATGGCGACCATAAACTCGGAATCGCAGGACCCTTCGCTGGAGTCCTCCTCGGACGAGACCCCTGTGTGCTTCGTGCGATTTGCAGTACGGCGCGAGGGCGCTCGACTTTCCGAGGGGATGTAGATTTCATCCGTGTCCGAGTCCGAGTCCATAAGAAGCGCCTGTCTCTTGGCTCGCTTATGAGGCACTGCACGCTTCCCCCCGAGTCTGGGTCCGCGCGCAGTGCCCCGCGCCATCGAGCTACCCGGCGCGTCCGCGCGCTTCTTCGATTTTTGTGCAATTTCGGGCTGCTGAATATCAGCCAATGAATGATGTCGGTCTTGGTCCTGCTGCAAGCGGTCTTGGTCTTGCTCCGAGGCGACTAAGGTTGCCGACGCAGACCAATCTATGCTGGAGGAAACAGCCGAACACGGATGCAGCAAGTTCATCAAGCGCTGGCGTCACTGGTCTAGTGACACCTGACGACGACCTGACTCTAGCGTCCAAGCGTCTGACTTGTCTTGATAAGACCGGACCTTCCCGGTATGGTCTTGAATTGAAATCTGAAGCTCGGCAATGCGTCGCGCGAAGTCGTCGCCTTGCATGCGCAGTGAGGTCGCGTCAAACTGTCCGTCCAGCTGCTGCCGGCGAACAAGTGCAAGTTGATCCCGGAGATGGGACTGATGAGCCTCCAGAAGGGACAGCTCATGACGAGCGCTTACCAGCTCCCCTAAAATTGGTCGAAGCTGGTCAACATGATCGTCGGACTGCCTATCGGCATCAAGCAAGGCACCTATTGCCTTGACGACGCTGGGAGGGATGAGAGCTGAAGACAAACGAGGGCCAAGACAAGTACAAGACGAAGACCAAAGATGCGCACCTCGTGTTGCCTGGTGGGACACCTGGGTCTTGAGACGCATGTTTTCTGCAAGCATATCCTGCATCTGCGTGTCGGCTTCAGTCTGACGCCCTTCCAATGTTTGAAGTGCACGAGAGTTACGTGGGCTGTCAGACCGAGCCGACCGGATAGGCGAAGCAAGGTGAGGCGACTCGGCGCATAGAGTTTCTGCAAGAACAACAAGAACAAGCGTCAAAAGAAAGCATAAGAAGATCAAGTGCAATAAAGGCAGTACCTGACGCAGGTGTCGAAGATGTTTGATCCATGGGGAAGAAGTGTGAGTGACAAAGGTCCAGCTGGTCGAGTGATGGGTGAGTCATACCGTTATCGTTGTGCGACACGGTCGGAATCAGGGACGGCTGTGGTGAAGTGTACCACAAATCTGGTCACTTTTGGTCAAGGCAGTTGGTCGAGTTTCCGATTGGTCTAAACAAGGGGGGCTTTTTAGCCTATCAGATTCAAGGAGTATCAAGAACGCAGGTCTTGGGTAAGTCACCTGACATTGGGTATTTTACATAATTTTTTGCTAGTACATTAGGGACCATAGGGAGGTAGTATTATTGGTTAGTTGCGATTTTTCCAAGTAGAAGTCTTTTGGTTGCGGATTTTCCAAGTAAAAGTCTTTTGGTCTAGGAATAAGTGGCAAAAACCTCTTCTGGTCTTGGTCTACACCGCATCAAGGGGTCGCCGTTATTCTTTTCACGTACACTAGTCGCCTCCGCCCGCCGTGGAGTGTTTGGGGGCAGATGGTTGAATTATCCCCTCTTGCCTATTATACCCGGTCTGGACGCGCCGCACGCGCACTTTGGCCACCGGAAGTCCCTCGACGGGAGTACGATTTGGCGATCACACTTTGACTCAAGTACGTTTGGAACGTGCTATTCACTGGATTGGTCTTTACGTGGAGATATAGCTTGTGGAGTTTCACGGGCGTATTGGGTCTTTACGTGGACATATTGGCTCATTGTAACATTGGTTGGAGTTTAGATCGGTTTCGGTCTTCTCTCATATTGGTCAGGGGCTAGACCGGTTGATTGGTCTACCCTCTATTATTTCGTATTGGTCAGGTCTAGATCGTTTGGAAGATCGACCTATTGGAATTTATCTTTTGGAAGTGTTTCTGGTTTGTACGTACCTGGGGTGAAGAGTTACGCCCTAGGTACACCTAGCCAGCACGGTCTCATATTCAAGACCGAATCAGATCGATCTGCGATCCCGATCCACCGAGTGTGTAACTAGCCCATTCCATCGGGTACACAAGGTGAGATGAACTTAAGTGAATCGTACCAAGTGTATTTGGATGATGACCGGTCGTCTGCCAGCAGCGGAAGATCGGACCAGATTTCGAATAGAGGTCCGCGGGGTAGCCCCCCCCGTAAGTTGGAAGGCTGGGCACGATGGTGGTGGTCAGGTTGTCGATACAAATGTATTCGATTTCGAACTTGACTCCACCACATTGGTCTTCGTAGACCATTTGAGCAAGATGGATCACCTGGTGGCGGTGCCAGAGTCCATTGATGGACAAGGAACAGCGAAAGTGTTCCTAGACCGTTTCTTTCGACAGCATGGTCTACCCGATTCCATTTTATCGGATCGGGATTCCCGTTTTATGGGACAGTTTGGGGGGGGGCGTTGTTTAATGTGCTGGGCACCAAGCTACTCCTGTCTACTGCGGATCATCCGCAGACGGACGGGCAAACGTAACGCGTTAATCGCGTTGTGGAAGATATTCTCCGGAGTTTATGCCCGGAGTCTTCAAAGAGTTGGAGTGATATGCTTCCTATGGCCGAATTTGCTATAAACAATTCGGTCCATGCATCTACGGGGTTTACCCCGTTTTACGTGAACGGATTAGTGAATCCGAGGGTTCCGTTGACGCCACGTGTGTATGTCACAGGGATTGAGGGGGGAGGATTCCCCGATGTTAGCCCTGTATCTGTGCGAAAGCACATCGATAATTTTTATCGACGCGCCTTAGTGCCTTACGACACGTTTGCGATGCCATGGCGGGAAACAAAGACAAGAAAAAAGAACAGGCCGACCGCAAGGGTCGGCGTAACAGAAAGGCGTATAAAGTAGGAGAAAGTGTTTTATTAAACGCTAAAAACCTTCCTACAAATGCAGTTTCTAACGTGTTACGGAACAAACTGCGCCCCAGGTTTGGTGGGCCTTTCAAGGTGCTAGCCCGAAAGGGCCTGGCGTATACCTTGGATATCTCGAAGGTGATGCGTACGCATCCAACCTTCTATGTGGTTATGCTCAAGCCATACCAGAACCCGCAGGCGGGTCCCCTCTTGGAGTGAGTTGAAAAGGCGGATATCCGTAAGAGCCGTAAGACGCGGCAGGGCGGAGTAACTCCGACAAGGTCAAAATACGGCCACGAAACTCCGCAAGGGTCGACTCGAGAGAGTCAAGCCGCCTCTTGATGCGGTCAATCGCACTCCCCACATCGCTAGTTCTCCTAGACGTCCTGGATGCGATGGCTGTGTAGATCACAGCGCTCGCGAAACTCACGTCGCAATTGCGCGACCTCCTCCTCCAGTTCTCGATACGGAGGGTATTCCACATTACCATGTGGAGCGTCTGATGGCGCGACGCCATCATCGGGGTGAAAATCAGTATCTGGTGAAGTGGAGAGGTTATACACATTCACAGAGTTCGTGGGAGTCCGAGACTCCTCTGCGGCAGGATTTCCGAGACGTCGTTGACGCTTTCGAGCGGGAGAATCCCGCTGCGAGTCAACGACCAAAGGGGCGGGAGAATCCCCTTCACTCCCAGTAGTTGGGAGTTCGCCGGAGGCAGACGCGGCAGTTGCACTGTTCTCTGGCACCGCGTTGGGGGCAGAAGGCTCTGGCATAGCGCGTGCGATAAGGGGCACGTAATTGCCCAATCGCTTTGGCTCTGGCAAACGCCAGGCGCAACGCCCTCTCCACCCGAACGTCACGGGAGGAATAGCTGTTGTGCAGCTCAGTAAATCTAGGGAGACGTTTCTCCCCTTCCGTCAAAGGGCGTAACTTTTGTTCTGCCTCTTCGGCATTTTCTCCTGGTAGGAGAACGATGGGAACCTCGTGGAGGGTCTCAACATGGGCACACTGTGCCTGTTTCTCGAGGCGCTCTCGGTATGAGGTGCCAGTGAAATGCTTCTGAGTGAGCAGTTTTGCCCGGAGTTGTCTCCATAGTTCGTATTGATGCAGCCGTTCAGCCACAGGGCCAGGGGTAAAGAATGCTAAACCGTTCTTTACCTCATTTTTAGTCCACCTTTGGGGGTCACGAGGACCGTCAAAGTGATATGCTGCCCGTGGCGGGCGTTTAGGGGCGCGTAATGCTGCCTCTCGTGCCTGTATGGCAAGTTGGGCCTCCTGATCCGCGTCCATCTCATTGGTGATGGTCGCCTTCGGCGACCCGTATGTATCATCCGTAGTTGATATGGGTGGCGCACGAGTTAGTGCATTTTCCACAAGTGTGGGGAACGGATTAGGCTGCCGACATCGCCGTTCGGCGTTGTCGGAGCGGTCATCCTTAGGGGAAATATCCCCTAGGGCACCCTCCTCCGAGATATCGGAATTAGAATAGTCGATATCGTCTTCTCGAGGAGAACCTTCACCACCACTAAAATTGTTCATTGAATACCAGAGTTCTGGTAGTTGGAGTTCTCCAAATATAATTGATTATTGCGTGGCAATAGTCTTGATGGGAGAGGATGTAACAGGTTACATTTGGCTACGTTGGTGTACGTAAATACACAACGGTTGAGGTCAAGTATGGACCGGTCCGAAAGGTTTGGACCTATTGGTTGTTTTAACCAATCAGGGCGAGAGCCATTAGTGAAGGCGTGGCAGTCTGCCACGTGTTGGTACACAGGTGGTGTACATTACATTTCGGCTAGGTACGAATTGAGTAAGTTCTACTTAGTATTACATATAATTTACAATAGTTAAATTAATTTAGGCTAATTACATATTAAATATAAAACAGTTTACAAAATACAGTGAGCCCAGCTAGACGCTCGATCGCAAGGGTCGAGCGTGCTGTGAGTGTTATAGCAAAAGGGAGCACCTCCCTTATCTACCCCCTTTCTAAGGGAAGCCTTGGCATAAGGCGTTAGTGTTTACTAACCGTAAACTCAGGGAATATTGGCCCCGAGTGAGAGAACAATCTCTCACTAAGCCCTTATATAAGGGCGTATCGGCTAAGTAGCGGCGTATCGCCACTTTAGGAAAGTATTCTTCTGTGCGCTAGCCGCGCCGTGCGTGTACGCACCTACTACAGGGTCGGCGTAACAAAAGGACGTACAAAGTAGGAGAAAGTTTTTTTTTATTAAACGCTAAAAATCTTCCTACACATGCGGTTTCCAACGTGTTACGGAACAAACTGCGCCCCAGGTTTGTGGGGCCTTTCAAGGTGCTTATCCGAAAGATCCTGGCGTATATCTTGGATATCCCGAAGGCGATGCGTACGCATCCAACCTTCTACGTGGGTATGCTTAAGCCATACCAGGACCCGGAGGCGGGTCCCCTCTTGGAGGAGGTTGGGAAGGCAGATAGCCGTAAGGTACGGCGGGGCGGAGTAACATCTCCGTCAGGGTCGAAATGCGACCACGAAACTCCGCAACGGTCGACTCGATAGAGTCAAGCCGCCTCTCGATGCGGTCAATCGCACTCCCCTCGTCGGGGAGTCCCTCCTGGGCGTCCAGGATGCGACGGCTGTGTCGATCCCAGCGCTCGCGAACCTCACGTCGCAATTGCAAGACCTCCTCTTCCAGTTCTCGACTCGGAGGGTATTCCACAATACCATGTGGAGCGCCTGATGGCGCGACGCCATCATCGGGGTGAAAACCAGTATCTGGTGAAGTGGAAAGGTTATCCACATTCACAGAGTTCGTGGGAGTCCGAAACTCCCCTGCGGAAGGATTGCCGTGACGTCGTTGACGCTTTCGAGCGGGAGTACCCCGCTGCGAGTCAACGACCAAAGGGGCGGGAGAAGACCCTCCACTCCCAGTAGCTGGGAGTTTGCCGGAGGCAGATGCAGAGGTTGCATTGCTCTCCGGCACCACATAGAGGGCAGGAGCCTAGCAGGGCGCGTGCGATAAGGGGCAGGTAATTGCCCCAGCGCTTTGGCTTGGGCAAACGCCAAGCGCAACGCCCTCTCTATCCGAACGTTACGTTCGGAATAGCTGTTGTACAGCTCGTTAAAGTTAGGGATACGCTTCTCCCCTTCTGCCCAAGGGAAAAATATCTGCTCTGCCTCCTCAACACCTTCTCCTGGTAGGAGAACGAAGGGAACCTCGCGGAGGCTCCCAACAACGGCACCCCGAGCCTGTTTCCCGAGGCACTCTCGGTACGAGGTGACAGTGAACTTCTTCGGGATGATCAGTTTTGCCCGGAGTTATCTCCGGCGCGCGATTTCACTCGGCTGTAAAGCCGCAGGGCCACGGACATGGGAGTCTAAACCCGTCTTTACCTCGTTTTTAGCCTTTTTTGGGGGGTCAAGAGGACCCTTTCGTGCCTGTACGGCAAGTTGGGCTCCCTGAGCCGCGCCCAATTCATTGGGAATAATCTCTTTCGGCGTTTCGGATTTGTCATCCGAGGTTGGTAATGGTGGCGCGCTATCTAGCGCACTTTTCCCACGTGTGGGGAAAAGATTAGGCTGCCGACAGCGCCGTTCGGCGTTGTCGGAGCGGTCATCCTTAGGGGAGATATCTCCTAGGGCACCCTCCTCCAAGATATCGGAATTAGAATAGTCGATATCATCTTCTCGAAGAGAACCTTCACCACCACTAAAGGTGTTCATTGAAGACCAGAGTTTTGGTAGTTGGAGTTCTCCAACTATAATTGATTATTGCGTGGCAATAGTCTTGATGGGGGAGGATGTAACAGGTTACATTTGGCTACGTTGGTGTACGTAAATACACAACGGTTGAGGTCAAGTATTGACCGGTCCGAAAGGTTTGGACCTATTGGTTGTTTTAACCAATCAGGGCGAGAGCCATTAGTGAAGGCGTGGCAGCCTGCCACGTGTTGGTACACAGGTGGTGTACTTACATTTCGGCTAGGTACGAATTGAGTAATTTCTACTTAGTATTACATATAGTTTACAATAGTTTAACTAATTTAGGCTAATTACATATTAAATAAAATCAGTTTACAAAATACTCTAATACTTCTAGGCGCACGACCCAGACCGGTCGCGCGCGCAGTGAGTGTTTAAGCCAAAGCGATTATCTCCCTTAGCTTTCCCTTTCTAAGGGAAGACTTGTGACAAGGCGTTGCCCTTGTACAAGCCTTCGGGAAACGACGGCTCCCAGTAGGTGCGGGGCGACCTACTGGGGGACCCCTCAGTGCTGTTAAGCCCCGGGGTAGGGGACGACAGCACAAAGCCCCGAGGGAAGCGGTGCTTTCTGGCACCGAGTTGGTGTACCAGCCAGGTTTGCTGGTAGTCCTTGCGGACGTGAAAGGCTTTGATAAGCCTTGGAGAGTCTTGATAGACTCTGGAGCGTCTGACAATTACGTCAGACGGGATTCTGTTGTGAAGAGTCGGCTGTATGCCGAGGCCCTAGAGGCACGTTCTCGTGACGTTGTCACGGTCCGTCTTGCGACGAGCGTACAGGTTTCTGTACCCAAGGTCTCGATTGACCTTAAGCTGAAGTTTGCAGACTTCGACAGCTTAGAACGTTGCCTAGTCCTGGATTTGTACTCGAGGTATGACCTCATTCTGGGCATGAAGTGGCTGGAACGCCACGAGCCATGGATATACTGGAAGGCTAAGTCCATTGGCTCAACGC
Organism: Peronosclerospora sorghi; assembly: GCA_026184515.1. Taxonomy (NCBI): domain Eukaryota; phylum Oomycota; class Peronosporomycetes; order Peronosporales; family Peronosporaceae; genus Peronosclerospora; species Peronosclerospora sorghi. The sequence goes on from CM047580.1 coordinate 25,709,005, forward strand.
ACCCGCGGTCGGATGAAGCATTGGAGAGTCATGAACCCACCTTTGCTCGATCGAAAAAGCGATTCTGGCGTGAGATGCCAGAGATAGGGATGTCTGAAATGATATTTCCCAATGGCGTTAAGGAAGAGTTCCTTAACGAGGGGGATTCGGCGGTTAATCCCCGCGCCGATATAGGCGAGACTGGTGAGTCGCCAGTGATAGAGGTGGAATCTTCTGAGGGTAATCGCGAGGAGCTTAGAGAAGAGACCCGAAGTTCGTCTCTTCTACAGGTCAGAATTGATTCCAACCACGCCGTGTCCGGCGAACAAGTTGCGACTCCAGTGGTAGGGGTAGAGACCCCTGTGGTTAAGCGCGAGGAGCTTCCAAGCGAATAGACCCGAAGTTCGTATCTTTCGCACGTCGGAAATGATTCCGATTACGCCGTTATAGGTAAGACCGGCGAGTCACTGGTGGTAGAGGTAGAGACTTCTGTGGATAGGCAGGTGGCGCTTCCAGTAGATGGGGCAATTGAGTCCCCCCATCTGGGTGTCGGGATGAGTCCCGAGGCCAGTAGTCAGCAGTCCTACAGGATGCTGAATAGTGTGACAGGTGTTGTCACAGAAGGCGTAATCCTGGAACGGTTGCCTGGGGTAGGCGAACTGTTGTCGTTGGAGGAGATGTACTTCAACGAGTTTGAGACTGCTTTGAAAGCAGGTGAAATCGACGAGGTCGTCGTGTTGCGTCCGGAAGAGGAGTTGAACTCCTCATCCACGATGGACGAGTTAGTTTTGGTGAAAACCAAACAGGCATTGAATGCCCGAAGCGGCCTCAAGATCCTTGCGTTTCCTGAGGACCCTTACCATTCCTTACTAAAGGAATTTGGAGATGTCATTAGTGACAACCCGCCGATGGGGTTACCACCGGATCGGGGAGTCCGACATGAAATTGATTTGGTTCCCGGAACCAAATACTGCGTCACTAGGCAGTGACCTCTCCCCAAGGAACAATGCGACTTCATCGACGCATTCTTCAAGGGGAAAGAAGAAGCAGGGATGCTACGGGAGAGTAAGTCTCCCCACTCATCTCCCACCTTTTGTGTTCGTAAACCGAACGGAAAGTGGCGCATTGTGCATGCGTACAACAAGATGAATGCAGCTACTGTGACCATGCAGACTCCGATTCCTCGGATGGATGTCCTCCAGAACAATATGGCGGCCTGTACTGTGTACAGTGCCTTAGATCTGGTGGACGGGTATTATCAGGTGCTCATGCGAGCGTCCGATATTCCTATTACAGCGGTCAGCACGCCTAGCGGCATGCTGTGGGAGTGGCTTGTTATGCCACAAGGGCTTTCAAATGCATCAGCGACTTTCAATCGCTTGGTAACTCACTCTTCCGCCCTCATAGGAAGTACGCTCAGACGTACTTCGACGATATATTCGTTCATAGTCGTGCAGAAGGCGAATCGTCTAATGTTCAGACGCATCTTATACACCTTCGAGAGGTGCTCGAATGTATGTGAGAGCATAAGTTATATGCGAACGCATCCAAATGTGTATTTGGTGCTGAGTAAATTCCTTTCCTCGGATGCTTCATCGGTAAGGATGGATTGCGGGCGGATCCCGCGAAGGTGAAAGCCATTGTGGAGTGGCCTTCGCCTGTAAATCTTAGAGATTTACGGAAGTGGCTTGGATTAGCCAATTATCTCCACAAGTACAGCGAGAACTACGCTGAAATGGCGAAGCCATTAACCGTCCTTCTTAAGAAGGATGTTGATTGGTGTTGGGAAACCAAAAACCAAAACGCTTTTGAAGCGGTAAAGGAGAGATTGTTAAAAGCTCCCGTTCTTGCTCTCCCAGATTCTGGGATAACATTTAGTGTCGTCTGCGACGCCTCTGATTTCGCAATCGGATGTGCTTTGTTACAAGCAGACGATGCAGGAAGGGAACGCGTAATTGCGTTTGAGTCGAGGCAGCTTAAAGCTGCGGAACGGAATTATCCCGTTAATGACAAGGAGCTACTTGCAAGGAAGTATGCTCATGTCAAATTTAGGGTTCACCTACTCGGCTCAAAGCCGTTCGTGGTTTATACTGACCACGCGTCCTTACGGACAGCGACAAAGTCGCCTCATCTCTTGCAACGGATGGCCCGTTGGCTCTCCTTCTTTGCGGAGTAAAACTTTAAGGTTAAGTATAAACCTGGCAAGCAGAACGTGCTTGCAGACGCGTTATCGCGTCGTCCCGATTACGAGCTCGCTCACGCGACATTCGTCACCACATCTGTGGTGGATCTCATACGCCAGGCGTATGAGAAAGACCCACAATGTACGGCGCTTATCAGCGCGTTGGGTGAAAAGGGACTTGGCTCGTCTGAGCCAACCCTGTCAAGTCGAGCTAAAGCTCGTTTACACCGTTACAGGTACTGTGACGGTTTGCTATATTATAGCACGAGCGCGGAGGACACTCCGCGGGTGGTTGTTTTCATGATGAGGAACTGAAGTATAGAGTCCTCTTTGAGACACATGACGCCCCTACCAGGAGTCATTTAGGTCGGGATAAGACCTACAGCGCTTTAAGCGCTTTGTAATGGTGGCACAAGATGTATAAGTGGGTCGGTGCGTATATTCGCACCTTTGAAACGTGTTAGAGGGTCAAACCCTCTGCAAGTTCATCTGCGCCTTTGGCGAGCTTATCGGTTCCAACGGAGTGTTGGAAATCCATTAGCATGGATTTTATCTTCGGTTTTCCGAAGGATAAGGCCTGGAACACCGGCATATTGGTCTTTGTATATCGTTTGAGCAAGATGGCTCTCCTGGCGGCGGTGCCAGAGTCCATAGATGGACAAGGAACAGCAAAAGTGTTCCTAGACCGTGTCTTTCGACAGCATGGTCTACCCGATTCCGTTGTGTCGGATGGGACCCCCGTTTTACGGGACAATTTTGGGGAGCGTTGTTTAAGGTGCTAGGCACCAAGCTCCTCATGTCCATTGCGGATCATCCGCAGACGGGCGGACAGACGGAACGCGTTAATCGCGTTGTGGAGGATATTCTCCGGAGTTTATGTCCGGATTCTCCAAAGAGTTGGAGTGAGATGCTTCCGATGGTTGAATTTGCTATCAACAATTCGGTACATGCATCTACGGGGTTTACCCCGTTTTACGTGAACGGATTCGTGAATCCGAGGGTTCCGTTGACGCCACGTGTGTGTGGCCCAGGGCTTGAGGGGGGAGGATTCCCCGATGTCAGCCCTGTATCTGTGCGAAAGCACATCGATAAGTTTTTATCGACGCGCCTTAGTGTCTTACAACACGTCTGCGATGCCATGGCGGAAAGCCAAGACAAGCAGAAGGAGCAAGCGGACCGCAAGGGGCGGCGTAACAAAAGGGTGTACAAAGTAGGAGAAAGTGTTTTATTAAACGCTAAAAATCTTCCTACACATGCAGTTTCAAATGTGTTGCGCAATAAACTGCGCCCCAGGTTTGTGGGAACCTTTAAGGTACTAGCCCGAAAGGGCTTATCGTATACCTTGGACATCCCGAAGGTGATGCGTACGCATCCAACCTTTTATGTCGGTATGCTTAAGCCATACCAGGACCCGGAGGCGGGCCCCCTTTGGAGGAGGGTGGAAAGGCGGATAGCCGGAGGGCACGGCAGGGCGAAGTAAGCCCGAAAGGGATAAAATGGTACCACGAAGCTCCGCAACGGTCGTCTCGAGAGAGGCAAGCCGCCTCTCGAAGCGATCAGTGTCATCCCGCTCATCGCGGATCCCCTCGTGGAGATCATGGATGCGAAGGATGTGTCGATCACAGCGCGCGCGAATCTCACGTCGCAATTGCAAGACCTCCTCCTCCAATGCTCGATGCGGAGAGTACTCCACACTTTCATGTGGAGCGGCTGATGGCGCGGCGCCATCATCGGGGTCAAACCCAGTATCTGGTGAAGTGTAAAGGTTATCCACACTCACAGAGTTCGTGGGAGTTCGAGACTCCCCTACGGCAGGATTGCCGCGACGTCGTTGACGCTTTTGAGCGGGAGAATCCCGCTGTAGGTCAACGACCAGAATGGCATGAGAAGCCCCTTCACTCCCAATAAGTGGGAGTTTGCCGGAGGCAGATGTGGCGACCATACTGTATCCGGACATCATGGTGGAGACAGGGGCTCTGCCGTAGCGCGTGCGATACGGAGCACGGAGTTGCTCCATCGCCTTAGCTTTGGCAAATGAAAGGCGCAACACCCTCTCCACCCAAATGTCTCGACGGGAATAGCTGTCATGCAGCTCATCGAATCTGGGGAGAAGCTTCTCCCCTTCCGACCAAGCGCGGAACTTCTTATCTGTATCATCGGCACTTTCTCCCGGAGAAATAACGTAAGGAACCTCGCGGAGGTTCTCAACAGGGGCACCTTGTGCCTGCCTGTTTAAGCGCTCTCGGTACGAGACGCTAGTGAACTGCTTTTGTGTAAGCAGTTGTTGCCGGAGTTTCTCACGGCGTTCGCGTTGGTACGGCTGTTCAGCCGCGGGGCCAGGGGTATAGGACGCTAGACTAGTCCTTACCAAACGCCTGGCCCACCTTGGAAGGTCACGAGGACCATCAAAATTATAAGCCGCCCTTGACGGGCATTTTGGGGGCGCGTAACGCAGCCCTTAGTGCTTGTTCGGTAAGTTGGGTGTCTTGAGCTGCGTACAGCTCATTAGTGATGATTGCCTTTGGCGATTCGGATGTATCATCCGATACGGGCAGGGGTGCCGCACTGGTTAGTGCATTTTCCTCACGTGTGGGGAAGGGATTAGGCTGCCGACAACGCCGTTCGGCGCTGTCGGAGCGGCTCACCATTGGGGAGGTATCCTTAAAGGCATCCACTTCCGCGTTTTCGGAGTAGTCTACCTCTTCTAGAGGAGACGCCATAGCACCACTGGAGGTGTATATATGGATGGCCAGGGGAACTTGCGTTGGATTTTTCCAACAAAATTTTGTTTATTGCGTAAGCAATAGTCTTGATGGGGGAGGATGTAACATGGTTACATTTGAGTTACATTTAGTGTTGGTGTACATGAGTACACTACGGTTAAGGTCAGTATTGACCGGTTTGAAAGGTTTCGAACCTTTGGTTATTTTAACCAATCAGGGCATGGGACCTTGGTGTGGTGGTGTGTCAGCCATCCACGTGTCAGTACACAGGTGTGTACACTACATTTTAGATAGGTACGAATTAGGAATATTCTACTTAGTATTACATATAGTTTATATTAGTTTAAATTAATTTAGGCTAATTACATATTAAATATATTCAGCTTACATTTCACTCTAAATAGCAGACGCGCGACCTCGACCGGTCGCGCGTGCAGTGAGTGTCGTAGATAAGAGGGAGCCCTCCCTTTGTCTACACCCCGTAAAGGGAACACAACCGTTAAGGCTACGTAGTAAACCAACCCGGTAATCTTCGCCCCGAGTAGGAGAACTCTCCTACTAATCCCTTTACAAGGGCGTATCGTCTAAGTAGCGGTAGCTACCGCTTTAAGGAATAGTCTTCCTCTTTGCGCTAGTCGCACCGTGCGTATACGCACCGGCTACATATACTATATATCGGACCTAATCTAATTCGACTTATTATTGGTTACAAATACTGCTTTTACATTGAAGTGAAAAATTATCTGACAAAAGACAAAAAATACATTTCGGCTACAAAAAACATCGCTCTATTAGGGGGTTTCAAACTTAGCGAATTTGCGTCGTATTTGGGTGAAATACGACAATGGAAATACGATACACCACCTCTGGACCTGTTGTATTTCCAAAATGCGATCTTATTTCACACACAAATACGACACGAGGCATTTCCACACCCCAAACCCTTATCCCCATCCTCGTTCACGCCTTCTGCCCTCCCACTTCCCTTTGCGTCCTTTAAGAGTTCTGCCTGTCTCCCTTATTAATACTAGTTATTTATTCACAGACGACTCTTTCAAACTAGCCGCTAAGAATACCCTTCACGTCTGAAAGACAAGCTTTGCTTTCTGATCTTCAGAAGCTATGCGCATTCGCGTTTCTCGACGACGACGAGGAGCTCCTTGAAGACGACGGACATTTGTACACGCTGCTTTGCGATATTATCTAATCTTGAAGTCATGACCGCGAAGGGGATTTCGGGATAGTTTTGGAGAAGTAGTGTTTCTACGTAAGCACAAAGTGCACTTAGCTCGTAGCTCTAACAAAAACGTGCAATCTTTTCGGATTTGAAGTCGTTCTATCATATACATAAGCCGAGGCTGCCGATATGTACGTACAGGAAGACACGTTTACCAAATATGTGTAGCGGCAGAGCATCCAGGCGAGCTGCTTCTGAGGGAGCTTGTGTGGTTGGTCGATAGACGGGGCGAAGGAAAGTGAGTGTGGTGTGCGAAAGTGTGTGTCAAAAAGGGAGATCGAAAATACGACGAATTGGCGGAGGGAAATACGACAGGTGTGTCAGGTTTGAAAAGGGGTATTTTTGATCGTGAATTCGTCGTGTTTGGTTGTCGTATCTCGGGTGAAATACCGTCGTATTTGTTGTTGCGCCAAAATCAAGTTTGAAACCCCCTATTGAAGACTAATTCGTGGTAGTAGATAGAGATGCATATCAGCATTAGCGAGTTTACAATTGGTTAGAAATAGCGCTTTTACATCTACCATATAAAAGTTTTCCGCCTATGCGACGCTCTCGGTCACGTGACAAGGGTACCTATGCTGGCAATATATATCTCTTTACCTTAAAACTAAGAACAGCCTACCTGCTCCCCGTACGCCCCACGCTGATCACGTAGAGCGCAATTCTTCTAAGAAACAACTCGCATACTTTTAGGCGCAAACCGACGGGACTGACACCCGGTACAATTGACCGTGCCCCCAACTCGTCTCAATTTCTTGCAGCCATACCATTTATGAATATTATATATTGTACTGCTTCATGCTTTTCACGTAAGATAGCTTCCTGTCCGGTACATTATGGCAATGGTTGTTAGAAAGTAAGCTTAACTTTATCTCCACATGCTAGATCTTAAACTACCTGGTCTGATAACTTTTGAGCAGGCAGGATCTTATGCAGAGGTTGGCGAATGCGCGAAGGTCGACGCGCCGTGTAAGTTTCAGCTGTGTTGTCTTAGATAAAAATGAAAAAGTGTACTATGTAAAGTTACCTAAAGATTTAGTCATCCTAAAATGCAACTTAAGAGTAACTGTCAATGTATACCTAAAATATATACTCCCTTTCCAGCCAATGGGGTTTCACCATCTTGTAAGGGCGCAAAAACACAAAATAGGTACACGCACTTCCAACAATGGTAACAACCGCACTTGCGCTGTAGCTCTTCCGATTGTTCGAACTCTTCCCGGAAAGCTCAGAAACTTACGTTTATTGAACATGGCATCTATAAGCTGAACAACCTAATCGTCCAGAAGGCGCTAAAAAGTGTAACCATGCCTGTCGTCTTTGTCATTTGAATATGTACTTCATCGTATGACACTCTAGCTTATTGCTCCTGTCCTTAGGTACTCATGCGTACGCAGACCATCCGAAGGAACGCAGCTGCTTCACTGAAGGCATTCGTTTTACTACATTTGAGATGAGACCTGCCGCACTCGGCGTAATATTAGTTGGGTATGTTTCTATAGTACGCCTCTTATACAGCACAACCTGATATATTTTATACCTTAATGAGTGGCGATGCCAATTATATTTTATACAGATGTCGATGAACATATTATCAGTTTTTTGTTAACAAAACAAGAAGACCTCCAAACCTTATTTATTGGTTCGCATCTCAAAAATGTATACACTATATATATCTACGTATCATGTATAAGCCAAATCTTTAGTCACGAGAGCGAAGATATCTCGGCTACCATGAACAATTTGACCTTCTCTAGGTCACCGGCAAGTGCAGTGAATGCGCTGCCATCATTCTTACTCACTTTGCCTACCGGTTCCATCAAAGCTACCGATGTGACGAAATAGCCTGCGACGTAGGTATCATCCATGGCCACACGTACTTGTAACACATAAAAATCTCCTTTTAAGCGATCGTACATTTCATACTTTAGAGCGAGAGATGTTCTTGATGATGGGTCTGTCCGACGCCCACTTTTTGGGTTCTGCATTGTCTACTAAGTATACCAACAGTACACTTTTCAGCATATGCTTGCGATCCTTTCGATCTTCCAGCTTATCGCGAAAAATGTCTCTCTTCTGATCCCGTACTAAGCAGTCAACCACTGGACCACGGTCGGTAATACTGTGCACTAACAGAAATCCACCCTCCCGACCTCAGTGTCTTAGCAGCCGATGGATGCTAATGTACTTGCACTTTATGTATCGGTATGTACTGTTCGCTACGTAATGAGTCAGGTACAATTTTTACGCAGATAAAATTGAACACACCAAATGAATGGGTGGTATAACCGCGACGTCACTAAATTGTACTGGCTTTTGTATTGCAATGCAGCTTGCAACTTCAAGGTTTGTCTCAAATATCGCAGGAGCGTCATGCTCGTTTAGCCCACGTAGGGAAAAGTCGGTATATACCTCGCATAGCTCAGGTGCGACACAAGTCTGCCAGTCGGGGACTTCCTGATGAGCGTCTTCAACGGCACGTCGTTAAGGTTTGCACTAGTTCAAGTAGAAAAACCTCTGCTGGAAGGCGACCACTATTTGGAATATCACGACAAAGAGAATCCAGAATACCTCATCTTCTAGTTTCCGTCGCGTGTCTACAACACAATTCTCGACGGGTACATTTTATACCAAGGTGCAACAATGCCTTTCTCGATCGCGGCTGCGCGCAATGGGTCTATGGGATAGAAAAGAACATGGGTTCGGTTGAGGTTTCGCATAAAATATCTACATTTCAACACGTTCGTAATGACACAAAAAACGTACCATCATCATACTAATGTGCATAATCAACAAAGGACAGCTGTCCTGAGATATGGTCGTGAATTCTTCCTTGTAGCATATCATAAGTGCATTAAACACTCGTTAAAAGACACAACAGATAGTCCCACCCGATCCTCGCGCTCCTTGCGCGCTTCCGCTTTGGGAGTGGCGAGGCGGCGTAAAAACGAGTACATCCCCTTCCAATGTTGATGACTGATCCCAAGACCAGATTTCAACTGCTTATCCATTTTTTCAAACCAGATCGCTCGCATCCTCCACACGCATCCTCCTCCTCCAGGCACTTCATCACAATTCAACTTTCTCCTCAAGTTTCAAGTAACATTTCGTCCCTATGCGCACGAGCCTTTTCGTCCTTGCAACCTTCGCCACGTCCGCTGTAGCGCAAAGTGATGAGAGGGTTGGCTCCTACAGTCCAGCTCCTCTAACGGACGATAAAAAGAAACTGCTCCACGACACGTTAGTTAGCAACAACTACGAGAACTCGGTGGGGAGCACGCGTGTGTGTTACACGGACATCATTTCGCTCGAAACGCAAATTGTGGCCGGCACTAACAACAAGTTCCATATCTCCGGCTGCATCGTGCCCTCCGCATCTGAGGGCGAGTGCTCGCAACAAACCCTGACGAGCTGCCAAGTGAAGGAGTACGATGTCGTAATCTTCCAGCAGCTGTCTAATGGCCCGTCCGAAGTCGCCAGTATTGGGCCGCACCCATATGAACCACTACACCCCTACCAACAAACTCCTCTAACGCACGAAAACAAGGAACTGCTCAAGGACACTTTAGCTGGCACCAACTACGCGAACTCGGTGGGGACCACGCGTGTGTGTTACAAGGAGATCGAGTCGCTCTTTACGCAAGACGTGGACGGCGGCAGTAACCTCAAGTACACTATCTCCGGCTGCAGCGTGCCGAAATCAGATGGAAGGTGCTCGGAAGAAACCCGGCAGAGCTGCACACTGGCGGAGTTTGATGTGATAATTTACCAGCAGACGGGAGATACCTCGGCCCAAGTCACCGATATCGAGGAGCACAAAAAGGTACCACAAGGCGACTACCAACCAACTCCACTGACGCACGATAACGAGGAACTTCTCAAGCACGGATTAGAAAGCAACAACTACACGAGCTCGGCGGGGAACACGTTTGTGTGTTACAAGGACATCATCTCGCTCGAAACGCAAATCGTGGACGGCACTAACTTCAAATTCACTATCTCCGGCTGCAGCGTGACCGTACCTGAAGGCAATTGCTCGAAACCAACCTTGGCGGCCTGTAATCTGATGGATTATGATGTGACAATCTACCAGCCGCCAAACACTAACGCGGTCCAAGTGACCAACATCCAACTAACTCCCAGATACCACCCAATCGCTCTCACGGACGTTAAAGTTCAGCTGCTGAAGACTGCTTTAACTGGCAACAACTACGCGAGCTCGGTGGGGGACATTCGTGTGTGTTACAAGAATGTCACGTCGCTCGACGAGGAACAGAATGACGGCACTTATTCCTTGTTCACTCTTTTCGGCTGCCAAGTACCGGTACGTGACGAAGGCGCGTGCTCTGCCCAAACCTTGACGAGCTGCCAAGTAAAGGAGTATACTGTGACAATCTTCGATTCGACTGACTCGAGTCCGACTCATTCGGGTACGCTTACGGTCACGAGTATCATTGAAGTGGTGGAATTCCATCCCGACAACTCACAATAGCAATACGCTTACCCGGACCCATCCGTCTCATTGGTGAACAACGACTAAGCAGGCTAGCTACATTCAGAGATAGCTTGTGAGGTTAAATTGAATCTTGATACGTTTTTGTTCTCATGTAGAGGGTTCATTTCATTGATGAGAGTCGGGTCAAGAGCCGAGTTACATCTAAAGCCGGTACCTAGAATTACCTTAATGGCCTGTCGCTAGCTTTGAAAATCGAGAAGGTAATGTATGTATGATGTTTGCTAGGTTTAAGTGTGGCACCCGGAAGTGATGTGTATGGGGCCTTGAGTTGGGATTTTTTAGCATCAATCATCTGGTACCTTTATTAGAACTAAAAAGGAGATAAAACACATCCCCAGGAGTAGGCGACAGACAGTATGAAACGACACATTAGGGGGGGTCAAACTTAAAGTTTAGCCCAAACGAAATAAACGTTTATATCAATCAAATATCAGGTTTGGATCAAATTTGATATGCACCCCTGCCGATCTGAGTGACCCGAAATAAACGTTTATTTCGGATATGAGCAGCTCGAGAGCTGTTCATTTCAAAGTGTGTATATCGTGTGAAATAAACGTTCATATCGCGAATGTTTATTTCACGAAATAAACACTTTTTTTCTTATGTCTGACCCGGGACGCGCTAAACAGCACCAAATGAAAGACTAACCAGCACCAAGTGAGGCTCCAAGCGAGTTTTTAGGAAATACTTTTTCCTTTCTGGGATTTTTGTGCGCGTCTGCACCAGCTTTCGGACAAGGCGCTGGACATGGTAGTGATTGTAAAGAAAATAAAATTATAGCTTACTTTGCTTGTTTGGGTTCGTAGTTTTTACATCCAGTTAAAGCTCGTTGTCTGTCGTTGTCGGAGTTCTGGTCGGAGTTTCTCTGTCCGAAAGTAAGAGCTCTGCACTGTTCCAATACGCACAGACTTGGTTCAGGTAGCAGTCTCACTCATACGCATATCCCTATTATTCCGCCATTGCATTATCTTGTTCCTGAGTTGTCGGTTTACTTGTATGTTACTTATACTTCTTTGTTTATATTCTCAATTCTTGAATCTTAATACGTCGTACTATAGATCAGCTGAGCAAACTTGTTTATTTTGCCAGCCAAAATGGCGGCAATGAATATACAAGCATTGTTCAACCAGCCACCCGACTCCCAGGCTTCCTTGGGTGTAAATGATGACGGCCATGACGAGGATATCTGTTATACCAAGTGCTTGTAATTGATTGCATATTAGGTTAATTGCTTGGTTATACAAAACTCTTCTGTTTTGTTATCGATTTAGCCTATTTCACTAGGTTCAGCCAGGCGCGCGACTTTACCAAAAGTGGGCAAGCCTGTCAATGTTTAAGAGAGCTTAAGCACTATGATCCAAATACAATCAGTAAATGCATAAGAATTGTTAACTGTGAAGGCGTAAAGATAAAAGAAACACCAAAGGCTTTAAAAATACTGAATGATATTGTTGAGGAGTTTAATTTTTGATGAAGTAAATGACATCTTACTAAAAACATATAATTCAAAGCATAGTCATGGTATAATTTCCTAAAATCTCGCTTGGAGCCTCACTTCGTGCTGGTTAGTCTTTCATTTGGTGCTGTTTAGCGCGTCCCGTCTGACCCCCCCCTATTTTAAATGGAGTGTTGTTTTAAGTTGGGTGATTTCGTCACATTATACTTTCTGAAACCAACCAACTTGGTTTGGGCCGGGATCGAACCCGGGACCTTCCGGTCCCGCAGTGAGCAGTGAACCACTCGACCACGGTCGGATTATGCTGGGTGATTTCGTCACATTATACTTTGTGAAACCAACGAACTTGGTTTGGCCCGGGATCGAACCCGGGACCTTCCGGTCCCTCAGTGAGTAGTGAACCACTCGACCACGGTCGGATTATCGTTTTAAGTTGGGACACCTGGGTATCGTTTTACTACAGTGGTTATTTACCGGATGTAGAATAGTGTAGGACACCCAAATATAGATCTATCCAGTACCTATCAAAACATATTAGTGTGTCCCACATGATTCTAACCCTGTCGTCTAGGTGGATAAAATGTCCAACAAGAGACAAAATTATCATGAAGCAAATCTGGAGCTGAAGCAACAGAATCCATCGGGCCAATTCAATGGATCGCGAGGCTCTTGGTAACCCTTTCGTAGTTAGATCCCATATGTTATTTCCGTACGTGCTCATGAAGCCTAGAGACATGCATGCTACATACCGCAGACAAAAGTTTTGAAACGGGTGACGAATGGTTTGCTTTTAACACATGTATACCTTCTTTGAAACCGCTGGAAGTGAGATGATGGCGTAGAATAGCGATCGTGACGTATGGATTCAACCACGGGCTGATCGGAGAAGAAGGTGGAGGCAATGATAGAGACGAGAACATATTGGAGTTTGACCATCTCAATCCTCGACGTAGGTAGTTCTAAGGTTACCGCTCTAATGTTGATGTCTTTTTAAAGAGGTAACTGACAGCATGACGACGGAGGGAAGCGCCCTGAAAGAGGGCGTACTTGGCGCAGTGCTGTCTACTTTGCTTGGTTTCCTTTCTAGCTTTTCTTGGACCATCTTCTTTTCTGAGCTTTCGTATTGGTAGGAGCACTTAGGCGACATAAGCAACTCACCATCCCTTTGCTGAACCTTGCCCGCCGGTCTGTAACTCGGCAGCTGATTTTAAGTCGACGGGACACAGTCGTTTTTTCGCTGTTGGTTCGCTCCATGTTCTCCTTCCTTACTATTGTCTTCTTTTAAAGAACCGATCCAGGATTCCATGAAGTTCTCTCACTGACGTTCTGCCTTGATGGACAGTGTACTGCGCCCCATCACGATCGTACGACGTCACAACTACCTATTGTGTCGCCAAAAAAAACACGACCATTTTGTATACCTTTCGTTCGAAACCGCCATACACATATCGCCACACACTTGCTCCATTAAATATCCATGTGTCCACAAAGTACGTCCCTACGTATCGCAGTGGACGAAATGTCCATCCGGAACGTCGACTCGGGCATCGGGACGAAAAGGCGACGAAAGAGCGAAGGAACGTACGTCTCGACTATTGGAAGTGCATGTAATTCCAGAATGGTGGAATTCCATTGGCTGTTGGGATGGTTTATATTTTTGCATATATTGGCAGTTACGGTTTTAAGTTGCATTTATTTCAGGATAGCTACTTAAAGTAACTTTACATAATACACGTTCCAATTTCACCCGTGTCAAGTACAACTTTACCGAAACTTCCCCTTCCGTCAATCGGCGCTGGCTTGCTTGCCTCTGTGATTGATCCCACCTGGTCAAAAATAGTGTTCAGACAAGGTGGTTTAAGATCAAGTGAAGTGAATACGAGCTTTATTGTTTAATTTCTACAGGTTATGAGCCCAAGGCTCGCATAAGTCTCACGTGGATTTTTCTTGGTTATACAAGTGTGCTTTCGTGGAATTTTTCGTGGTCACGTGGAGCTAGTGGAAACTCCCCTGTTACGAGGGATAGTGGAGTGACGTAGGTGATCGAGGTGTTTTGATTTGATTAAAGATGAAAGAGTCCGATGGAAATGATGTGCCCTCCGCAAACGATTTCAGGGCACTCATGCAAGGTTTGAGGGATCTGACGACTAGCCTGGCTGCCGTGGAAGAAGGGAAGGCCAAGCGGTCAGTTGCAAGTGTATCGTCCGTGTAACAGGGTTACATTCGAGTCACATTTAGTATGTGGTGTACGTGAGTACACTACGGTTGGGGTCAGTATTGACCGGGCCGAAAGATTTGGACCTATTGGTTATTTTAACCAATCAGGGCAGGAGCCCTTGGTGGAGGCGTGGCAGCCAGCCACGTGTTAGTACACAGGTGGTGTACACTACATTTTAACTAGGTACGAATTTAGTAAGTTCTAATTAGTATTACATATAGTTTATATTAGTTTAAATTAATTTAGGCTAATTACATATTAAATATACATTCAGTTTACAAAAATACTTAAGACAGCCAGGCGCGCGACCACGCCCGGTCGCGCGCGCAGTAAGTACTGTAGCGTAAAGGGAGCCCTCCCTTTAGCTACACCCTTAGTAAGGGAGCCTTGCCGTTAAGGCATTAGCGGAGCTAAGCGCGCGACCGGGCGTGGTCGCGCGCGCAGTGAGTATTGTAGCCTAAGGGAGTTCTTCCTTACGCTACCTCCCTTTATAAGGGAAGCCTTGTTACAAAGGGGTTAGCGAAAAATATCTGTAAACCACCCCGGGAATCTTGGCCCCCAGTAAGAGAGCTCTCTCCTACTAAGCCCTTTTTTAAGGGCGTATCGGCTAAGTAGCGGCGAACGCCGCTTAAAGGAAGTCTTCCTCTGTGCGCTAGCCGCACCGTGCTTGTACGCACCCGGCTACATCTGGTAGCACTTGTAGTCAATCCAACACCTGTGTTGGTGATCAACATCCTCTGCAAGGGATGGATTAGGACTATTGGGGTAAGCTAAACTGTGGTGGAGTCAAGTTCGAAATCGAATACATTTGTATCGACAACCTGACCACCACCATCGTGCCCAGCCTTCCAACTTACGGGGGGGGGGGGGGGACCACGCGGACCTCCATTCAAGATCTGGTCCGATCGTCCGATGCTGCCAGACGACCGGTCATCATCCAAAGACACTTGGTCCGATTCACTTAAGTTCATCTCACCTTGTGTACCCGATGGAATGGGCTAGTTACACACTCGGTGAATCGGGATCGCAGATCGATCTGATTCGGTCTTGAATATGAGACCGTGCTGGCTAGATGTACCTGGGGCGGAACTCTTCACCCTAGGTACGTACAGACCAGAAACACTTCCAAAAGATAATTTCCAATAGGTCGATCGTCCAAACGATCTAGACCTGACCAATACGAAATAATAGAGGGTAGACCAATCAACCGGTCTAGCCCCTGACCAATACGAGAGAAGACCGAAACCGGTCTAAACTCCAACCAATGTTACAGTGAGCCAATATGTCCACGTGAAGACCCAATATGCCTGTGAAACTCCACAAACGATATCTCCACGTAAAGACCAATCCAGTGAATAGCACGTTCCAAACGTACTTGACTTAAAGTGTCGAGATCGCCAAATCGTACTCCCGTCGAGGGACTTCCGGTGGCCAAAGTGCGCGTGCGGCGCGTCCAGACTGGGTAAATAGGCAAGAGGGGATAATTCAACCCTCTGCCCCCAAACACTCCGCGGCGGGCGGAGGCGACTAGTGTACGTGAGAATGATAACGGCGACCCCTTGCTGCGGTGTGGACCAAGACCAGAAGATGTTTTTGTCACTTATTCCTAGACCGAAAACCTTTACTGGGAAAATCCGTAACCAAAAGAATCTTACTTGGAAAAATCGCAACTAACCAATAATACTACCTCCCTATGGTCCCTAATGTACCCACACAAAATTATGTAAAATACCCAATGTCAGGTGACTCACCCAAGATCTGCGTTCTTGATACTCCTTGAATCTTATAGGCTAAAAAGCCCCCCTTGTTTAGACAATCGGAAACTCGACCAACTTCCTTGATAAAAGTGACCAAATTTGTGGTACACCTCACCACAAACCCCCGTCCAACAGGAAACCTTTAAAAGGCTGTTACCCGTATTGGTTGAGGATGGCATGCGCCATCTAGTGGAGCAAGGTCTTGATGCCGTGCGTGAAAATGAGAATGCCCTTATCGCCCATGGGGCGAGTCTTCGCGGGAGTTATCCCGCGTCTACGGGGGTGCGCCCTCTGATGTCCTTTAAGATAAAGGAATTCACCGGCGAGAAAGGTGAAAACCTTTATGTGTGGCTTCGAGAGGTTGAAACCGCATTCGCCACCGCGAACGTGGTCGAGGATCACCTGCAAGTGGGACTTGCACTGACCCATCTTACGGAAAAAGCCCGTACATGGGCGTTTACGTGTCAGGATTCGGTCACGACCGTGTTCCCGAACTGGGGAGTCCTTAAGCGAAAGCTTATGGACAGGTATACAACGCCTGATCTCGTTTTCGAGAATCATCTGTCGTTTTTGAGGTGCCTTCAGGGCAATAGGGACTTGGAGACATATGTCCAAGGACTGAAGACCCTGTTGGCAGGGATGTACGCGAAAGCGTATTCGGACGATGTGTCCATCCCCGTCTTCATGGGTGGCCTGAAAGAAGGGCCTGAACGTTCGGAACTGTTCCGATGCCGACCCCAATCCCTGGGGGAGGCGTTTAAGATGGCGTTTAACGCCGAGAGGAACTTTCGTTCCTCTAAGGTGGGTCCTCAACCCATGGACCTGAGTCAGGTCAAAGTGGAGGGAAAACATTCCGCTAAGAGTCACTCTGACTCTTTTTCGCAGAGCTCCGGGACATAGCTCTTAGATATGTTGCAGCGGCGTGGGCCGCTAAGGTGCTTCCTATGTGGAGGCGTGGATCATCTGCGGAACAGATGTCCACAAAATCCCCAGCGAGATAGTCGCTGGAAGGGACGAAGGCGGCAAAAAGGCCCTCGCCCAAGCCTTCGGGAAACGACGGCTCCCAGTAGGTGCGGGGCGCCCTACTGGGGGGGATCCCTCAGTGCTGTTAAGCCCCAGGGTAGGGGACGACAGCACAAAGCCCCGAGCGAAACGGTGCTTTCTAGCACCGAGTTGGTGTACCAGCCAGGTTTGCTGGTAGTCCTTGCGGACGTGAAAGGCTTTGATAAGCCTTGGAGAGTCTTGATAGACTCTGGAGCGTCCGACAATTATGTCAGAAGGACTTCTGTTGAGAAGAGTCGGCTGTATGCCGAGGACATAGAGGCACGTTCTCGTAACGTTGGCACGGCCCGTCTAGTGACGGGCGTATAGGTTTCTGTACCCAAGGTCTCGATTAATCTTTAGCTGAAGTTTGCAGACTTCGATAGCTAAGAACGTTGCCTAGTCCTTGATTTGGACACGAGGTATGACCTCATTCTTGGCATGAAGTGGCTGGAACGCCACGAGCCATGGATAGACTGGAAGTCTAAGTCCATTGGATCAACGCACCCGCGATCGGGTGAAGGATTGGCGAGTCATGAACCCACCTTTGCTCGATCGCAAAAGCGATTCTGGCGTGAGACGCCAGAGATTGGGATGTCTGAAATGAGCAGTCCCAATGAGATTAAGAAAGAGTTCCTTAACGAGGGGGATTCGGCGGTTAATCCCCACGCCGTTAACGGAGACTGGTTAGTTGCCAGTGGCAGAGGTGGATTCCTCTGAGGCGACTCCAGTGGTAGGGGTAGAGACCCCT
>CM047580.1:25726874-25757549 GCA_026184515.1 Peronosclerospora sorghi
AGGTGGATTCCTCTGAGGCGACTCCAGTGGTAGGGGTAGAGACCCCTTCGGTTAAGCGCGAGGCGCTTCCAAGCGAAGAGACCCGAAGTTCGTCTCTTTCGCTCGTCGAAAATGATTCCGACTACGCCGTTGTAGATGAGACCGGCAAGTTACCGGTGGTAGAGGTAGAGACATCTGTGGATAGGCGCGTGGCGCTTCCAATAGATGGGGCAATTGACTTCCCCCATCTGGGTGTCGGGATGAGTCCCGAGGCCAATAGTCAGCAGTCCTATAGGATGCTGAATAGTGTGACAGGTGTTGTCACAGAAGGCGTAAACCTGGAACGGTTGCCTGGGATAGGCGAACTGTTGTCGTTGGAGGAGATGTCCTTCAACGAGTTTGAGACTGCTGTAAAAGCAGGTGAACTCGACGAGATCGTCGTGTTGCGTCCGGAAGAGGAGTTGAACTCCTCATCCACGATGGACGAGTCAGTTTTGGTGCAAACCAAACAGACATTGGATGCCTGAAGCGGTCTCAAGATCCTCGAGGATCCTGAGGACCCTTACCATTCCTTATTAAAGGAATTCGGAGATTTCATTAGTGACAACCCGCCGATGGGGTTACCACCGGATCGGGGAGTCCGACATGAAATTGATTTGGTTCCTGGAACCAAATACTGCGTCACTAAGCGGTGGCCTCTCCCCAAGGAGCAATGCGACGTCATCGACGCATTCTTCAAGGGGAAGAAGAGGCAGGGATGGTACGGGAGAGCAAGTCTCCCCATTCTTCTCCCACTTTTTGTGTTCGTAAACCGAACGGCAAGTGGCTCATTGTGCATGCGTACAACAAGCTGAATGCAGCTACTGTGACCATGCAGACTCCGATTCCTCGAAAGGATGTCCTCCAGAACAATATGGCGGCCTGTACTGTGTACAGTGCCTTAGATCTGGTGGACGGGTATTATCAGGTGCTCATGCGAGCATCCGATATTCCGCTGACAGCGGTCAGCACGCCTAGTGGCATGCTGTGGGAGTGGCTTGTTATGCCAGAGGGGCTTTCAAATGCACCAGCAACTTTTAATCGCTTGGTGACTCAACTCTTCCGCCCTCATAGAAAGTACGCTCAGACGTACTTTGACGATATATTCGTTCATAGTCGCGCGGAAGGCGACTCGTCGGATGTTCAGACGCACCTAATACACCATCGAGCAGTGCTCGAACGTATGCGAGAGCATAAGTTATATGCAAACGCATCAAAATGTATTTTTGGTGCTGAGGAAATTCCTTTCCTCGGATGCTTCATCGGTAAGAATGGAGTGCGGGCGGATCCCGCGAAGGTGAAAGCCATTGTGGAGTGGCCTTCGCCTGTAAATCTTAGAGATTCACTGATATGGCTTGGATTAGCCAATTATCTCCACAAATACAGCGAGAACTACGCTGAGATGGCGAAGCCATTGACAGACCTTCTTAAGAAGGACGTTGATTGGTGTTGGGAAACCAAACACCAAAACGCTTTCAATGCGGTTAAGGGGAGCTTGTTTAAGCTCCCGTTCTTGATCTCCCAGATTCTGGGAAACCATTTAGTGTCGTCTGCGACGCCTCCGATTTCGCAATCGGATGTGCTTTATTACAAGCGGACTACGCGGGACAAGAACGCGTGATTGCGTTTGAGTCGAGGCAGATCAAAGCTGCGGAACGGAATTATACCGTTCATGACAAGGAGATACTTGCAATGAAGTATGCTCTTGTCAAATTTAGGGTTCACCTACTCGGCTCAAAACCGTTCGTGGTTTATACAGACCACGCGTTCTTACGGACAGCGACAAGTCGCCTTATATCTCCCAACGGATGGCCCGTTGGCTCTCCTTCTTTGCGGAGTACAACTTTGAGGTAAAGTACAAAACTGGTAAACAGAATGTGCTTGCACACTCGTTGTCGCGTCGTCCCGAGAACGAGCTCGCTGACGCGACATTCATCACCTCGTCTGTTGTGGATCTCATACGCCAGGCGTATGAGAAAGACCTACAATGTACGGCGCTTATCAGCGCGTTGGGTGGAAATGGACTTGGCTCGTCTGAGCCTACCCTGTCAAGTCGAGCTAGAGCTCGGTTACACCGTTACAGGTACTGTGACGGTTTGCTATATTATAGCACGAGCGCGGAGGACACTCCGCGGGTTGTTGTTCTCATGATGAGGAACTGAAGTATAGAGTCCTCTTTGAGGCACATGACGCCCCTACCGGGGGTCATTTAGGTCGGGATAAGACCTACAGCGCTTTAAGCGCTTTGTATTGGTTGCCAAAAATGTATAAGTGGGTCGGTGCGCATATTCGCACCTGTGAGACGTGCCAGAGGGTCAAACCCTCTGCAGATTCAGCGGCGCTTTTGGCGAGCTTATCCGCTCCTACGGAGTGTTGGAAATCCATCAGTATGGAGTTCATCTTCGGTTTTCCGAAGGATAAGGCCGGAAACACCGGCATATTGGTCTTTGTAGACCGTTTGAGAAAGATGACTCACCTGGCGGCGGTTCCAGAGTTCATTGATGGACAAGTAACAGAGAAAGTGTTTCTAGACCGTGTCTTTCGACATCATGGTCTACCCGATTCCATTGTATCGGATCGGGATCCCCGTTTTACGGGACAGTTTTGGGGGGCGTTGTTTAAGGTGCTGGGCACCAAGCTCCTCATCTCCACTGCGGATCATCCGCAGACGGACGGTCAGACGGAACGCGTTAATCGCGTTGTGGAAGATATTCTACGGCGTTTATGCCCGGAGGCTTCAAAGAGTTGGAATGAGATGCTCCCGATTGTTGAATTTGCTATCAACAATTCGGTACATGCATCTACGGGGTTTACCCCGTTTTACGTGTGCGGATAAGTGAATCCGAGGGCTATGTTGACGCCACGTGTGTGTGGCACAGGGCTTGAGGGGGGGAGGATTCCCCGATGTCAGCCCTGTATCTGTGCGAAAGCACATCGATAAGTTTTTATCGACGTGCCTTAGTGTCTTACGACACGTTTGCGATGCCATGGCGGAAAACCAAGACAAGCAAAAAGAACAGTCCGACCGCAAGGGTCGTCGTAACAGAAAGGTGTACAAAGTAGGTGAAAGTGTTTTCTTAAACGCTAAAAACCTTCCTACACATGCAGTTTCTAACGTGTTACGGAACAAACTGCGCCCCAGGTTTGGTGGGCCTTTCAAGGTGCTAGCCCGAAAGGGCCTGGCGTATACCTTGTATATCTCGAAGGCGATGCGTACGCATCCAACCTTCTATGTGGGTATGCTCAAGCCATACCAGAACCCGGAGGCGGGTCCCCTCTTGGAGGGAGTTGAAAAGGCAGATAGCCGTAAGACCCGTAAGACGAGGCATGGCGGAGTAACTCCGACAAGGTCAAAATGCGGCCACGAAACTCCGCAACGGTCGACTCGAGAGAGTCAAGCCGCCTCTCGATGCGGTCAATCGCACTCCCCACATCGCGGTGTCCCTCCTAGACGTCCTGGATGCGATGGCTGTGATGAAGATCTACCGCAACCGCTACGGATTACACTATACCGTGATGCGGATTTCGATGCCGACAAGGCGGACCGTAAAAGTATCTCGGCTATGGTAATTTTCGTGAATGGTGTGTTAGTGAATTGGGCATGCAAGAACCAAACAGCGGTTGCGTTATCGACTGCAGAAGCAGAGTTTGTTGCGTCATCTATGGCTGGTAAAGAAGCGTTAGGATTACTTGAATTAGTTGTAGAAATTGGCATGCATGCGAAGATGACCCTAGTGTTCAAGATGGACAACCAGGAGGCGATAAATCAATTGGAGGACGAGGCCAGCGCTACCAGCGAAACGTGTAGATGTCAAGCTAAAATTTCTAAAGGAATTTTCAATAAAGGGCATCATATCTGCCAGTCACGTACCAAGTGTGGAGTTTTTGGCTGATTTATTGACCAAGGACCTTAGTGCGCCAAGGATTCAAGTGTTGCTGCAGGTCTGGGATTGCAGTTATGAAGGTACAGCCTCCGGTATTCCAGGAGAGTGTTGGAAGTGCATGTAGCCACTTTGGACTTTGCACCTTTCCAATATGGTGGAATCCCATTGGCTGTTGGTATGGCTTATATTTTAGCATATATTGTCAGTTACGGTTTTAAGTTGCATTTAGTTCTTAATAGCTACTTAAATAACTTTACATAATACACTTTCCAATTTTACACGTGTCAAGCACAACTTTACTGAAATTTCCCCTGCCGTCAATCGGCGCTGACTTGCTTGCATCTGTGATTGATTCCACCTGGTCACCAGGTGGTTTAAGGTCAAGTGAAGTGGATACAAACTATTATTGGTTAATTTTTACACTCTGTTCCTTCTCAGTGCCCACAATACTTCCTTGTTCCGATGAAGATATTGGTTGTATGAATGAGTGTTGGGTATTATGAATCTTATGCTTTAGTCAGAGGAGTCTGTGCCTAATTCCACTTTCTTTTCTTGGCACATGATTATGTCCAGTAGTGTTCGAAGCGTCATGCAACTTTTTTGCAATAATTTTCGCATCCATATCTCCACACTTCATCGCTTCTACCAATATGTCATCTTCTCGTCTCATCCATCTTCTATTATTTTCTTTAGATGTACGTTGAATAGTATCCTGATCCGCTGGCGTCTGGATCTTGCCTTTTTTGGAACGACATAATATCTGCATCTTCTTTTGCACAGCCCCTATAGTGCATATCTTCTTAGATTGCGGGTGTAGCCGGTGCGTACACGCACGGTGCAGCTAGCGCACAGAGGAAGACTTTCCTTAAGCGGAGATACTCCGCTACTTAGCCGATACGCCCTTATATAAGGGCTTAGTGGGAGATGGCTCTCTCACTCGAGGCCAAGATTCCCTGAGTTTACTGTTAGTAAACACTAACGCCTTATGACAAGGAATTCCTTAGTAAGGGGATAGCTAAGGGAAGTACTCCCTTTTGCTATAACACTTCACAGCACTTTCCACCTTTCCTGGTCGAACGTCTAGCTGGATGTAGTGTAAGTTGTAAACTGATTTATTTATTTAATATAAAATTAGCCTAACTTAATAAACTAATATAAACTATATGCAATACTAGGTAGAACTTACTTAATTCGTACCTAGCCAAAATGTAGTGTACACCACCTGTGTACCAATACATGGCAAGCTGCCACACCTTCACCAAGGGCTCC
Source organism: Peronosclerospora sorghi (assembly GCA_026184515.1). Lineage (NCBI taxonomy): Eukaryota > Oomycota > Peronosporomycetes > Peronosporales > Peronosporaceae > Peronosclerospora > Peronosclerospora sorghi. The sequence goes on from CM047580.1 coordinate 25,732,046, forward strand.
CGTCCTTATTGGTTAAAACAACCCATAGGTCCGAACCTTTCGGACCGGTCAATACTTGACCTCAACCGTTGTGTATTTACGTACACCAACGTAACCAAATGTAACCCTGTTACATCCTCCCCCATCAAGACTATTGCCACTCAATAATCAATTATAGTTGAAGAACCCCAACTGCCAGAGCTCTGGCCTTCAATGAGCACCTTTAGTGGTGACGATCAGTCTCCTCGAGAAGAGGGTGACGACTATTCTCACTCCGATATCTCGGAGGAGTGTGCCCTAGGGGATAGCTCCCCTAACGATGACCGCTCCGACAACGCCGAACGGCGATGTCGGCAGCCTAATCTTTCCCCACACGTAGGGAAAATGCGCTAACTAGCGCCCCACCATTACCAACCTCGGAAGACAAATCCGAATCGCCGAAGGAGATCATCATCAATGAGTTGGATGCGGCCCACGTCGTCCAACCTGCCGCACAGGCACGAGAGACAGCGTTACGCGCCTCTAAACGCCCTTCACGGACAGACTATCGATCTACGGGTCCTCGTGACCCCCAAAAGTGGGCTAAAAACGAGGTATAGAGGGGTTTATCCCTCCATACCCCTGGCCATGCGGCTGTACAGCCGCGTGAAATCGCATGCCGGAAACAACTCCGGGACAAACTGCTTACGCAGAAGCAGTTCGCTACCGCCTTATACCGAACGCGCCTCGGGAAACAGGCACAGGGTGCCCATGTTGAGACCCTCCGCGAAGTTCCCTTGGTTCTCCTTCAAGGAGAGAATGTCGAAGAGGCAGAGCGAAAGTTCCGCGCTTGGGCGGAAGGGAAAAACGTCTCCCTAACTTTTTAGAGCTGTACAACAGCTATTCCGATCGTGACGTTCGGATAGAGAGTGCATTGCGCGTGGCGTTTCCAGAGCCAAAGCGCTGGGACAATTACCTGCCCCTTATTGCACGCGTCATGCTAGCGCACGTGCCCTCGATGTGGTTCCGGAGAGCAATGCACACTCTGCAGTTACCTCCGACGAACTCCCAACTACTGGGAGTGAAGGGGCTTCCACTGCCCCTTTGGTCGCCGACTCGCAGCGGGATTCTCCGGCTCGAAAGCGTCAACGACGTCTCGGCAATCCTGACGCAGGGGAGTCTCGGACTCCCACGAACTCTGTGAATCCGGATAACCCTTCCGCTTGACCAGATACTGGGTTTCACCCCAATGATGGCGTCGAGCCATCAGCCGCTCCACATGGTAATGTGGAATTCCCTCCGAATCGAGGACTGGAGGAGGAGGTCGCGGAATTGCGACGTGAGTTTCACGGGCGCTGTGATCGGCACAGCCGTCGCATCTAGGAAGTCCAGGAGGGACTCCACAAAGAGGGGAATGTGATTGCCCGCATCGAGTGTCGGCTTGACTCTCTCGAGTCTTCCGTTGCGGAGCTTCGTGGTCGCATTTTGACCCTGACGGAGATGTTTTCACTCCCCCCTGCCGTGTCTTACGGCTCTTACGGATATACGCCTTCTCAGCCCCCTCCAAGAGGGGACCCGCCTCCGGGTCCTGGTATGGCTTACGCATACCCACGTAGAAGGTTGGATGCGTACGCATCACCTTCGGAATATCCAAGGTATACTTCAGACCCTTTCGAGCTAGCACCTTGAAAGGTCCCACAAACCTGGGGCGCAGTTTATTCCGTAACACGTTAGAAACTGCATGTGTAGGAAGTTTTTAGCGTTTAATAAAACACTTTCTCCTACTTTGTACGCCCTTTTGTTACGCCGACCCTTGCGGTCGGACTGTTCCTTTTGCTTATCTTGGCTTTCCGCCATGGCGTCGCAAACATGTCGTAGGACACTAAGGCGCGTCGATAAGAACTTATCGATGTGCTTTCGCACAGATACAGGGATGACATCGGGGAATCCTCCCCTATCAAGCCCTGGGCCACACACACGTGGCTTCAACGGAACCCTCGGATTCACTAATCCGTTCACGTAAAACGGGGTAAACCCGTAGATGCATGAACCGAATTGTTTATAGCAAATTCGGCCATAGGATGCATCTCACTCCAACTCTTTGGAGAATCCGGACATAAACTTCGGAGAATGTCCTCTACTACGCGTTTAACGCGTTCCGTCTGTCCGTCTGTCTGCGGATGGTCTGTAGTGGACATGAGGAGCTTGGTGCCCAGCACCCTAAACAACGCCCCCCAAAACTGTCCCGTAAAACGGGGATCCCGATCCGACACAACGGAATCGGGTAAACCATGATGTCGAAAGACACGGTCTAGGAACACTTTCGCTGTTCTTGTCTATCTATGGACTCTGGCACCGCCGCCAGGTGAACCATCTTGCTCAAACGGTCTACAAATACCAATATGCCAGTGTTACCGGCCTTATCCTTCGGAAAACCGAAGATAAAATCCATAATAATGGATTTCCAACATTCCGTTGGAACTTGTAAGCTTGCCAAAGGTGCAGCTGAATCTGCAGAGGGTTTGACCCTCTGACACGTCTCAAAGGTGCGAATATACGCACCGACCCACTTATACATTTTGGGCCACCAATACAAAGCGCTTAAAGCGCTGTAGGTCTTATCCCGACCTAACTGACACACGCTAGGGGCGTTATGTGCCTCAAAGAGGACTCTATACTTCAGTTCCTCATCATGAGGAACAACAACCCGCGTAGTGTCCTCCGCGCTCGTTCTATAATATAGCAAACCGTCACAGTACCTGTAACGGTGTAACCGATCTCTAGCTCGACTTAACAGGGTAGGCTCAGACGAGCCAAGTCCCTTTTCACCCAACGCGCTGATAAGCGCCGTACATTGTGGGTCTTTCTCATACGCCTGGCGTATGAGATCCACCACAGACGAGGTGATGATGTCGCGTGAGCGAGCTCGTTCTCGGGACGACGCTACAACGCGTCTGCAAGCACGTTCTGCTTGCCAGGTTTATACTTAACCTCGAAGTTGTAATCCGCAAAGAAGGAGATCCAACGGGCCATCCGTTGCGAGAGACGAGGCGACTTTGTCGCTGTCCATAAGGACGCGTGGTCAGTATAAACCACGAACGGCTTTGAGCCGAGTAGGTGAACCCTAAATTTGACAAGAGCATACTTCATTGCAAGTATCTCCTTGTCATGAACGGTATAATTCCGTTCCGCAGCTTTGATCTGCCTCGACTCAAACGCAATCACGCGTTCTTGTCCCGCGTAGTCCGCTTGTAATAAAGCACATCCGATTGCGAAATCGGAGGCGTCGCAGACGACGCTAAAAGGTTTCCCAGAGTCTGGGAGAGCAAGAACGGGAGCTTAAACAAGCTCCCCTTAACCGCTTCAAAAGCATTTTGGTGTTTGGTTTCCCAACACCAATCAACGTCCTTCTTAAGAAGGTCTGTCAATGGCTTCGCCATCTCAGCGTAGTTCTCGCTGTATTTGTGGAGATAATTGGCTAATCCAAGCCATATCAGTGAATCTCTAAGATTTAAAGGCGAAGGCCACTCCACAATGGCTTTCACCTTCGCGGGATCCGCCCGCACTCCATTCTTACCGATGAAGCATCCGAGGAAAGGAATTTCCTCAGCACCAAAAATACATTTTGATGCGTTTGCATATAACTTATGCTCTCGCATACATTCGAGCACTGCTTGAAGGTGTATCAGATGCGTCTGAACATCAGACGAGTCGCCCTCCGCACGACTATGAACGAATATATCGTCGAAGTACGTCTGAGCGTACTTCCTATGAGGGCGGAAGAGTTGGGTCACCAAGCGATTGAAAGTTGCTGGTGCATTTGAAAGCCCTTGTGGCATAACAAGCCACTCCCACAGCATGCCACTAGGCGTGCTAACCGCTGTCAGCGGAATATCGGACGCTCGCATGAGCACCTGATAATACCCGTCCACCAGATCTAAGGCACTGTACACAGTACAGCCCGCCATATTGTTCTGGAGGACATCCTTTCGAGGAATCGGAGTCTGCATGGTCACAGTAGCTGCATTCAGCTTGTTGTACGCATGCACAATGCGCCACTTGCCGTTCGGTTTACGAACACAAAAAGTGGGAGATGAGTGGGGAGACTTGCTCTCCCGTACCATCCCTGCCTCTTCTTTCCCCTTGAAGAATGAGTCGATGACGTCGCATTGCTCCTTGGGGAGAGGCCACTGCCTAGTGACGTAGTTTTTGGTTCAAGGAATCAAATCGATTTCATGTCGGACTCCCCGATCCGGTGGTAACCCCATCGGCGGGTTGTCACTAATGAAATCTCCTAATTCCTTAATAAGGAATGGCAAGGGTCCTCAGGATCCTCGAGGATCTTGAGACCGCTTCAGGCATCCAATGTCTGTTTGGTTTGCACCAAAACTGACTCGTCCATCGTGGATGAGGAGTTCAACTCCTCTTCCGGACGCAACACGACGATCTCGTCGAGTTCACCTGCTTTTACAGCAGTCTCAAACTCGTTGAAGGACATCTCCTCCAACGACAACAGTTCGCCTACCCCAGACAACTGTTCAAGGTTTACGCCTTCTGTGACAATACCTGTCACACTATTCAGCATCCGATAGGACTGCTGACTACTGGCCTCGGGACTCATCCCGACACCCAGATGGGGAGAGTCAATTGCCCCATCTATTGGAAGCGCCACGCGCCTATCCACATAGGTCTCTACCTCTACCACCGGTGACTCGCCGGTCTCACCTATAACGGCGTAGTCGGAATAATTTCCGACGTGCGAAAGAGACAAACTTCGGTTCTCATCGCTTAGAAGCGCCTCGCGCTTAACCACAGGGGTCTCTACCCGTACCACGGGAGTCAAAACTTTTTCTCCGGACACGGCGTGGTCGGAATCAGTTCCGACCTGCAGAAAAGACGAACTTCGGGTCTCTTCTCTAAGCGCCCCGCGCTTAACCTCAGAGGAATCCACCTCTATCACTGGCGACTAACCAGTATCGCCTATATCGGCGCGGGGATTAACCGCCGAATCCCCCTCGTCAAGGAACACTTCCTTGACCTCATTGGGACTGATCATCTCAGACATCACAATCTCCGGCATCTCCCGCCAGAATCGCTTTTGTGATCGAGCAAAGGTGGGTTCATGACTCGCAAATGCTTCAGCCGATCGCGGGTGCGTTGAGCCAATGGACTTAGACTTCCAGTCTATCCATGGCTCGTGGCGTTCCAGCCACTTCATGCCCAGAATGAGGTCATACCTCGAGTCCAAATCAAGGACTAGGCAACGTTCTTAGCTATCGAAGTCTGCAAACTTCAGCTAAAGATTAATCGAGACCTTGGGTACAGAAACCTGTACGCTCGTCGCAAGACGGACCGTGACAACGTCACGAGAACGTGCCTCTCGGGCCTCGGCATACAGCCTACTCTTCTCCACAGAAGCTCGTCTGACATAATTGTCAGACGCTACAGAGTCTATCAAGACTCTCCAAGGCTTATCAAAGCCTTTCACGTCCGCAAGGACTACCAGCAAACCTGGCTGGTACACCAACTCGGTGCTAGAAAGCAACGCTTCCCTCGGGGCTTTTGTGCTGTCGTCCCCTACCCTGGGGATTAACAGCACTGAGGGGTCCCCCAGTAGGGCGCCCCGCACCTACTGGAGCCGTCGTTTCCCGACGGCTTGGACAAGGGCTTTTTCCCCACCCTTGGTCCCTTGTAGCGAGTGTCTCGCTGGGAATTTTTCGTATATCTGTTCCTCAGATGATCCATGCTCCCACACAGGAAGCATCTCAGCGGCCCATGTCGCTGCAGCATAGCTAAGAGCTCCGCCTCGAAGCTCTGCGAAAAATAGTCAGTGTGACTCTTAGCTGGAGGTTTCTCCTCCGCTTCGACCTGACTCAGGTCCATGGGTTCAGGACCCACCATAGAGGAACGCAAGTTCCTCTCGGCGTTGAACGCCATTTTGAACGCCTCCTACAGGGATTGGGGTCAGCATCGGAACAATTCCGAACGTGCTGGCCCTTCTCTCAGGTCTCCCATGAAGTCGGGGATGGACACATCGTCCGAATACGCTTTCGCGTACATCCCTGCCAACAGGGTTTTAAGCTCCTGGATATAAATCTCCAGGTCCTTAGTGCCTTGACGGCACCTCAGGAACGCCTGTTGATTCTGGAAAACCAGATCAGGCGTTGCGTACATGTCCATGATCTTCTGCTTAAGGACCTTCCATGTTGGGAACACGTCCGTGACTGACTCCGAATACGTAAGCGCCCATGCACGGGCTTTGCCCGTAATATGGGTCGATGTAAGTCCCACCTGCAAGTGATCAGCGGTCATGTTCGCTGTGGCGAAGGCCGTTTCGACCTCTCGCAACCACACGTAAAGGTTGTCACCCTTCTCTCCGGTGAACTACTTTATCTTAAACGATAATGGGGGTCGAACTCCCGTGGAATGATCTCCACTACAACTCGCCTCATGAGCGATGAGGTCATTTACCCTTGCCTTTACGGACTCAAGGCCCTGCTCCACTAGGAGCTTCATGCCTTCTTCCCCCGTTAAGGGTAGCAGCCTTTTAAAGGCTTCCTGCTGGACGAGGGTCAAACTATCCCAATCGTCCTGATTCATCCTTTGCAGAGGATGCCTAGTCTACCAACACAGGTGTTGGATTGACTACAAGTGCTACCAGATGTAGCCGGTGCGTATACGCACGGTGCGTCTAGCGCATAGAGGAAGACTCTTCCTTAAAGCGGTAGATACCGCTACTTAGCCGATACTCCCTTGTAAAGGGCTTAGTAGGAGAGTTTTTCTGCTCGGGGCCAAGATTCCCGGGTTGGTTTACTACTTAGCCTTAACGGCTGTATTCCCTTTACGGGATGTAAGCAAAGGGAGGGCTCCCTCTTACCTACGACACTCACTGCTCGCGCTACCGGTCGAGGTCGCACGTCCGCAAAATAGAGTGAAATGTAAACTGAATATATTTAATATGTAATTAGCCTAAACTAATTTAAACTAATATAAACTATATGTAATACTAAGTAGAATATTCCTAATTCGTACCTAGCTAAAATGTAGTGTACACACCTGTGTACGGACACGTGGATGGCTGACACTCCACCACACCAAGGGCCCCTGCCCTGATTGGTTAAAATAACCAAAGGTTCAAAACCTTTCAAACCGGTCAATACTGACCTCAACCGTAGTGTACTCATGTACACCAACATTATATGTAAATCGAATGTAACCCCGTTACATTTAGTACCCTGATAGGTTTCTCTTCGTACGATCTCATTCTTGTTGTGCATTTCTCCGCGTTTGTTTGACAATATATGTACAGTTTTCACACCTTTAATAACTTGATAGGTTTCTCTTCGTATCACCTTGTTGTTGATGTACAGATTTCACACCTTTTTGGAACTTGATAAGTATCTGTAACAGGATTGGTCCTGTTACTGGCTTACACTGTATCTTGCGAGGAAGCGCGCAATACAATTAGGGCAGGATTAGTTGGTAACAACTAATCCTATAATAAAAGTAAATATATTAATATTCACTTTAGTCTTAGAACGCAAAATTAAGAGTGTTTATTTAATGGGTGGTTTAGAGGCTAATAGTATAGTAACTAACTAATTAATATAATAATATCAAGTCTTTAACTAACTGTACTATTAGTTAACCTGCAAGATTCGGTATTTATACCGAATCGACTTTTCCTTCTTAGATTATAATAACTTATAATCTCTTATTTAAATTTCAGATAACGCGTCTGAAATTAAACTGTGATATTCTAACTTGAATATCAATTATGTAATGGCACCCCATTACAGTATCTCTTCGTACGATCTCCTTCTTACACGAATTCCACATTATATTACTAATTCACAAAGCACTCATAGGATCACTTTGCATATTACCATTCGTCACAGTTAAACATGTTGTGCCAATAAACATTAACTTGCGACGTGCTTACTCCACATGTTCCAACAAATTTCCAGTTCTCGTTTAAACATGTATCTTTGTTTGTATTTTGTTTACCTTTTGTTATGCCAGCTAATGCAACCAACTCGGGTCTGCATTCTACTCATCAAAACCAACATGGGTCCGTGATAGGGATGTACTACCTCTTCTGGGGTCTTGTCTTACTTATTCTATCTTTGTATTGTTATTTTCTTGAATGTCTTGATATTTTTGTTTCCTTATCTTGTGAGTCTTCTACATTTCAGCCTCTGCAGTATCCTCTTCTGCTGTTTGAGCTGCATAATGACGATTGTCCCAAGCTCGCTGCGCATCAAACTCATATAGTAAAACGGTACGTGAAAGGTTGTCCTCTGTTCCCAAGTCATGTCTCATCGGTGTCTTTCCACTTGACATAATATTCCTTCGTCCGACGTCCGTTCCTTGTTCGCTGTTTGATTCGACAATCCACAATACACTCCACCTCCAATTCATCATCTCGACCAGGTTCATACCACGAATCTTCTGGAAGTAGCGCCTCATCCAAATCCAGAGTGTCCTCAATCTTAAGCCTCTCCCGAGGCCGTCTCATCTTATTAATATATGGCTTCAATATGGCGATATACACAATCGGGAATATTCGACTTTCAGCTGTCGGTATCACTAACCGATATACCACATCATTTACCCGCTCGTCAACCACATACGGTTCATGCCACAAATGCGCCAACTTCCTTACCAGCCCCGGCTTAACCAAATCATGATACAGCCAAACTAATTCACCTGGTAGATAAGCAGTTTTGGTGGTTGACCATACTTTAGATGCAACTGCTTCGTTAAGAGGTTGGGCTCTATCTTTCATCACTTGTTCTTGTATAATAGCAGCCTGTGCTCGCGCCCTCATATGTTTTTCAGTTGCAGCTAACCTCCACTACAATGCGTCTTTTTCTGTGATTGATGAATTTTTGGGTGGTATCATTGCTTCTAATGTGGTTCCGGGTTCCCAACCATGCACCAAATAAAACGGAGTTTGATGATGTTGAAGATCCACTGAATTATTTAATGCAAACTCCAACGGAGCCACATATTCGTCCCAATCTCTCTGCTCAGGGTCCGTTATGTAACACTTGATTGTCTTGATCACTGTTTGCACCGATCTTTCTTGCTTACCGTTGGCTAGCGGTCGATATGCTAACGTAGGTCTTTGCTTCTGCTTTAGCATTCGATTAAATCTCCTGAAAACCGAACTCATAAATCTTGGATCTCTATCATGTCTCAGCATTTCTTGGGCTCCAACTCTCTTATAAACTCCAACCATATATGCTTCTGCTACATCTTATGCTGTTGTGGTGCTCATCGGAATCAGAATTACATACCCGGAGAAAAAACATAACAAGCACAATAACGCCTCATGCCCATTGTAGTCTGTGGTAAGAACAATGCGAAATCCATCGCTAAAATTTTAAATGGTCTATATGCCATAATATTTCCACTAGTGCACCCCTGGTATTTTGGCCTTCCTTTTGCGGTGGCACAATCTTCACACGCTGCAACATAGTTTTCAATATGGGCATACATCCCTCTCCAATAATATTTGTATCTCAACCGAGCATAGACCTTTCCAACTCCTTAGTGTGCCCCGCTACCGACTTCCACATGATACACATTAATATATCTTCCTGTAATATGGTAGGTACCACCAATTTCCACACATATTTTTTTGTTTTATCTTAAGATTTTGAGACATAATACAGGACACCTTCACTATCCAGCACATAAGTGAGCGCATGCCGAGCTATCCTTTTCCATTCGCTGGCAGAATTTATTTTATCGTCATCTCGTAAATACGCCATGACCTTGCTGCACCACTCATCATGTGTCTGCACTGTTCCCATTCGCTCAGCTCTGATAGCTTGCGCATTTTCATATAGGTCTTCTTCTATCTTATCTTGATGCTCTTCAGATATAACAATATCACCTTCCGCAGAGGATGAATAACCATTCGTGTCCACCCCTTGTCCAACATTAACATTTTCCTTGTGTTGAGGCTGTCCATTAGTTGCATTCGTCATACTCCGAATGATTATAAATATGTCTGGTGATGAATAATCATCATTCTCCCAGATATCCTTCTGTTCCATGAAAACTTAATCCTCGTTACTGGAATTACCACCATACTCACAGGATAATTTCTCGACTGGTTCTTGAATACTCTCTACCCCATCCTTATCTTCCCATCTGCAGTGGCATACAGCAACACTGTCAAACATTCAACAGCTGCAGATCTTCTTTTCTTTAATTACTAATAATTTTCCCTGCCTGCTGCTCTTTCATGGCACACTGAGTTAAAAAATCAGCTACTTTATTATACTTGCGTTCCACATGTACCAGACTAACTGCTTCGAACTTCTCTACCAGTGAGCGCACTCTGCCTAACCAGACCAATATGATGCATGATTGCAGCGTAGATCTCCATTAACTTGTACAATTACCAGTCTAGAATCCCCACACACAATTTTCTTCTTCACGTTATCGTCTTGCGCGAGTTGTAACATGGATTAATCCGTTCTCGCTCTCATTCACGGTGAGGTTATCACGAATCCCATATTCTGCTGCTACTACAATCCAATTTGGTAGTTCCCATATGATCATGCCAAAATCCCCTTTCGGATAATTCTTTATCCGCACCGCACCATCAAATGATAAAACATATCCAGTGCTATGACGATGCAGACTAGGGGTTGGTTTGATGATCAGCACATCTTTCAACGTTTTCAGCGGAGAAATATCTTCTAATACTTCATCCATCTTCTCCACAGGCACTGTAGACGTTGCTAATAGCACAGGTAATCCCACAGCCTTATGATCCATTCGTATGATTTCCAAAGACCATGGAGACAACATTAATGCCCACTGAATTCCTCTTCCCGTTAAACTTTTCGACGTAAATAGCCATCGAATCGTAGAGTATCTTGTATAAACCATTATATTTTGCCCGAACAAAATGTGACTGACACCATGTAACGTCTTGAGCAACGCCAGCACCTCTTGTTCCGCACCTGTATACCTCGTCTCAGCATCTTTAAACACCTTACTGACGTAACGTACTGGATGTAGTACTCCATCATACTCTCGGCATACTGTGGCTCCAAACACCCATGGATTGGTGTATAAAACTATACTCAATGGTTTTGATCGCTTGATGTGTCGTAACAATGGTGCATTCACCAGAGGATCCGTTAGAAACGAAAACGACTTTTCAGCGTGCTTCAATTGGGTACCATCTATTAGTTGTAGCTCTATAACTCATAAAGAGATGCTGCTAGCGTCGCGAAATTATCAATAAACCGTAAATAGTATATCAAACTACCGGTGAATCTTTGAACTCCTTTTAATGTCCGTGGAAACTCCATTTTGACAATAGACTCTAGATTTCGTGGGGAAGCCTTAATTCCTTCTGAGGATATGCGATGGCTTAGAAAATCCACACTGTGCTTACCGCACTCTTTGGAAAGCTTATAGTAATTTGCCAATACATAAATGACTCCAGAAGATTCTTAAGCATGACGCACAGAGTTTCCCAGCTGTTAGCACCAAAGTAATATCATCAATATATGATCGCCTCCCAATAATAGGTTCCTTAAAGCGTTATCCACTATACGCTGATATATCTGAGGTGCATTCTTAAGACCTTGAGGCATCCGAAGCCATTCGAAATCTCCTAAAGGGCAAATAAAAGCTGTGATCAACCGAGCCCTCATTGTCATAGGTATAGCGCTCGATTTATCCATTGAACACATCCATTTCAACCCTTCGAAATTGTCCAACAAATCGTCAATTAAAGGCTGACATACACCATCCGTCTCGTTTTTTCATTCACGGCTCGATAATCAATGCACAATCGTATGTCCGTTCTATTCTTCTTGAGTACTATGACGATCGGTGATGCCCAAGCAGATTCTGAGTACCGAATTAGCCCTGATATTAATAAACCTCGGATCAATTCATATAACTTCGACAGCAGTGTAGGCGGTACTTTTCTTGCTCTCTGTTCAATAGGTGCATTATCTCCAACATCCACATCGCAAACTACAACTTAGCTGGCGGTGGTAACGCATTACCGGAACTTATGAAACCATCGGCATACTCATACAATAAAGCACGTAGATTATCTTCTTGTTCTTTAGTAGTAACCCATGGCTCTCCAATCTCTGCGGTAGTCATATCTGGTGGTTCTGTTGGGCTCTTGTCCACTTCTGGAATGAGTACTAACAGTTCCTCCATGGCTTCAGCCGAAATCTCAACTTCTTCATGCAAATAGACTTCTCTCTCCAATTTTGTTTGATCCACTTTCATTGGGTCTATTGCATCCATTACGTAAACATCCTTACTGTGTGTACATTGGTCCAGTTAATCGGTATGCTAGCACTCTCCATCACTTTTTTTCACTTGTAGATACTCTTCCGAAGTCAAAACCTCTCGTGTCACCGATGGCAATGGGTTTCCCTGGGCATTTGAAAACTTTGATACTTCATGCTCAGAATTACACCCGCTTTGACCAAAAAGTCTGTACCCAGTATCGCTAACGCATGTGTGTCAATAATATCAACCCATATCTCACAAATGAATACCACTGACGAGCCTATGCGAACCTTAACTGTAGCCACGCTGTGGTGAAGTGCGATGAAAATCTTTTGACCAGTTTGTACCAGTGTACCAGTTTTCAAGGCAGATCGATCTGGTTGGCTGAAAGGACGGAGTATTTTGGTCTAATCGTGTGCGTGGAGTCTTTTGTACGCGGATTTGAAGTATGGCACACGGTTTACATATCGTTTACATATTGGATTTTTATTGGCTAAATAATATAGTGTTCGTATTACATCGGGTTGCTTAACTCGCCAGTGGCTCCGGTCGGAGTCATTGGGAGCAGAGGGTTAACAGGGTCCCCTCGCGCTCATAATCCCGGCGAGGACAGAGCTCCACCGGAAGCCCCACGACAGGGAAAACTCGTTACGTTCACTCACCACTCAAGTCCAGCTCCCGCCACGTTTGGAACGTGTTTTTACTGGCTGGGTTAATCACTGCGATCTTAAGTCAAGTCCCAGGAATTGGTTGGATTAATCACTGCGAGCTGCAGTTAGGTTCCAAGAAACTATTGGCTGGATTACTGACTGCTTTTGCAGTAAGTGTCAGAAACTCTTATGGATGATCCACTGCTGCGTGCAGTCAAGTGCCAGATTTAACCGCATTCGGAGTGAGGATTTCCGCTTCGTTTGCCGATCGGCTATATCGCTTTATCTTTCGTTGGAATTTTGGATCAGTACCCCAGAGGTGGTACATCCATATCGATATTCTCTAAAGTCTCCACCAAGCAACGGTCCACTAAGTGTGTAACCAGACCATTCCATCGGGTACACAAGGAGAGACGCGTTATGAATCGGACCAGGCGTCCTATGCTGATGATCGATCAACTGCTGGCAGCGGAAGATCAGATCGGATCGTAGGCGAAAGTTCGCGGGGTACCCCCCCCCGATAGTTGGAAGGCTGGGCACGATGGTGGTCAGGTTCTCGACACTACGGTGTTTATTGGGGCTTCACAACTCGGATGACTTCTTTTCGCGAACGAATCTCTTCAGTTCGTACATGTAGTACATCTTGGTCACCTCCTCGTCATCCACAGTCCCATCATCGATCGGCGACTTTTCCTCCAAGTCGTCGTCGTCCGAAAGCATTGCGAGCCTCTTCTTGGTCTTTTTAATTGGTAATTTGGGCAGATCGGAGTGATCCGCCCCCATAGTGTTCTTCACATGCAATTTTTCGTCGATATGCATGGGATCAGGAGCAAGGTAGCAAAACTTGCTATAGTCCCGATAGGCTCCGATCGGAGCCTTGTGGGGAGAATAAACTTGTTTAGTCTCGATCTGGTCCTCCACCTGGCCAGATCGATCGTCGCCATCCTTTCCGTGACCACAACACGAGGCGATAAGCGTTCCTCGTGCCGATCTGCTCCGCCAGGAGCGGTATGGGGAGTAGTAAATTCATTAATTTGGATCTGATCCTCCCCTTGATCAGATCGAACATCGCCATCCTTTCCAACAATTAGTACACAAGGCGATATGCGTTCCTTGCGTGCTCTCCAGAGAGTATCCATATTAAAATTCGTAAAATCCACACTTTGCTGGATATCGCGTGATATCCACGGTCACCAAATGATCCGGGCACGTGCACCATTGTGGTGGAGTCAAGTTCAAAATTCCGGATCGTCTACACGGGTCGACTACCGAACCGATCGACTCCGCTCGGCCGCCGCAACTAGTCAAGAATCTTTTGGCGATGCTAGCCGAGGTTGGGAAAAAGGTCAAGAATGCTAATGGTGTTGGCAAGATATTCGAAATTGATACGTGGGAGTTGAAACAAGCGATGTCAATGCTACATGACCATCTGACGCCATTGGTGGGGGCGGTGCGCCGCCCAACTCACACAATCGCGTTAGAAGACCCAAACCTCGTGCGATCACTTGTCGAGAAGTCATTCTCCGAGGATAGATCGCTATATGGGTCGCCACCTTCCTCCAAGTGCTCGTCCGAGTTGGAGGTCGGCGTGGAGCGGATGATCATGGATCGCTGTACCATTCACGGTACCAGTCGCACGGAACAAAAAAGGGACGTGCGGCAACGAGGGGCGGAATGCCAGTCGGGGCCCCAGGGGCGCCCACAGGTATCGGCACCCCTCAAGACCGATCCAGTCACCTCGCCCTCGATGGAAGCAAGCATGCAAGCCATGTTTGAGGCTATGATGAAGCGTTACGCAGCTGATCGAGGCAGATCACCTCTGCGCCCTCGTTCACCAAGTCGATCTGCTCAGTAAAACGAGGCAATATGTGCGGACGTCGAAATTCAGTCAATAACCTCAACAGACCGGCTGTCTGAAGGTGTTAGACCGGTTTTCAAGACAAAACGCAGGTCACGCCGAACCCGCCCCAGCTAATCGGCAAGGGGCAGCGGTTTCGACATGGAGTCGATCAGCGAAATTGACGATGACCACAGTGGTAAGGGTAAAGGCAGGACACGTAAGGCGAACTTAGCCTCGACGACGGCCTTTGACTACAATTCGACGGCGATCCCAAGGATCCACATGGCCGCTTTTCTGGTTTATTGGTCTACTTCTTCACCGACTGGGTTGGTAAGCTGGCCAACCAAGATGCATTACTTGGTATAGATTTTATGGTGCCGGCAGGCATACGCCTCGATCTGTCGCATGGAGTGATTACGCTTCCAGGCGAAGTTTAGATCCAGCTTGCTGGTCGACGACCCCTATACGGATCACTACTGATCTGGTGAAGTGGGACCAAGATATCACCATTCCGGTGGGTCGATCGGCAGATATCTCGGTTGGAAAGGAACATCGGACAAAGAAGTTGTGGGTGACCAGGGTCAATCACTGGGTAACGACGTTTGTGACGGTGGAGATCGAAGCGATCGCGTACGAGTTACTAGCATTGGTAATAAACCGCTGGTGTTAGGCAACGGTACGATCGTCGGTATGTGGCTGGCGGAAGTTGGCATACCAATCGACCACTGATCTGATCAGCGATGATGGATCGGTTGAAGAAGATACATCACCTATGGTGGAACGACCCTGCTGTGTAACCCCAAAGAAGATGTTAGTTCAAAGAAAGGCACCGCAGTCGCCAGACACGGTGGACCATCAAGCAGATGAGCCAAGGTTCGTCAACGTGGTGGTGTCACAAGAACAGGCGACAGCGGAGCCGAGAATAGGAAAAGGGAAACATGGCATTGCTGGGGAGGACCGCGATGGCACGCTTAAGCAGATCGATGTCGTTGAAAGGCAGCCCGCCGATCGGGAACAGCAGTGTTCAACCGATCAGGAAGGTTTGGGTGATATTGCCCCGGAAGACGACAAGTTTGTATCCATGAGGGAGGGGATAAATATATTCAGGATCTGGAGAGCCAGATGGCAGTCCTCCCTGAAGTGTCTGCTGATCCGCCCGAAGTCACCTTGGACGATCTGCAAGTGGGTGATCGGGATGTCAACAGTCCCGATCAGAGCGATCCGCTAGAAGATCTCGACAAGACCCTATGGTATTGCTCACTGGATATAGCATGTGGATTTTGCGTGGTTTCGATGACCGATCGGGCTCGCGAGATCTCCGCATTTGTTACGCCGTTCGGTCTGTTCGAGTGGAACCGTTTGCCGTTCGGTTTGAATAACGCGCCCCAGATCTACCAGAGTCTGATCGACAACGCATTGTATGGACACTTTAATATCAGTACCGATCGGTACCCCACCGAAAACCATGATGTATTTACAGAGGGTGAACCCGATCGGGAAAGAAGACCGTCCGTTCTGGGGAGGCGATTGTATATCGACGACATTCTGATCCCTGCTTCGTCATGGAGCGATCTGTGCGAGAAGGTCGAACAGTTGTTGGAGACATGCGATCGCTGGAACCTGTCGATCAGTGCTGTGAAGAGTTTTTGGGGCATGCCCAAGGTCGCCTATATTTGGGTCATGTGGTGTCGATCAGTGGTCTAGAGGCTAATCCCAAGGATCTGGAGTCACTGAGCAACCTCCGTTTCCCAGATCACGGAAGGCAATGCAGTCCCTCTTAGGGAGCTTAAATTACTACAGACGCTTCATTGAAGACTTCGCGATTTACGCGGCCGTGCTGTACGAGCTCCGGGAAGTCGACTACCATATGTTGCGCGAAGAAGATCGGGCAACTTTACGGGAGGGCAGCGACTCTGATCTGCCCGAAGATTGTCCGCAGGTGGAGACAGAGGACTACATGAAGCGTGCAAAGGTTGCTTTCGGTATGCTGAAGGCCAAGATGGCGACGGCACCGATTCTCAGACACTTCGATCCGGAAAAGTGCCGATAGTCATTGTGTACGCTAGTAAGTGGGCCATTTCTGCCACCCTAGAGCAATAACATGATGGAGTGTACCATCCGGTTACATTTACGAGCCGGACGTTGAAGCCGAACGAAGTTAACTATGGAATTCATTTCTATCGAATCCTCCCACCTCGGACGGAAGGCCAGATCACGTAGCGCTCAGGATGTGCCAGAGGTCTCAGCACAGTCACTTGATACATTGCATATGTGCCAAGAGTTGTTAACGTAGTCGTATCGCAAGATCGGGAGACAATGAAACCAACGGCAGATGGGGACGATCGTATTATCGCTGGAGATGAGTATGGCGACACATCCACTCAAGTCGGTGACACTGAAGGGCAGCACGTCGACGGGGGTCAGCACTGCCCGTTTAACAGGGGCGGACCGAGCGACATCGCCTTACCTGATGATCTGACGTGCATGCACTGGGGCGGGGAGAAGTGAATTGATGGATCGGCGAACCCGATCTGGAATGTGGCTACCCCATCTGAAGTGCTAGCCGATCCGCTCGAGGCGACTATGGATGATCCGCAAGTTGCCAACACCCCGATCGAACCGATCAGCCCAAGGAATTAAGATGGGAGAAGAAATACTGGCTGATCGGGAAGGGCGCTGCTGATGTCGACAGTGATGATGCCGATTAGACCGACCATTTGGATGACAGATCGACCCAGAAGACATGTTGTGGTCAAACGCACCGGTAACACCCGATCAGCTTGGAGGATCGCAAGGAAACAATTGAGATCGGTGAATACGATCTTGATTATGGTGGTCTGGCTTAGAATTCCGAACGAAACCGACGGAATCAGAATGGCTATGGGGCGACACGGACTTACGAAGTGGGAAAACAAGATTTGCGATAGTGCCGATCGGGTGACACCGATCGGCTACCGATCGGCAATATTGATCGGCTACGGATCTGCAATATCGATCGGCTACCGATCTGCAATGCCGACCGGTGTGAATTTGTGATGTTTATTGTGATTACAACTACGGGTGTGTGGCAAACTGTGATGAACTAGTGATATTTTGATGATGACAAAGTGGCTTAAGGATGTGGATCATTTTTCTTGGAGGCAACGATGCGGATATAGTTGGATGTGGTAAGGGTGGACCGTGAATAATGTGGATAAAGGCTATGACAAAAAGGATGATCGGATGATCTGAAATGGAGTCTATTATTAATGAAATATGAACGACGATTATCAGATCGGATCGGCTCTTTCGAACTGCCCCGAGACCAAGGGTCAGCAGCAGCCAGACCTGAGGAAGATCAGATCGTATCGACTCCTTCAATCTGCCCCGAGATCAAGGGCCGTAAGCAGCCAGACCTGAAGGAGGGAGATGTACGTCAACCTTCAATGTCTCCAACAAAGCATGACGATATATATCAGAATTTCCGGGAAGAAGAGTTGGTTCGGGCGCCTCGACAGCCGGTTTTGAAGATTCTTGAGCGCTGTCGCCCTCCGGGTGCACCACTTGGTCTGCTCCTGACGTCGGCTCTTCAACTGCTGCAGCAAATCGACGACGCTGGGCGATCGGGATTGAGATAAAGCGAGAAGTAGCTCATATGAACCCACCGATCCACCCTCCGAATCCGCCCCAGGCGCGGTTAATGCCGACTTGGACGGAACAGTGTGGCGGGTCGAGGGCGACCGATTTTTTCGAAGCCTTCCTCTCCATAACAGGATCCTCCGCCGCACTTGGAAGTTGCGCCCGTGTCTTGGCTTGCGATTGCCCCGCCTCCAGCTTCTTTTCATGCTCCAGGTCGCACGCTACGCTCCGCTCCCTAGCGCCTCTCCACGCGTCTTCGCATCCGATGTTGTTTGAAAATTCTGTGGGGCGGATTTTTAGCCAATGAGCAACACGATAATCCACCCGATCCCGTTTGAGCGGCGTAAGTGGTCGAGGGCGCGGGATTTTTCGAAGCCTTCCTTTCCATAACTGGATCCTCCGCCGCACTTGGAAGTGCGCCCGTGTCTTGACTAGCTATTGCACCGCTCCCAGCTTCTTTTCACGCTCCAGGTCGCACGCTAGGTACCGCTTCCTCGCGCTCCTCGAGGCACCCTTACGCCTCTTGTTGTGTGCGCGAATTTGGGGGGGCGGAATTTCAGCCAATAAATGGCGAGAATTTCCGCCCGAATTTTGTTGGGAAATCGTACCACCTGAATGAACCTGTGGGTCCGCGAGGGCGCTCGATGCTACTCCGTGAGGAATGCGATCGGAGATCAGCGACTTGGATAGGCACGTAGTTAACTCATCACGGCACCCGCAGACGATTCCCCAGAGTCGATTCGACTCTTGGGTCCAAATGCCGAGCTGATCTTGGGAGGCACTAATTCTTCCGGAATAGTCGTCGATCGTGAGCTTTAGCTCAGCGATCTGCCGATCCATCTCGAGTCGTTGGGAGTATATGACCGACGGATCACCCTGAGGCTGTGAGCATTGTCGAACGACCACTGCGTGCAACTCCTGAAGACGAGATCGGTTGATCTCGAGACAACGCAAGTCGTGACGAGTGCCGATTCAGCCCTTCCAACATCGCTTGGAGCAGATCAAAGTGGCCGTACACCTGCCGAACGGTGTCGACAAGTGTATGCACAGTCGGGAAGACATCTATCACCAGTGGATCTACATTCAGCAAGAAGTAAGGATCGATCTAACGTAAAGTTATCAGTTGAATGGCGTACCTGATCTGTTCTGTTGCGGTGCTTTTCGAGCGCAATTCTCAACTCCACCCCGAGCGCATCAATGTTTTGTTGGGACCGATCGACCTCGACTCGGGACTCATCTTGTTCTGCGACGATCTGAATGTCACCCGAGTCGTCCGAGTGGTCCGATCGGTCAGGAGTTTGAAGATGCTGGGAGTGCGAGCGCCGATCACCAATGAAGATAAATGTTAGTGGAAAATGTGGCGATCGGAAGTCAAGTGGACTTACCTGGTATACCGGATCCGGAAGATTGCATGGAATCGAAGACTGTTTGTGAGATCGGGCCGCTACCGTTGTGCGGCTGCGACCAGACTCAGGGGCGGCTGTGGTGAAGTGCGATGAAAATCTTTTGACCAGTTTGTACCAGTGTACCAGTTTTCAAGGCAGATCGATCTGGTTGGCTGAAAGGACGGAGTATTTTGGTCTAATCGTGTGCGTGGAGTCTTTTGTACGCGGATTTGAAGTATGGCACACGGTTTACATATCGTTTACATATTGGATTTTTATTGGCTAAATAATATAGTGTTCGTATTACATCGGGTTGCGTAAGTCGCCAGTGGCTCCGGTAGGAGTCATTGGGAGCAGAGGGTTAACAGGGTCCCCTCACGCTCATAATCCCGGCCAGGACAGAGCTCCACCGGAAGCCCCACGACAGGGAAAACTCGTTACGTTCACTCACCACTCAAGTCCAACTCCCGCCACGTTTGGAACGTGTTTTTACTGGCTGGGTTACTCACTGCGATCTGAAGTCAAGTCCCAGGAATTGGTTGGATTAATCACTGCGAGCTGCAGTTAGGTTCCAAGAAACTATTGGCTGGATTACTGACTGCTTTTGCAGTAAGTGTCAGAAACTCTTATGGATGATCCACTGCTGCGTGCAGTCAAGTGCCAGATTTAACCGCATTCGGAGTGAGGATTTCCGCTTCGTTTGCCGATCGGCTATATCGCTTTATCTTTCGTTGAAATTTTGGATCAGTACCCCAGAGGTGGTACATCCATATCGATATTCTCTAAAGTCTCCACCAAACAACGGTCCACTAAGTGTGTAACCAGCCCATTCCATCGGGTACACAAGGTGAGACGCGTTATGAATCGGACCAGGCGTCCTATGCTGATGATCGATCGTCTGCTGGCAGCGGACGATCAGATCGGATCGTAGCCGAAGGTTCGCGGGGTACCCCCCCGTCAGTTGGAGGACTGGGCACGATGGTGGTCAGGTTCTCGACACTACGGTGTTCGATTTTGAACTTGACTCCACCACAACGCCTACTGCACCAATGGTGCTGTCCGTCACACCACAAAAGCTAGTTGGAGTGTCGAACATCCGAACTGATACTTGTAACTTCCGTGCCACATTGGTATGCAAAACTGATATGTTCGCACCATAATCTAACATCAATGGCAATTCCAGATCATCAAAGGTTCCATTTACATAAACATGAGTTGCAGGCTGTTTTACTTCCATCGACTGCTGCCACCCTTCTTGTTCTCCCACATTTTTGTTCACCAGCGTGACACATGCTGAAGTCCCCGTTGCTCCATCACTTATCATCAACTTATCCTGTTTAATATCATCACCGGGAGTAGCTTTTTTTCATTTTTTCTTCAGTTTTTGATCTTCTTAATCCTCGTCCAGAGTGAGGGATCCATCCATACAACATGTATTATATTTCTTGATTTTCTTATTCGTGCAGGGTGACAGCGGTGTCATTTCAACTTTACTTGACAATGCCCCCCTTTCTATTGACAGTGGTTGCAATGCACTGTGGGGTTAGGCGCTTAACAGCTCCGCCACCTGAGCCTTAGTCAGTTCTCCCGACTTCAATTTAGTGCGCATTTCTGCCATTTCTTCAATGATGATGAACTTCCAACAATACTTCACATCATTCTTAAAGTTGTCGCAATGTTCACATTTCACTAATTTCCAGTTATTGCTCTTTTCATGTACATTCCTATTAGAATGTTCACATATCACTCCACTGTCTGTATTGGTTTTCGTCGTAGCCCGCGCAATTCTATCCTCGTACACCTGTCGTACCCGATGTGCAGCATGTACTTCCCCACCTATCATATGAACGCTATCTTGCGGGTCCTCATAAATAACGTCAGCATTCTTACGTGTAGCCGCCTTCTTTCCAGGTCTCATAAGACGTGATTCTTGTTTAGTTCTAGCTCTTCAATAGTCGCAAAGGTACTGAATCTGTATATTGCGATCATGAATAGTCTCAAAGAACTGTTGAATATGTTCTTCAAATAGTGAGGTGTTATACACATCTGTAAAATCCATCCCTGCTCGCAACGCTGCTGCACTCAATCGATACAAATAGGTGGTGGCCAACTCATCGTTCTTCTGCGTCAATTTCGAATACATAACGCGAGGTGACACTTTATCCACGCAAAACTTCTTTTGAAAAAGGGCTATCACTGCATTCCAATCATATTTTACTGATTCGGCCAATTGTTTATACCACCATGAATCCGTGCTTGTAAGACTGTCAACGAACATTCCCAAGCGTTGATTCTCATCCCAATGGGAAATGTTCTCCACATGTGAGAAACGTGTAACCCATGACCGTGCACTTCCTGCATCCTGTCTATTTCCGTCAAATGACTTAATTCCGTGTTTTGAATGATGGCGTGACTGGTTGACTTGAAGTCTCCCACGCATTCGAACCTCCACCGGGCATACTATATCCTGAGTTAACATGATGTGATCGTGTTTGGGTAGCCGGCGTACGATATGACATTCTAGTTTCCCCTTTCGTGGTGTTAGGTGTGCGACTAGCTGAAAGAGATGCTGTTATCTTTTTCAACGCTTCCAAACTCAAATGTCCATCTTGCATCATTTTGACCAAATTAGCCACAACGTGATCTTGCTTGATCACAGCCGGTTGAGGCGAAGGCATGCTCTTATATTCATCTTGGGAAAACTCCAGTCTTTTCTTTGTCTTCCTGGCTTTCTTGGACGCAATACTGGACCTCAGAATACCCGTCCACCACATCTAAGGCACTGTACACAGTACAGCCCGCCATATTGTTCTGGAGGACATCCTTCCCAGGAATCGGAGTCTGCATGGGTACAGTAGCTGCATTCAGCTTGTTGTACGCATGCACAATGCGCCACTTTCCGTTCGGTTTACGAACACAGAAAGTGGGAGATAAATGGGGAGACTTTCTTTCCCGTACAATCCCTGCCTCTTCTTTCCCCTTGAAGAATGAGTCGATGACGTCGCATTGTTCCTTGGGGAGAGGCCACTGCCTAGTGACGCAGTATTTGGTTCCGGGAACCAAATCGATTTCATGTCGGACTCCCCGATCCGGTGGTAACCCCATCGGCGGGTTGTCACTAATGCAATCTCCGAATTCCTTAATAAGGAATGGTAAGGGTCCTCAGGATCCGCAAGGATTTTGAGGCCGCTTCGGGCATTCAATGCCTGTTTGGTTCGCACCAAAACTGACTCGTCCATCGTGGATAAGGAGTTCAACTCCTCTTCCGGACGCAATACGACAACCTCGTCGATTTCATCTGCTTTCAAAGCAGTTTCAAACTCGTTGAAGGACATCTCCTCCAAAGACAACAGTTCGCCTACCCCATGTAACATTTCAAGGCTTACGCCTTCTGTGACAACACCTGTCACACTATTCAGCGTCCTATAGGACTGATGACTACTGGACTCGGGACTCATCCCGACACCCAGATGGGGGGAGTCAATTGCCCCATCTGTAGCCGGTGCGTATACGCACCGTGCGGCTAGCGCACAGAGGAAGACTCTTCCTTAAAGCGGTAGCTACCACTACTTAGCCGATACGCCCTTGTAAAGTGCTTAGTAGGAGAGTTCTCCTACTCGGGGCCAAGATTCCCGGGTTTGTTTACGACTTAGCCTTAACGGCTGTATTCCCTTTACGGGATGTAAGTAAAGGGAGGGCTCCCTATTACCTACGACACTCACTGCGCGCGCGACCGGTCGAGGTCGCACGTCCGCAAAATAGAGTGAAATGTAAACTGAATATATTTAATATGTAATTAGCCTAAATTAATTTAAACTAATATAAACTATATGTAATACTAAGTAGAATATTCCTAATTCGTACCTAGCTAAAATTTAGTGTACAAACATGTGTACTGACACGTGGATGGCTGACACTCCACCACACCAAGGGCCCCTGCCCTGATTGGTTAAAATAACCAAAGGTTCAAAACCTTTTAAACCGGCCAATACTGACCTCAACCGTGGTGTACTCATGTACACCAACACTAAATGTAACCCGAATGTAACCCCGTTACATCCTCCCCCATCAATAATCAAAATCTTGTTGGAGAACTCCAACGCCAGTTCCTCTGGACCTCCATATGTACACCTCCAGTGGTGCTATGGCGTCTCCTCTAGAAGAGGTAGACTACTCCGAAACTCGGAGGTGGATGTCTTTGCGGATACCTCCCCAATGGTTAGCCGCTCCGACAGCGCCGAACGGCGTTGTCGGCAGCCTGATCCATTCCCCACACGTGGGGAAAATGCACTAACCAGTGCGGCACCCCTGCCCATATCGGATGATACATCCGAATAGCCAAAGGCGATCGTCCATATGAGCTGGACGCAGCTCAAGACACCCAACTTGCCGCACAGGCACTAAGGGCTGCGTTACGCGCCCCCAAACGCCCGTCAAGGGCGGCTTATAATTTTGATGGTCCTCCTGACCTTCCAAGGTGGGCCAGGCGTTTGGTAAGGACTAGTTTAGCGTCCTTTACCCCTGTCCCCGCGGCTGAACAGCCGTATCAACGCGAACGCCGTGAGAAACTCCGGCAACAACTGCTTACACAAAAGCAGTTCACTAGCGTCTCGTACCGAGAGCGCTTAAACAGGCAGGCACAGGGTGCCCCTGTTGAGAACCTCCGCGAGGTTCCTTTCGTTCTTTCTCCGGGAGAAAGTGCCGATGATGAAGAGAAGAAGTTCCGCGCTTGGGCGGAAGGGGAGAAGCTTCTCCCCAGGTTCGATGAGCTTCATGCTATTCCCGTCGATACAGTTGGGTGGAGAGGGTGTTGAGCCTGACATTTGCCAGAGCCAAAGCGATGGAGCTATTACGTGCTCCATATCGCACGCGCTACGCCAGCGTCCCTGTCTCCACCATGGTGCCAGAGGACAGTGTGAGCGTCACGTCTGCCTCGGGCGAACTCCCACTTACTGGGAGTGAAGGGGTTCCTCATGCCCCTCTGGTCGTTGACCTAGAGCGGGATTCTCCCGCTCGAAAGCGTCAACGACGTCGCGGCAATCCTTCCGTAGGGGAGTCTCGAACTCCCACGAACTCTGTGAGTGTGGATAACCTTTACACTTCACCAGATACTGGGTTTGACTCCGATGATGGCGTCGCGCCATCATCCGATCCACATGAAAGTGTGGAGTACCCTCCGCATCAAGCATTGGAGGAGGAGGTCGCGCAATTGCGACGTGAGATTCGCGAGCGCTGTGATCGACACAGCCATCGCATCCATGATCTCCACGAGGGGATCCGCGATGAGCGGGATGCCACTTATCGCTTCGAGAGGCGGCTTGCCTCTCTCGAGACGACCGTTGCGGAGATTCGTGGTCGCATTTTAGCCCTTTCGGGATTACTTCGCCCTGCGGTGCCTTACGGCTATCCGCCTTTCCACCCTCCTCCAGGAGGGGGCCCGCCTCCGGGTCCTGGTATGGCTTAAGCATACCGACATAAAAGGTTGGATGCGTACGCATCACCTTCGGGATGTCCAAGGTATACGCTAAGCCCTTTCGGGCTAGTACCTTAAAGGGTCCCACAAACCTGGGGCGCAGTTTATTGTGCAACACATTTGAAACTGCATGTGTAGGAAGATTTTTAGCGTTTAATAAAACACTTTCTCCGACTTTGTATACCCTTTTGTTACGCCGCCCCTTGCGGTCCGCTTGCTCCTTCTGCTTGTCTTGGATTTCCGCGATGGCATCGCAGACGTGTCGTAAGACACTAAGGCGCGTCGATAAGAA